>JALMGJ010000005.1:63969462-64234462 GCA_023362775.1 Charina bottae | reverse complement strand
TGCACCTCTGATATTTATTTCAGTGTTAAATCTCTTCTTCCCTTCATCTGTTACCTTGTTTTATTTCTGTTTTTGAGAACCTATATTTTTGCTAATAAATATTCACTACACCATTTCGTCCTGTATTTAATATGCCCAATGCATGTTTGCCATGCTAACTTCTCAACAGATTGAGTGGACATTCCACTGTTGCAGCGCAGTCATAAAATTCAGGAACTTATAAAATCCTACCTTTCCTTTCCTACCATCAGTTTTTTTTTTCCTCCTTGCTACAGTATATTTTCCCCACTGGCTTCAACAGCTCAGAACAGAACCACAGCTCCTCCCTGTGGTCCTACGATTGGATTACTTCACAGCCACACCAGAGAGTTCCTCAAAAGAATGATCACCATCCTTGTTCAGCTTGCTCGACAGCACTGCTGCTTGACCACGGTCTGTTCCCTATGTTCCAGGCATGATTTTTTATATGCCACAAAGATGTGGCTAAACAGGAAGTGAATACATTTGGAGCAGAGATTTGCCTTGTGCCAAGTGTTAGATACCGGACCATTGTTGTACGTGCTGGGTGTCTTACGATTTTGTCTCAGTAAGTCACATGAACAGAGCACGGAGTTCATTTGCTGATATATAGACCTTGTCATTTTAACAGACTTACTGTTCATTTAAAGTAAATTAGAATTATAGCCCACTTCTCAAAAGGCTTAGCATATGACGGGACTGTGCAGTAACACTAAAACACACACTGTATTCATCTTTGATCTATTACATGTCGTCATCTAACAAAGGCTAGGGGAGTTCAAGATGTAATAGGCTGTGTTTGATCACAGGAAAACTTGCCCCCATTCTGGACTATGGATTATAACATTGATTTTTTTTTTGCCCGCTCTTTATTTTTAAAGAGGGACTTTTTCCACAACACCGCATCCTTTTTTTGAGATAATTACAATGATTGCAGTGCTTGCTTCAATATAATCTCTTCTGAAAAAACTGATTTTTTTTTTAAAAAAAAACAAGCATTACAACTGAATTCTTTGTGGCTGAGTTATCACAAAGTATTCAGTGAAACAGATCAAAATGGAAGTAGCTGGTTGTTTTCTCAACATCAGATGTCCTGACAGAGTATCCTCAGGAAGGTTATCACTCCTCATGTTGTTGAGGAGAGGGAGGAAATGGCCTTACTCACACAGGTACAGAATTTTGTGTGTGTGTGTGTGTGTGTGTGTGTGTGTGTGTGTGTGAGAGAGAGAGAGAGAGAGAGAGAGAGAGAGAGAGAGAGAGAGAGAGAGAGAGAATGTGTTTTGCACATGTGAAGATCGATGCTAAATATAGAAATACAAATAGAAAATGCCAGTTAGACTTACATTTTATCACTGAAAGAAAATCCTGCCCATGATTCAAAGAGATTCTTTCTCACATTCATTCAAGACAGCATTTATTCACATTCATTTCTATGATAGCCATCCTTTCTAAACAGCTCCCCCCCACACACACACTGAAAACACCCAAAATCTTTTTCTTCTCTCCTATGTAACAGTAGCCTCTGAACACTAAAACAAAATATTTCCTAAATTGCTTTTTAATGTTTTAAATAAGAAATTGAATGCAATCAATATTAAAAAAAAAAACCATATATCCTATCCTAAGTGTACATGAAAAAGAAATGGGAAGCTTATTTAATCCAGACTTTTGTCGGCCCTCACCTTCTGCGAAACACATATGGAATACAAACTGGAATTTGCAGAATTGTTATACATTGCATAAACATTTAAATGGATGTAACAATGAACACAGCTGACATTTGCAAATGCAGATATTTATGATCTGAACAGTGAATCAAGAACATGGTTTATTTGTTTTTAACAACATATAATTTTATCCAGAAATTTTTAGCAAGTTTTAGCTAAGTTCACTCTGCATATGTATATAGAACATAAAATCTAAATATTTTAATCATACTTAAAAAACCAAAATGCAGTAAAGTTTACATAGTAATAATTGCGGGTTCTTCCAGAATTGTTCTATAAGGTGATAATAATGGATGGAATTAATTAACCAGTCATGAATTTTCAAGCAAGACACTCATGTAAGTTGTTTTAAATGTCTATGTTCCATATGTAATCATATAATTTTGCTTAATTGTTTACTAAATGAATACATGTAAATAAGTTTTTACTCTGTAAAGACAAGAAGAGGAAAATGAGCAAAAGAAAATTATGTTCAATTAGATCCTATGCAGATTTAACCTTGAGTACTGCTAATTCAGTGAAACTTACTCCTTGGTAAATGCTTAGATTTTCACATCTCTGATTAGCAACTTAGCTTACTCAGACCAATGATTTGGTACCAAGCAAAATGTATTTGACCCAGTTGTTATTAGGCAACTGCTCCTGAGCCTTCATTACTTTCATTAGTGATTAATTCAGGCAGATATTTAACTTAATAAGGTAAGCAAACAAAAAAAAACTTTATATGCTTTAAATTTTGTAGACTCTCTCCCTAATTAGGTTTTTTTTTTTGCACTCATTATCAAGATTAATTACTTATACAAGTGTCAGGCCTTACATTTAGAGTACTGCACTGGAAAAAGACATGCACATGTGATAGTAAAACAGAAGAGGAGGGCTATTTTCCCTCTTCAAAAGCGGCCCAATGTAGAACAGAAAGCAAAACAAAAAACACCGATTCCAGAAAAATGTAGGGAATATTCACACTTGAAAGAGATCTTTCTAGTATGAAAATTCTGGTAATTACCAAGCCTGCTAGTATGCTGAACATTATTTCTAGATTGATATCCACATTCTTTCAGATAAAGCAGTCATAGCTAAATTGAGCTATGAAAAAATCCAAAACCCATTGTTGGATAACATCTTTATTAGGACCAACATTCTCTTGTGATATTTTGGTTGAGCCTAATAAAAATATTATTCAAGTAAGATTTTGAACCTTATTTACAGAATCCATTTTATGTAGGAAAAATAGAGAAAGAGATGCTTATTTATTTTTCTCAAACACTTGAAGGAAGTTAAGTCCATTTACAAGTAGAAATTAACTCCGGGCCTTTCCTGTTTTTTATAAGACAGTCAAAAATTTTGCACATTGTGTCTGCCTGGAGATTTCTTAATGCAGAGACTTTAAAATATTTGACAGCATTTCCTAAATACTTGTTTTAAGCTAATATAATAATTCCTACCACTGTTAACAGACAAATTTGAAGGTTATCCTTTGATGTAAAAAAAATCTGTTAAGTTATTGTTTCCAAGATATTTAATATTAGGGACAAATTGCCAATTATGTGCTTAGTAATTTTTTATAGCATTGCCCTTAGGTATGCTATTCAGTGCTATACTTATTATATAGTATGTATATGTTTCTTAAAACCAACCCAGATTCATTATGGTGATAATCTGCTTAAAGAGGTATCTGATTTTAACTTCCTGACAGTGTCCTGTGTTCACTCAAAATGTCCTCAGAAGCTGTGGGTTTTATGAAACTTTGTAGATGGCAGTATTCTAATTTTGAAACCTGTCCTATAATATTATTTTTTCAAAGTGCTTAGTGTGTCTTTCTTGATTTGACATGCAAATGTTGAAGTTTGTCACTATCATATCTTTATATCTCCACTACTTGAAAGTGCTGGTTCAGTTTTTTTCTGGGTAAAATATATCCTTGAAAGCCAACTGGCTTTCAATGTGTGTCAAAATAATATATGTCTTACTATTTGCTTTGGCAAATAAAAAGTGCATATAAAGTCTTCTGTTTTTATTGGGAAAGTGGGTCACTATATAAAAGGACTGTCTAATTTTAGTTTAAAGGCTATGTCAAATTTTATTTCATTTAGATATTCCCCATAAGTCAGGCATAATGAGAACATTTAGAATACTGAATATGATATTTCAGATAAAGGACTCTGAGATATATAATTGGTATGAATCTTCCTGTGATAAAAGATCTATTTATAATGCTAGTTTGAACATGGATTAGCCTTTTTAATAGTTTTAGAGCAGTGATTCCGTACAAGCCCTTTTGCTTTTAATTCTTTTCTTTCTTTAATGGGTGACTGGATAAATTCAGTGGTGGATTTTTGTGACACTAAAGCAGCAGATAAGTCTATGATGCACTCTAGCTATGTGGTTTAAAAATCCCTTACCATATGTTTTCTCACTGGAATGCCTCATCTTGCAAAATTACAGGAACCGAAGCTTAAAAACACAATTAGGTAATTTTAAAATGAAGTATTAAAGAAATATCACATATTTCCAGATTTGCCTGCTATTTTTTTCCTTCCTTCTTGCAGATTTTTCAGCTTCTTGTATTGCTTTTGGTTGTTAGAGAAGCTCCACTGTGTCTGATTGTTGTCGTAATCATGCTGCACATTTCTTTTTTTCTGATTAGGTTACATAGGCTGAGGTTAAATTATAAATGAAAGAATAGCTACCAGAGTACTTGTCATAACTGTGCCTTTTATGTTGCTATAGAAAAATGGGAAAGGAAATGGAGGCTTGAAAAGACACTAGGCAATGATTTTTTTCCCTTATTTTTCTCCTCTTTTTTGTGTGACATATTATATGCACGGAGTAGTAATGCCATTTGTTACAATGGCTTCTCCCAATAAGTTTTTCTGAAACTGCATGGAATATCTGTCCACTGAGGAAAAATGCATGGCAAAAGAATATATAATACATAAGCAAAACAATATCTATAGAACTTCATGATTTTCTGTCTTTGAAATTTATGAACTATTGTAGGATTTGGGGTTTTTTTCCCTCAGACTTCAAGTCACAGAAAAAATAAAGGTAGATAACTACAAAACATATTGTATGTTTCTTTCAATAATTATGTAACTACCTTCTAACCAACGACTATATAGACTGTTGTTTTTTAAAAGAGATATTTTAAATTTGCTCTGGGTTACCACACAGTAATTTAACACTACAATTCTTATAGTAAATCCTAGAAAATATTATTCTCCCTAAATAGAATCTTTTTTTAATCTGCAAAATTGTGGACTTTTAAACATACTGTAATTGAGTTATTTAAAGTAACAGCTAAAAACAATGATACTTGCAAGGGGAATGTATGTGTTAAACTTTTGCATATGTATCAAAGCTATTTTTTAAAATCTTAACTACATGAACTTAATAAAATGTCTTGTGTGGCAATGAGGGGGAGAAAAACATAATATAGGCCATTGTTTCATTTTATGCAGCAAACAAAGCTATTATATCCAAAACAGAAATATTTTAATTACTTCTTCTTCTCTGCACATATTCTTAATATAACATATAGTTTAGCTTTTAATATGTCACATGTAACTCAGTGGCTTCCCATACATGAGTAAGAGGAACCTGATATGAGATCCGAAGCCTTAATTGACATATTCTGCAGTGATTTGACAACAGACGTGCTGGATGGCTTCTAAACATTCACAAACAAGGAGTTTTCCTTTGTCATTATGCCTGTGAGCTGTGCTTTTTCATTTTCTCTTTTTCTTGTTTGGCAACCCTGTAACCTGCCTTGAGGATTCTTGCCCCCCCCCCCCGCATTTTTTTTTTAAATCTCGTTGGCGGAAATATCAATGTTTCCCAGGATAACAAATCTCCTTTTACAACCCTTGGTGGAGTTTGGTTAGGGGCTACCTCTGAGCAACATGAACTCGGCCTTGCTGTGTATCTTATAATAATACTTTCACTGTGGTAAAGAATCAGGATACTTCAGAAACAGCCTGAAGCCATACAGCTGATTATTTCACCAAATTTGCATCTTTTCAACAGTAATGGGGATGTCTTTCACAAATGCTCCCAGGCTCTAAATAGATGCTAAGTGGTTGTTTCTAGTTCCTTCTCTCTCTGGAGCCTCTTGAGAGTCAGTTCCCATCCCACCCACTCTGCCTGTCCTGTGCTTAGCCCTCTGGCAGTTGTGCACCGCTCCTGACATCTGGCAGAGCCCCACAGAAGGACATGCATTTAGTTAGTTGGCCAAGTAATGCAGCCACACTTGGGACTTCTGAGAATGCCTGCTTGCCTGCCTGCCCAAGATAGCAATTATTCTCTCTCTTCCTGGGGAGAAAAATTAAGTGGCCTCCAGGAAAAGGGAGCTGTCTCAGGTGTCCTTGGCTTCTGAGTTTTATATAGTCTATGTTGTCAGGATGAGATGTGTGTTTCCTACTGAGGGAGTTAACACAGTTGGATTCTTCAGCCCAAGGAAATCTGTGGAATACGAAGGAAAGACAAGAAGGTGAAGTAGGGCTTGAAAAAGAGATGGGGTGGAGAGAGAGCAATTGAAGAATTACATATTCTCCAGTGGGTGATAGAATGTCAGTGATGAGAAGAACTAGGGAGAGGCAAGGTGTATGAATGGCTTTCCAAGTGCCTTTGTTGGCCTTTTTTTGTTTTTTATTTTGGTGGGGTAAATTAGGGCAGAAGAAATCCCAACCCCCATTATTTGGCTGTGCCTGGCAAGGCCCATAAATATGAATATAGAAAACAAATTAAACTCACTTCCAAATGCATGTATATGGATATAAAAATAAAAGATTGAAGTATGGAAATGCATGTCTTAAAAGGAAACATAGTATGTTCCTCCAGCTTTCCCTAAGTCCTGGCCCATTTTAGAAGCATGATCCTTTGGTTCTTCTACCAATACTGCATAATGTTCCAAAGCAGGGCCTCTTTGAGTCAGATTCTTTGTGTCTTGTCAAAAGGCTTGTAAGAGTTTAATCAATCTGGTACTAAACATAATGTTGATACAGATGTAGCAATCTTCAAACATAAACACTGAATATAACAGAAATAAGGTCACATGCTACATTAATCAAATAGTACTTAAGATAGCACATAGGGGCATGGTGGCTCAGCTGGTAAGACGCCAGGCTTGTCGATCGGAAGATCGCAAGTTCGGAGGTTCGAGACCCAAGCGCCGCGTGACGGATTGAGCTCCCACACTAGCCCCAGCTCTTGCCAACCTAGCAATTCGAAAGCATACAAATGCAAGTAGATGAATAGGTACCACTTCAGTGGGAAGGTAACAGCGTTCCGCGTGCGTCATGCCAGCCACATGACCGTGGAAGCGTCTTCGGACAACGCTGGCTCTTTGGCTAACAAACGGAGATGAGCACCAGCCCCTAGAGTCAGACACGACTGCACAAATGTGTGGGGGGAACCTTTACCTTTACCTAAGATAGCACATACAGTAACTGCTTAAACATGTGAAACACATGGTGCAGGCTTGCATAATCAAGTGATATGGTTGGCTGAAAATTCTTGGGTCCAGTTCTATGGAGCCAATGCTGTTTTTCATGTGGGGTTTTGAAAACAATGCATTTTATATAAACTTTTCTTGTTTGTGCCCTACAGCGCACTGGATAACAAAAGTGGCACAATCATTTAAAAACACCTTACTTGTTAAAAAAAAAAAGGGTAAGGGAAATATTACAGATGAAGTGTCATCGGGTTCCAATGCCTACTTTGGGAGCAGGGGCTTCTTCATTCATGTCAATATCTATAGCAATTCTGTTCATGACACTAGAATGAGTGAAGAAAGTTAGACCTCCATCTATGCATTGCAACAATCATGAATCTTTGAATAAGTTTATAAAACTACATTGGTTCCACAAAACAACAGAAAAGAACAATTTTCAGAAGTTGATGCCCAGGACTGGTTTCAGTTCTGCTGGCTGAACTGCCATAATTGTGATTTACTAAGCCTTGTGCTTTCACATTATGGAATTCAAAAAGGAAAGTATGGGGCAAAGGATATTTTCACTTGATTATGAGATTCTGGTGGACATGGTGAACAACATGATTTCTTAGGAATGTGTGTGTGTGGGTATGCACATGTGGTAGAGTGCAGTTTAATTATCCCCATAAGACATCTGAAGCAAGGTGAAAAAAGAATCAGTTTCAGAGATAGAAATATCTATAAATGTAGAAATATGTATAACATTGCCTTCAGTGATTGTAACAAATCCCAACTATGAAAAGAGTAATTTCTTACTAAGGTAATTGACAAATTTTGAATGAAAAATACCAATTCACTTTATTAGTTTCTTCTGAAGTGAGTATGCATGTCTAACCTGTTTTGTATTATTTTTAAAAATGCATCCATATGAAAAATGGTTTTAGATGATCAGAGACATTTTACTCATGAATTTGGACTTAGACTGCATGACAGTTTAGATAACAGAAGGCATTCAGCAAGAAGTCATGAAGTATTTTAAGCCATTTAAGAAAGAAAGATAAGTTTTCAGTTTTCCAAACTCACAAAAACACAGTCCTGGAAACAAACTGTTAAGGGTACCATTCAGCTGCTATCAGTTGAAGGAAGCTCTTATTTCACTATGATGGATCACAACATTTTATTCTAAATCTTTTCAAAACATAATTTAGTACATTATAAGAAATTATTGCCCAGGATATGATCTCACTATTTAAGATGGTTGAAAGAACTGCTTTTCCTTGCAAAGTCAAATACCTGTGTTTATGGACATAAGTGAACGGAATGAAATAAGAAATAACCATATGTTTCCATTGTTGCCTTGTGTAATATACTTCACTTGCATTTAGGGTATAATCAGCATGACTATATTGTACTAATTATACCCTAAGGATATTTCAAACAGCTTAAAAATGAGGGTGATAAGATTTGAAGCACTTTGAAAGAGACTATGCTGGTTCCAGGGTTTCAGATTCAGCTCAGAGCTTTAAAGATGTTTAGATTTCCCTCCAAGTTCCCCTTAAATGGAAAGAGGAGAGATACTGATAATCCTAGTGTCTGTCCAGGGAATCACTTTATCAGGCTTTGGGAAAGGAAACTAAAAAGAAAAAAAGAATCAGGAACTATTTTGGTAATTTATCCATTCCTTGTTGATTGCCTTAGCAGCAATCAGCGTCTCTATATTCCAGAGAATGACAAGAGGATCATAGCTGTGGAGGAGTATGGAGATAACCTAGATGAAGGAATACAAGAATGTTAAGTAAATGTCAACTTAGGATGGAAGAGCGGGTAAGAAAGAAACTCAAGATAACCCTGCCTTGATTCTGTTTGCTATAAGAGAGGGAAACTCTTAACAGGCTTTCAAGATTCTGTTACTATACCCTATGACATTAAAATAGAGTTCCAATAGTTCTTGCATGGTTTGTTCCCTGAACTGGCCTGCCTCAAAGAATTGACAATTGATAACTATTGGTGCCCTGCTGTTGCCTGGCCACTTGGTAACTAGCACCACATTTACCAACCATCTTTCTTATGCATGCTAATGCAAACAGAAAGGAAGGCAATTGAAAGTCTAAAAGTCTTTATGCATTGTAAATCTTTGACAATAGCCAGTAATAAGGCAGGTATTTAGACAGAAAGCAATTAAGAATTTGTGTGCCTTGTAACAGTCCACATGTTGCTAGCAGGAGGTGTTCAGAGGCAGAGACATGAGAGTAATCTGAAGCAATCCAAAGATCTAGAGCAGGAGGCTTCCACAAACTGGTCCTAGAATCAAACTAAGGGTCTGAATGCAGGGCAAGAAGCAAGAGGGACTTTGAACAGGATACTGCAGGAACATAGATCCAAAACAGGAGAACTGTTTTCAATAAAGGTAATGTTAGTGTTATGTTTGTTCTAGAGCTGGAAAAAGAGCTTCAGAAACGCTTTGGCAATTGAGAGATCAAATAAAGACGCAAAGCCTTTTTCAGCAAACATTTGATATATTAATATAAAACAAAGAGCATAATTATAAATCTCTCCCGCTAAACATACAGGGAGTGAGCTTTTGCATGACTCACAGAGAGACGAGGTAGAGAGGTAGTTTACAAAACAAAGATATGCTAATATATACCTTTTTGCATATAGGCCCCGACAATCATTCACCATGGTAACCCACTTAACAGACAAAGAACTGAACTCTGACCCCAGCCGATACTTGGGAAAAACAAACAGAATGCCTTGGGAGCACAAACAGAAACTAGACTTCTTGTCTCCAGCCAGCAGAGTATCTTGTGATCCAAATTCTTTTAAATCATAAAACAAAAATAACAATAGGAGATTAAATAAGAGAGCTTATATTACTTGAGTTGCTGACATGGTATAGTTAGAAGACTTGCTACCCTATTTGCTTGAGGAGATGGGCTGACCTTCTTTGCTCCACCCTCCTTAGCTTATGTAACATACTGGTCAGCCAGCTTTTGTGCATCGAGTATATGCAAAACTATTGAGAAAGTTCTTAGGCTTGGCACCCTGTTAGGATCTGGCCCCTCATCTGAGTCAGCTCCCCCATCTGCTCCATTGTCTCTGGAAGCTGCTTCAGATGTGTGATTACCACTCAGTTCTCCAGGCTGAGAGTTTATCAGGTCTGCATCTTCAGCCTCCAAAGGAGAGTCAATGTTGTCCATAACAACATCTCATTGAAGGTACTCTTTGGACAGTTTTTGTGCATCAAATATATGCAAGACTATTGAGAAACTCTCCACGTTGGAAAGCTTGAGCTAACTCTCCTTAACTTCCTGGCAGGGGATGTCCACAGTTGGGGGACAGGTGTGTCAAAAAAGGTCAAGATCACTACTTGATCAAAGCCCCATCCTTTTTTTATGTGCATTGCATGTGCAGCGCACGTAAAAAAGCGGGGCTTTAATCTTGCAGTTATGGCTGCCATCTTGCTCACAGGAACCAAGAGAGACACAACTCCCTCTTTTCTCTCTCTAGAGAACAGAACCCTTTCAGTGTGAAGGTTCTATGACATATTGAACACTTCTCCCTCTTGTTTCCAAAGAGGAGTTGGCAGTGTGACATCACAGATGACATGGCAGCACAGGGCCTCGAAATTAAATAAAACAAAAATGCACAATGGCATCCAGCACCTGAAAAGGTTGTCCATCCCTGCCATAGAACTTTGTGTCTCCCTTGCACAAAGCTACATAGAGTCACTTTCTGGTTCTGAACAAAGGAAGGATACCAAGTACCTCTCTGCAAGAAAAACCTGGGATTCGGTTTTGGAAACCAGAAGAAAGATCATACAATAGAGGTTGGTAACACTATCTAGGTGTGATTATAGGCTACAGTCTGGGAATAGCCCCATTGAACAGAGTGATATTTACCTTTACTTACACATGTATAAGACTCTGATGTTAGGATCAGAATGCCCACAACAAAGAACATGGGCATCCACCAGTGTTCTAAGTAAATGGATATTTTTTATTTCTCATAACCACCTCCAACTCCATAATCTGCTCTGAAATTTGTACTTTGAGGCAGGTTAAGTAGAAAGCTACATGCACACATGCTCACACAGATGTATAAATCTCAGAATATTTTGTTTATTCATAATTATTCAAATTCCTGCATCAATTTGTCTGAAATTTGGCAGGCTTCACACTGTTTTTGTATTCTAGACAATGAGAAAGATACTCCAAGGTTGAGAAAACAAGACAAAGCAGAGCTCAGCCTGAGATCCAAGTAAAAGTACAGTTCAAGTTATGGTATTGAGATGCATTGGTGTTTAGTCCCAATACTTGTTCAGAGAGTGTGCCCTTTGTGATGTTCTGTAACTAGACAGTCATACAGTACTGGCTTATGAAGGCTACCTTTAAGAAGAGATTAGCGGAAATACTGCTTGCATCTACGGAATGAAAAGCATCACCTTTCAATTCCACAGATCAGCAATTGCTAAGGGCACATGAACAGGCTTCCCGATAATGGGAAAGGCAACTGTGCCCAGAATCTTTTTTGATGTTCTCAAGAGTGAACAGTATACCAGTTCTGAAATTTTAGTGGAAAAAAAGCGGCATTAAATCTCACTATGAAGGGTAGTTGAAGCAACTACTTTCCCTTAAAAAGTGTTGAGCACTTGTACTTAGAGAATTAAGGTAAGTACAATGCTTAATTTAACAAATAAATGCAACTACAGAAACACTGAGAAGTCTCGATTTGCATGACATGATTATCCATGATTATTTGAACAATGGTTTAATCTGTTAACCCAAAATATGGGTTCACATGACACATAAACCACAGACTAAATTTGCAGAACACCCTATCTAAAAATATGCCTACAGTAGCTAGTCTGGATACCCTGGAGAAGAAGCTGATGCTAGGGAAAGTAGAAGGCAAAAGGAAGAGGGGCCGACCAAGGGCAAGATGGATGGATGATATTCTGGAGGTGACGGACTCAACCGTGGGGGAGCTGGGGATGGTGACGGCCGACAGGAAGCTCTGGCGTGGGCTGGTCCATGAAGTCACGAAGAGTCGGAAGCGACTGAACGAATAAACAACAAAGCTAGTCTGTAATTAAGTTTATTGGTGTAAACAGAGCCAGTGTTTTAAACTAACATTTCTCTTGGGAATCAGCCCATCTAAGGCCCTGAAGAGTCTTACATTCAGATTGGGTGGACACATTTCAAATGGGGAGTCGTTATTTGCTGGATTAGTGGTTTGACTTGCAGGATGTGTCTAGTAGTTTTCTGGATTGGAATCCCAAAAAGAGTCTCTCTATGAAATCTGAGTAGTAATATTTATTGAGAAGGATTTAAGGTTATAACACAAGAATTCCAGCAAGTACTCTACTTTCCAATGAGAAGCTTATCTATAGGCAAATTATGACAGGAAGATTCTGCTTCTCTTTCCTACACACTTTGTAAATGAAAAAGGCTTATCTCTCTGTGAAGGATGAGCAGACTGCATCTGTTGATGGTTTTGAAAACAACTAATTGACTTCTAATCAATTTGAGAAGCCGTTCTCACAGGAGCTTTATCCAGCAGAGAGGAATAACATAATGGCAGCCTTTTCTGTAGAAGGTGACTAGTGAAGAGGTAACTATTCTGCTCAGATTAAGTGAGTCAGGATGTACAGGTTCTCATCCCACTGTACTGTGGATTGCTTCCCCTCCTGTAAATGCAACTTTCTATAAGGTTGGACTCAGAACCACTTCCAGGTTTCCCTACCCCTTGAGCAATTGTGAAACCAGCTGCACATTGTTGTAGTCTGTTTGAACAAGATACCAGCCACATCTCCTATCTGTATCTTAAACTTACCTTTAGAAGCGCCACTCCAACTTCTTTCCCATACTGAGATACAGTGAATGCTCCAGGAATGGCCTTTATTGTCTTTTTGGCACCAAATTAACTTGTTCTTCATTCTCTCAAGTGTTTCAATCAATTAGTGTACTAATTTTAAACATAAATGCTCTAGGCACAGCTTGTATTATTTAAATTATTACGGTATGTATTTTACTTATTGTGTTTTATGGTATATTTTAAATATGGCTTTGAATTTTTATTTTGTTATTTAGGTGTGTTGTAAGCTGCCCTGGAAATCCTGGGTTTTAAAGGGAGGTGTATACTTAAAAAAATTAAATAGCTAAATGCTTTCTCACAGTTGTGTGTTATTTAACACACTTTCTCCCTTCTCCTCATTGGTACCTAGAGAGATAAGTGAATAATATGGAGCAAGCTGAAGGATCAAGTGAAAAATTGACATCTCTATAAAAAAATAACTATTTGCAAAGATGGTATCAGAACCCTTGCAATATTTGGGATGCAAGGGAGTTTGGGCTACCTTAAACATAGATCAGGTGCCAAGGATACTCATATTATTTAGTATTATGAAACTTACTGTAGGAAATGCATTCTTTATATTCCTGGCCTGACTGTTGGAATTTCTGGTCAGTGATTGGCAAAAAGACATTGAAGTCCTATTGGGAACTCACATATTGCAATAGCTACTGTTTGGAAAGTTCCCCCCGCACATTTGTGCAGTCGTGTCCAACTCTAGGGGCCGGTGCTCATCTCCGTTTGTTAGCCGAAGAGCCAGCATTGTCCGAAGATGCTTCCACGGTCATGTGGCCGGCATGATGCACGCGGAATGCTGTTACCTACCCACCGAAGTGGTACCTATTAATCTACTTGCATTTGCATGCTTTCGAATTGCTAGGTTGGCAAGAGCTGGGGCTAGTGCGGGAGCTCACTCCATCACGCAGGGCTAGGAATTCGAACCTCTGAACTTGCGGTCTTCCGATTGACAAGCCTGTCGTCTTACCCACTGAGCCACCACACCGGGAGACAGTGGAGGACAGGGAGGCCTGGTGTGCTATGGTCCATGAGTTCACGAAGAGTCGGACACAACTAAACGACTGAACAACAACAATTATATGGTACTTAAGGATGTGCAACACACAAACAGACACACATGGGATTTCAGTTGTTGTTGTTAGTTGCTGTCGAGTCATTTACAACTCATGGTGACCCTATATATAATAGAACGAAATGCTAAACGGTCTTGCGCCAATTGTCTAACTGTTCCAATGTTTGCATCCATTGTTGCGGTAATTGTGTCAATCCATCGCATTGAAGGTCTTCCTCTTTTCTGCTGGCCCTCAACTTTACCAAACATGATGTTCTTTTCAAACGATCAGTCTTTCCTGACAATGTGCCCAAAGTATGAGAGTCTAAGCCTAGTTATCCTTGCCTCTAGTGAACATTTTGGTTGTATTTCTTCTAAAACTGATTTGTTTGATCTTCTGGCAGTCCATGGTATTTTCAGTAATCTTTGCCAGCACCACAATTCGATTGCATCCTGAAACTAATTTTGTTTTCCCTTTTGTGCTGGAGAACCTCAAATTTTGGCTGGAATCTTAGGAATATGAAAACTCCCCACTCATCAGAAACTTTACCTTTACTTTACCCTCCCTCCCTTTCTTTTTTAGGCATTCAAAATGTTATAATGAGTTACCCAATAGGTTTGCTTTTAAATGTAACTTTTGTGAAAATGTAACTGCATTGGCAACTACAGGTGCTCTTCTGGAAGCCTATCACTTTAAAAACAGGAGGATTTCTCTCTCTCTCTCTCTGTGTGTGTGTGTACACACTAACACATATATCTATCCCCTCCCAGAAAAATAGATACACACGCATACATGCATATATCTGTATACACACACACACACACTGTACATATATATTGCAAGACTGATGTCAGTCCTTGAGACTGGAAACGGATTCGACAAGAAGACTAGAACTATGGTATAATAACAGAATTGTGGCAGCTGATTATGCTTTATAGTGACCCTGGGACACTACAACCATCGTAAGTACATGCCAGTTGCCAGGTGCCCTATTCTGATCACGTGACTGCAGGGATGCTGGTGGCTATTGCAGATTTTAAATTATTATTCATTTTACAAGGTTTTACTGTTTTATCTTTTGTGAACTAGGACTCACCAGAAATCCTTTGGACAGTGAATGGGCTGGAAATATTTTTAAGTACATGCAGTACATACAAAAAAATCTCTAAATTTTGAGCTTTAGTTGGCACATTGGGAATTTTGAGAATATGTCACGAGCACTCATATGCAAAATAGCTGCCAGGGAGGCTTGCCTGTTCATGGAATGGATACCATGTTGGGCACAGACAGTTACAACACACCCATTTACCAGTAAATAAAAATGTGAGGTTGCTTTGCACCATCACCTTCAGATCCCTGTTATATCCATCTTACTTTTGCTTTTTATATGCATGTGGCCATTTCCAGAAAAAGCATTGGACTGTATCTACCTACTGTTTTCATTTTCTAAGAATGATTTGGAATTATGTGAGTTTTAAAGGCATTCTTATCAATGAAAATGATGCTAGATCTTTGCACTGGCTTGGCTTTGCACTGTACCCATTTTCTTCTTTAAAATTAAAATAATCAAACAATTTAAATCAGATAGAACAGGGTGCCTGTCAGCGTATATTGCCATCCATGGATGCCACACTGGGGTTCCCAGGGATGGGATTTTATCTTCTTCAGTTCTGAGATATTAAAATGACTTCTTCTATAGCCATACTTGGATAAGAATCTTCCTTCTGATGTTTCTTATATACTTCCTAATACTTTATTGGTAAGCACCAGGCTACTGAATATTTCTATATGTTTCTCTCTATATACCAGTGTTTCTCAACCTTGGCAACTTTCAGATGTGTGGACTTCAACTCCCAGAATTCCCTAGCCAGCAAAAACTGAACACAGCCAGGACATATTTTGTGATGTAAGAAAAGTCCAATTTAAAATCAAGGGCTAAATGACATCTGTGTGGGAAAGAGAGAAAGAGCCTGAGTAAGCAAGCTCAGGCTAAGGACTGTGTCTTGTACTTCGGTCCCTAGAGAATTTGGGAAGAAAAGATTTTGACTGTGGGAAGAAATCACCTACAACAGCATTTTACTTGCTGTGTTGTATGTGTTCCTGAGACAGCTTAATGCACCTTGTCTCTCTCAAGCAGTATCTAAGCCATTCTGTAGCTCTAAGTAACTAAATTGTCTAAAAGGTGCCTCTCTCTCCTCGGAAATGCTATGTTGGCCCACAAATAGAAAACCAAACTCACTTGGTAAAAAACCTTGTGAGGAATCCAGTGCTGACTCCAGCAAAGAGAAAGGTAGAATAAAAGTAACTGTGGCTGAGTTTGTGTGATTGCAATGTGTAAATCCCCCACCAGCCTTAAAAATTATGGGGAATGCTGAGGATATCTGGAAAAGGTTCAAACAGCAATTTGAACTGTGAATCAAAGCCGCAGGGCCTAGTAAAATGGAAGATGAGCAAGCAAATGACAATGTTTTTGTCAGTTGGGCCAGTACACTGGAGATAAACCACACATTTCAGGCTGATGATTAGTTTGGAATGAAGAGGGAAGGGAAGGGAAACATTGGAAGGGCATTCTGGAAAAAGAAACACTGGTGTTTTTAATTTGGATATTAGCTTTGGAGTTCAGCACTCAAATGGCAGCTGGCACTTGGGAAGAGATTGCCAGCTTTTAGGATGGAGGGCTTGAAAATGTTTCTTTGCCATGCCTTGCAGTATTCCCAGCAAACTTGACTCATGCTTTGCATTTGTGGTCCAGGAAGCAAGCAAGGAACTGCATGATCTGGATATATGAACTTAATTGCCCGACTGATGTGGCCTTTGGATGGGCCAAATAAAAGCTTGGGCAAATATGGAGTTTAATGGAGAAACAAATTACTTTGTGGATTAGTTTTTTCTATAGAATTGGGAGGGGACAGAGCTGGTTTGAGTTGTTTGGGAGGTTAACTTGGAGATTAAAAACTCTTCCAGTTTAAGAGGCAGCACATTAAAGATGATGAAGTCATCATCAGTACAGTGTATGAGGGAGGGGCAACTGCTATTGATACAGTTTCCAACATTTAAACTTATTTGGCACTTCAAGTATAATTCCACGTTTCACTTTCAGTTAACTGCTGTATTGACCCAGCCTAATTTGAAGAACTATCTAAATTGCAAGCCATGAACTTGGGTAATTAGATATTATTCAATTTTAAAAGTCGCTGTAATATTTTTGTTTGTAGAGTGAGTGTCCCCATTATATCAAGCTGTTATTATGGTAACTAACATTTATTTTGTTTATTTATTTTTATTTTATTTATTTATTTATTTTATTTAGCTTTATTTTTATTTTTCCATGTGATTTGTGCAATCCTTCTTTAGCTGGGTGACAGGCATATCCAAGAAGGCTTAGGAAAGAATCCTGCCTGTGACCCAGGTTTGCTACAGTGCCCATTCCCACAACAAATGGCCCAGTCTTCCCTTCTCCCAGTTGTCAAGCCCCTGAGGACTTTGGAAGAAAGATACACACAAATCAGATTTAGTGCCAGGAAAGAAGGGTTAGGATTCAACATCTTGTCAATGGTATGTAACTAAGTAAATCTCCATGTCTCATTTATCATGGGATACATTAAGGCAGGGTGTCTGCGAGTTGTTTGAACTCAACCTCCACCCATCCCTTAATTGAAGGGCTCCTGTCTCTTTTAAGAAATAAGACTGAAATGTCTGCTGTTGATTTGCTATGTTTTGAAATGCTCCCAATTCTTTTTCAGACTTTTACACCAGTCAACAGACTCGCCACTGTGCACTAGCAGTGCATAATCATGGTTAGCTGGTCTTGTGCTGAACTGGGCATCTTTACGTTCGTCCCAACCATTACAAAATGTCTGGGAGGCTCTCATAGCCTACCAATTTCTTTTGAGTGGTGGTGGTAGAATCCCAACCTGCCTCCCACATTTAGTTACTCATTTTTCACTTTCCCCATGTTCATGTGAAAACAGAGAGATGGTTGTTGTCTAGAGGAGAGCCTATGAATCTCAAAAGATATAGGGGTTAGTTAACACCATGATCAACAGTTCTTATCACATGATTGACTAACATGCATTGTTTAACCTTATGCAAGACTGGTCTATTTTGAGATCCTTGGGCTAGATCTAAATATAGATCCTTGGGCTGTTTGAATGTGTCAGTTAAACCCTTTTTGGAGTTCCCACAACACACTAACCCTTCATTGATCCAGTTAAGCAAATGTTGGAAAAGGGCCATTACTAATAATATTAAACTAGGTTGACAAATGGTCTCACTAAGTAGAAGGCAGCTTGCTATGGATATGATAATTCTCTAGAAGTTGCACTGAATACTTTTTCTTTTTTTGAATGATTGCAACAATCTGTCTTATAATTATTGGTAATATTGAACCTTTGGGGATTTTCAAATGAAATAATCTTACATATTTCTGAAATGGGTACTTACAACAAGGAATCCTACTATCATATATAATATTTATTGATAATATAAATGTATATATTGGTTTGAACTGCCATTGATTATGCATGCATAACGTTTGAATTCTGAATCGGGGGGAATAAATAATTCTTCATGTTCAAATAATGTTTCTTAAGACAAATAATGGTTTATAAACTTGGGAATAAGTTCTGTGCATGAATTGTTTCATTTCTATTGCAGAAGGATCTGTTAAATCAGTTTTACAGACCCTATGTTATTTAAGAAATTTGCAATCCTAACTGTGGCTAAGGAGGAGCAAGTAAATCTATTAAGGCAGAAGATCTGTTATGAAAACTTTCCAAGCTTTCCAAACCCCTCATTAGAAGCACTGGAGGGGAGGAGGAAGAGTTAGCTATGCTAGCTCCAGCCTGTTGTAGTTTATGGCCCAGTTCAAACCTTCTCAGGGAAATGGATCCAACAGGACTGAAAACAACTTTACCATATCCTGTCAGTAGACTATGTGTTTCAACACCATATAGAGCTCTGTCTCCAAAGAATTCCCTCAGGGGAAGCTCCAGAGCTCTGTTTATGAAGAAGTGCTACCTGAATATTGCTGAGAGGGATTATGAAGTCATTTGCTGGAAATCTTTTTTAGAAATAGTAACTTGTAGACCTAAGGCTTTGTGTAATCAGAAATTTCTGGGGCCAGAAATCACAGAATTACAACTGGCATTTGAATGTTGCAATTTCTCTGCAATAATGTTCTGCCTTGCACATTGTCCAGAGTTGAGTTTCTTGAACTGTTTATGTATAATATCACATTCACTCTTTCCTCATGGAACAAGAACACTCCAGAAGTATCCAGATGTTATGTTTCAGTATAGTAAAAAAGAGCAATCAGCAGCAACAGTCATTAAGTTTGCAGGAGAAAACACATCCACTGTGTTATTGGAATTAGATAGCACGTCTCTTGGAAATCTCATTTGACTTAAAATTGGGTGCTTTCCATATTGCATGCAGCATTAAGTATTTCAGCAAACATTTTTTTCTACTGCTACTACTAAGTCTCTACTAAAAATAATGTTATAGGTAGAAAAGGCCTTCGGTATCTCTTTCAAAATGGGCTATCAATTTGACTTCCAGAAGTTGAGCAAAAGGAATGAAAAGTCATGTTTTTCAACAAGAACCATAGATTGCTGGGACTGAAAATGCCAAATTCTTTTGCAGATATGAAGCATTGCTTGGGGTTTGGCAAATCGCTGAATGCACATAGAGTTCCAAGATACACTTTTGCCAGTATATGATTTGGCAGGTGTTCTTCTTAAGCTTCCCTTTTGGAATGTTCTGAATCTCCTTTCTCCTTGAAATATGTCAAAACCTTGATATAGCCCCAGAAATTAATGCACACATTAATGAGTTAATAACTAACCAGAATGTATGGTTATTTATTTGAGCCTTGAAATAAATTAACCATCTACAGCTCTGGGGGATAATTTTGAATTGAATTCTGGTGTCTGTTCCAGTCCCTCCTACTCATCTCCCCTCTAAACAATGTGAAACCTATATCATCATCATCATCATCATCATCATCATCATCTTCATCATCATCTTCATCACCATCATCACAGAAAAATTCCAGAAGTAATGATACATAAAACTACATAGCTTTAAATGTAAATAAGTTTAATTATGTCATAATTACACGTGTGAGTGATGAAATAATGGAAAAAAGTATTATGGCCATAGACAAAATTTGTAACAATGATTATATTAGAAAGAACAAAACAATTTTAGATTCGGATTGCTATTCAATCATTTTGAATTTGGTGGGACCTACTGAGAAAGAATTCTTAGGATCATGTTGCATGCACATTTATTCACTAATAATAGAGACCTCCACCTATTCATATTAATTCTGAGGAGGAGGGGCTGATAATATAATCAATATAGAATCTTCAATTCCAGAATGTATAATTTTCTGGAACTACATTATCCATAATTTGAAGCCATTCTTGTTGACAGTTGCAGTCTCACCAAGTTTGGAGGACATCAATTGGAAGACTGGTCTAAACCAATGGAGGATAGGTTTATTGGAGTGTTCATATTGAACCACAAAGTTTAAAAGCACACGAGAAGACAGAGAAACATGGGACATGACTCCTGCCTGATTTGTGACTTCTTAGACAAATCCGATTGACGATGGTGCCAACTAGGATGCTTGGTTGAAAGGGCCTTTGATTTGATCTAACAGGGCTCTTACATTTTTACGTGATCATAGTATTTTTCTAAAGATGCATTTGTTATCCCACCAAAACATCTCACATTATAAGTTTTGTAAAGCATTTTTCCAGTTAGTTTGTTTACTACATTTATATCTTAACCTTTTTACAAGGAGAAAGCAAGTGTGTCAGAAGATCTGTCTTCATGAGAAATTGCATGATTTGCCAAAACCAAATCCTTTTTGGCATGAATAGGGGCATAATATAGAAACCAAGCAAAATGCTGAACCCACATCTCTGAGGCAAAATTCAATATTAGGAGTTTTCTGTGGCAAATGTTTTAAAGTGCAGAGGTGATACTTTAAAATTTAGCAGCAGCACTCTGATGAAGGAAAGGTAACCTGGCACCCACTTTAACTGTCCTTTTGACACTATGAAAAGGTCTTATTTTTTCCTGGCCTTTTAATCTGTTTTATCTCTCCTAAAGGTTTTTAACATCATTTTAAAATTCTGCTGTGGCTATATTTTTACATTTCTAAATTGATTTGCTGCATTTTTATTGTATGTTCTTGATTTGGTAAGCCGTCGTGGGAGCCTCTTTGAAGAACAGGGTGAAAATCACTATAATAAATAAATTAAAATGACAAGGGAAGAAAATAAGTGTATCAAGAGCTCCTATCTTGTTTGGGAAAGGGAAACCAGAAAACTAATTTTAAACAGATGCCAGTTAAAAGATTAGAAAAATATAGAGTCCGAGACAGGATTTTTTTTTCCTAGAGAATTTTACAATAAAGACAAAAGACAGATATAGATAATAGCAGTTTCAAGGGTGAACACTTGTTGAATGGGGTTTTTTTAAAAATAAGGCAGCTTTAAACAAGTTTATAGGCCATTGTGAGATCATTCAAAAGGGCCAGAAAAGAGGCTGTTATAATCCTGAGGAAGAGAATGTAACAAAACTTATGAAAAACTGTGAGATACAAGGGCTAAAGCAACTTTCCTCAAATTGGCACATATATCAGAATACAACTCCAGAACCAACAGTTATGCTGGGCTAAAGCAGGTTTTAAGCAGTATTATCACAAGGTATGATAAGAAATAATGATTTAAGAAATGCCATCTCATTTATATTCACTGCCAAGTAAATTTTAGTGTTGAAGAATAGTTAACATCTGTCTTGAGAATGTGTTCAAGTGTATGGGGAGGAAGAGGGAAAGAGTTAAGTGAATTTACAGATTACATACCAGGAAAGAGTAGTATAGGGTGGAGAGACTAGGGGAAAAGATGAATTTTATGGACTGTTCTATTGGTTTGGGGTTTTTTTTGGTGTAATACATTGACTAGAGAACTAAACTATTGCAATGCGCTCTACATGGGGCTGCCCTTGAAGAGCATTCGGACGCTTCAGCTGGTACAGGATGCAGCTGCCCAGGTTGTAAATAGTGTCGGCTACTCGGCACATGTAACACCACTGCTTCGGGAGCTGCATTGGTTGCCAGTGTGTTTCCGGGTGCAATTCAAGGTGCTGGTTGTCACCTTTAAAGCCCTTCATGGCTTGGGACTGGGTTACCTTAGGGACCGTCTTTTCCCAGTTATTCCTACCTGTCCAATCCGGTCCAGCAGGATGGGCATGCTCTGGGTCCTGTCAGCCAAGGAATGTCGGCTGGCGGGGACCAGGAGACGTGCCTTTTCTGCTGTGGTGCCTGCCCTCTGGAACATCCTTCCTCCTGAGATTAGGATGGCCCCGACCCTTTTGGCTTTTTGGAAGGCCTTGAAGACCTGGCTTTGTGGCCAGGCCTGGAGCCCCGAGTGTGTGAAGGGCCCCGTTTCATGGCTGTGCTAACACCTATGGCTTTTAAGATCTCTCGGCTATATTTATATTTATATTTATATTTATATTTATATTTATATTTATATTTATATTTATATTTATATTTATATTTATATTTATATTTATATTTATATTTATATTTATATTATTATTTAATTTTTTGGTATTGTTTTTATTGTTGATTGTTTTTATTCCTGTTAGCCACCCAGAGTCTGGTTTGAGATGAGCAGCTATATAAATTGAATAAATAAATAAATCAACAAACAAACAAACAAACAAACAAACAAAGACATTTTAAAACAGTGTTTCTTAAACTTGGCAACTTAAAGATGTGTGGACTTCAACTCCCAATGTTTCCCAGCCAGCATTCTGGGAGTTGAAGTCCACACATCTTAAAGCTGCCAAGTTTGAAAAACACTGTTCTAAAGATACCTTTGCTTTGATGCTAAAACATATACATGTAGCAGAAAAGTGTATTTCTCATATTGAAGTAATCCTAGGGAAAGAGCAATGTCTGCCCCTTCTCTCTGAGCCAATTATAAGCATGCCAATGGCACATACTGGAATTCCTTTTGATCCAGTTTTGGCATGTCACTGTGCAAAAGCATTGGTGTAAATGTGCCCAAAGCTGATTCAGGTCAGCGTTGATGCATGCTATCAACTTATACATAACAGAAGTATGAGCGAGCAACAGAAGGACATGACCGTGAACAGCACTTTTCCCATGATTGTGACCACAGGCTGAGCTTAATCATGAGAATGCTCTCTGATGCCCAAACATTGCTGTCAGGGTACTTAAAGCAATTAGAAACAAATTGCAAATTGTAGGAAACTGGACACTAAATTTCCCCATAATGCCACTTTTTGAAAGGTACTACATCATAACATAGCATCATTGTAAGTTACTGTATACTAGATGCTATGTATCATGGCCCCATGGGGAGATGACTGCTAAAATTAAAACTCACAATATATCTGCTACACTAATAAATTCAAAAATAAGAAATTTGGGTGGTGGGGAGGAATGAAGGAGTTCCATTAGCTTGGATCTTCTTCAGAAGCAGGTCAAGGTAAATTTGGAATTGCAAAAATTGTTGAGTAATTTGGATGTAATTTTTAACTAAAATGCCAGAGTTTTCTTGCATTAAATTGTTGTGTTTTCATTTGCTGTGGACACTGTAAAACCCTACTGTAGTATGTAGTAGCAGTGGTTCATTTGCTCCGGACTTCAGCACCACAGTGTCTAATGGGAGATCTGGTAACTAGGGTCTACAGAACACATAGTGAAAATCCATGCTGCACAAAATGTTTAGTAAAGTCACTGCTGGTTTGAATTACTGAAAAAAAATTAATTCCTCCAGCTGTTCCTGCTCAGCAACACATCCAGCATTCGACATTGACAACACATCATCATCAAGAGAAATCAGAGAGCAAAAGCAAGAAGTGCTGAAAGGAACACTTAAAACTGTTCTCATTTGTACAACTTGACATCAGCAAAATGCTATATGTAAACAGGACTAGAATGGTTAAACTAAACTAAACAAGACATTTTTTTTTTAAAAAAAACCCCTCTTTTATTTGAGCCACAGGTTTGAAGGCAAATCCCCACAAGGGCTATCATTTAACATATGAATATGCCTCGAAAGACATTGGTAAAAAGAACTTGCCATTCTACATTATTCAGTGGTACTCAGTATACTTCTGATGTCTATCCATGACTTGTTTCACAAATCAAAAAATAAAAATCGGAGCAAAAGTAAATAAATGTTGGAAAGCTAATAATATTTATTGGCCCTACTACCACAGCATGCTTAACCCAATTAGTTAGTAACCCAGTCAGATCTCTTTACCAGTGGTTCTAGCAGCACACAATCACACCAAATGAGTCAAATATCTTAGGAATACACAGACCCCACCTAGAAGACATCTAATTGGTAAATATTTTTCCTTGCTGCATGATAATCTGGTGAAACGGCAGCCCAGCAAAGCCATAGGAGAAAACAATCACCTTGACTATAAGGCAGGGCTTTCCAAAGTGCCGCCGCTGGCGACACACCTGGCGGCGGCGGCGGCAGTGGCGACACGCGCGCGCACGGCGACGGCGTGGGGGGGGCGTGCGGCAGCATGCGCGCACGGCAGCGGCGTGGGGGTGTGCGGCGGCGCGCGCGCACAGCGGGGGCGCGGGGGGGCGTGCAGCGTCGCGCGCGCGCATGGTGGCGGCGCAGGAGGGGCGTGCGGCGGCGCGGGGGGCGTGCGGCGGCGCGCGCGTGCATGGCGGCCGCCGTGCATGCGCACGCCGCCGCTTCCGGGTGGTGTGGTGACACACCACGCTGTGTGTGGCGACACACTTTTGTGTCGCGACACACAGTTTGGAAAGCTCTGCTATAAGGAGTGGTGGTTTTAGGACAACACTCTTCTTTGGTGGCTCAGAACAGATGCAATATAGGAAGAATAGAAATGGTCAAAAGAGGGTGACAATTTAATGTTGGCAATGTTTTGTGCCAACTCAAGGATGGGTGGATAGCTCTAAGTCAATTGGGAGAAAGGCCAAAGGCACCACTAGCCCATACAATTTTTTTTATCCATTCAATCATGTCTGATTCTTGGAGACTGCCTGGACAAGTCCCTGCAGTTTTCTTGGCAAGGTTTTTAAGAAGTGGTTTGCCATTTCCTTCTTCCTAGGGCTGAGAGAAAGTAACTGGCCCAAGGTCACCTATGGTACCCGGCAAGGAATAAGGCTATTTGTGGGACCACCTATCTCCTATTGTTTCTGCTCAGCTCACCAGATCTAGCAGAGAGAGCATGCTTGGGGTGACTTCCATCATACAGTGTCATTTTGTTGGATCCAGGAGTCATGCTTTCTCTGTGGCAGCACCTGCCTTGTGGAACAGGATCCCTCCAGAGATCCAGATGGCCCCAACCCTGTTACTTTTCTAAGGCTCTGAAGACCTGGCTGTCTCCCCAGGCATTTGAGCCAGGAGGTTAGGTAAGCTGTGATGGTTACAGTATGTAGTTTTTATGATTTGGGGTTTACTATTTTAACCTTGGACATCATGAGTTATATGCTGTTGCTGTTGTTTTAATCCTTATATGCCACCCAGGGTCACTGTAGTGAGATGGATGACCGTATAAATCAAATAAATAAGTTTTAAAAAAGTAAATAAGAATTTGTCTATGAAGGTTCTCAGTCATCCAGGTGGAATTGTCTGTAGCTTGAATCATGTCAACTGGATTTCTATTTTCTCAGGGGAAACGTTTCGCTCCTTAGATAAGCTCCTTGGATAAGGAGCGAAACGTTTCCACTGAGAAAATAGAAATCCAGTTGACATGATTCAAGCTACAGATAAATAAGAATTTAAAAATAAGAATGTACAGAGCCTTATTCCACCTGCCAGTGATTAAAAAAACACACCTTGGGCTGTATTAGCACGGCTGAAAAATAAGCATGGGGCTGTGGCTCACTAGAGTCTATTGCATGAAGGGTGTGATGTAACACTTGTAGTCAGTCATAAAAACAGGAACTTTGAAACTCTGCACAAGAGTTTCAAAGTTCCTGTTTTTATGGCTGACTACAAGTGTTACATCAGCAATACTATGTATGAATCATATTGGCATTCTAAGATTGGTTATAGAACAGATTCACACATGAATAATCAGCTACTTCATGAAAGCCACTATCTGGACAGATGCTGCTACTGCTGATGCTGCTGCTGCTGCTGGCAGTTTTTAATATGAATCTCTCTGAATGTTCTTCACCACTGTTATTACCATGTAACTGACAGAAAAAAAGGATGGTGAACAATAGTAGAAATTACTTCTGGATCCAAGTTATACAAAAATGCACACATTGCATTTCTTGATATGAAGGTAGGCACACACATGAGCCAGGAAGAGCCACACTTGCTTATATGTAGGATAAATGTATGGTGTAATAGTTCATAAAGTAGCCATAACTGTATTGAGTGTATGAAACAAGTGGCCCCTGGAGCATCTTCTGAGTCATAGTGTGAACACACCTTAAACAGTTTGCTTGGAATTTGTTTAGTGTCACAGATTAAGCATAGCTCTGGAGGGACAGCTGAGGTTATTGTTTTTTGTTTAAATTGGTCCCATTCCATTGTTATATTTGTTTGAACTTAAATTGTAGACCAACGTGTCCTTCGCAGGGATGTGGAGTCTTTGGCACTCTAGTGTTCTCCGAACTACAATTCCCTGGATCCCTCATCATTGACCTTCCCCCCAGTAGGACATGTGTAAAGAGGCACATCCCTTACTAATCCTACTATTTTTAGACTGAATACTGGCAAGATGAAGGAGAACTTCTGCAACTATATGGAGCATCACATTAATGTTCCTAGGGAGAGTAAATGTGTAAGGATTGTTCATGGGGAGAGTAAGGGTGTTACAGTTGTGATGAACAACTGTGAAAAAAATCTCTGGTGTTTTAATCTTTTTTTTCTCTCTTACCATTATTCTCTACCATCTCTATATTACCATCTCTTTGCCATTATTCTTGATGCAGGAGAGTTCTTAAGGAGAGGAAGAAAGAATATATCCCCACTTTTTTTGGACATTTAGGGAAAATATAATACATTAGCCAAAGGCACATTTTGATCCTGTGTTTTCTCTCCCCACAATTTTTATTCACAATTTTATTTATTTATTTTTTTGCAAAGTGGTGCCCTAGTGATGAAAAATCAGCGGTGGGGGTGGGGGGATGAGACTTTATTTCTAAATGGAAAGGTATTTATTACAGTGAGTTTCTACCCCATTATGTTTAATTGGTGGTGAGTGCTTTTCCTTTGTCACGTGTGTTAAAGGAAAAAATGGTTTAACAAACCATGACTTTTCAAGGACTCCAAAGACGTACTATTTCAGGCTTTATAACTTAAGCTTTGATAAAGCCCGTTTCCCTGGAAGAAGGTCCCTTTGTTTAAGGGTTTGCACTGCAAATCTAAATACTGTATATTCCTGGAACATTTGATTAGCACACTTAAACTGCCTTTTTGAGGCAATGTTGCTAAGTCCACTCCTTTCTGCTTTCTTCCAAAGGGTGGCCTATCTCTATGCTGCCATAGTTTAGTTAGTTTAGTTTGCAAATGTGATGTTGTTTTATTGCATTAAGTGGTCCTGATTGCAGATATCTGCTGTTGAGTCATTTTCATTTAACTAGATATTCTGAACAGTAAGCAACCAAGGTGTTCAAATAAGAGGAGAATATCACAAGTAGTGAAGAATATTAGGGTGATATGACAAGCAGTGATAATAGTGATTCAGCACGCAAATCAGCTTCATCCACCCCATTCTTTTTCTAAGAACTACAACTTTTTTTTTTGTATTTTCTCTACTACCTTCATTTTTCCAAATGTGCCACTAAAGTTGTACTTAGCTGAAATTTATGCTACCTTCCTATGAAGCACTGGGAGAAATTATTTAGATGGGATGTAACCTCTAATCAACATTATTTCATTCTACACAACAATCATCCAATTTCTTTTATAGACATGTGCGTGCATGAACGTGTGCGCGCACACATGCACACATATCGTTGAAGAGTTCCTTGCCACTGAAAATGTATAGATGAATAATGAATAAAAGAGTGCTGAGCATCCTTGTCAGATCATCTTTGTTCTTGTCAGGCAGGTTTAACCAAAATTAAGAAAATCATGAATGTCATGATGAGACACTTGATGGTGGATGATTTGGCATTTTCAGTGCAGCCTTCCAACATCATAAGTCACTTCATAAGAAGATGTAAGTAAATGTTTCAGGACTTGATAAAACTTTGACTTGCTTGAGACTGAATTGACAGAACAAGGCATCTGTGAGCCATTAATAAATCAAAGCCTTGCTTTTTGGGAGGAAAAAAAAATGTTTTGATATGAACACACAAAGCACTTTTAAAAAATAGCTCCAAGTTATTGCTTTTTTATCCTGGTTTAGGACATGGATTTATTTAATTCAGCATGGCAATGTCATAGATTTCAAGCTCTTTACATTCACTTTTTTAAAGAATAAATTGTACTTGTTGAGATCTTTAATTTTTTACTTCGTTTCTCTTCCTCTTCTTATTGTAGAATTCGTAATTCTCAGCTGCCAATTAGTCATTATAGCTCTAAACAGAAGGAAGCTAAAAGTCAAGCCATTGTGAACAGCACAATTCTTAATTTCGAGAAGCCACAAACAGGGCACATTGAATTTCTCTTTAGGCATACAGCTGTACAACCCCCGTATAATGGAAGGTTTGAGACCAAATGGTCCCCCACCACCTTACCTCTGTGTAATGCAGTTTCGTTTCATTAAATTACTGGAGGGCCAGTTACTTAAGCTGAATATTGATTTTCAGTCTGGGCCGTGTTTAATATAATTCTGCATAGGCAACAGCTAATTCTGAATTGGGGTCTCACGCCCTAATGAAATTACAAGACAACAACTGACCACAGGCACGGTGTCAGAGTCCAGGGCAACTGATCAGCACAATGGGCCTTTTTTAACCCCTTCCGGACAAATCGTGTCACTGCAAGCTTCAAAGGGCAGCATTGACAAATCTCTTGTCTCTTCAATGAAGCGACTGTCTTTTATCTGGGGATGTGTACCCTGGAGCTAGGTTTTGGTGCTGTAAAGTATATGCTCCACTATTATATTTTCCAGCCTCTCCTGACATCTCCCTGTCTAAACAGCAACAGATGCCATCAGTAGATGCTGCTCAAAATGGGGATTTATTGTTCTTCTTAACAAATGAAAATTATAGATTATTCTCTGGCACAAACAGAAATTAATAAAACTTCCTTGTTTTAAGCAAAATAAATGAGTTGGTGGAGACTGTCTTCCTTTCCCTGTTAAATTTCAACAACAGGTATGAAGCATAACTGTTATTTGAAACAGAGTGAAAAGCACAGATCTCAAGACGTGGAAATAATGCTAAGACAAACCAAACAGCAGTATGTCAGCTGAAGTTTTATTGCATCAAAAGGAATTGGACAAATTATAAAGCTGGGTCAGGAAAATGTCAACGAGATTTTTCTTCTCTCTTTATCTAAGTTCAGTTTTGAAATAAATGTACAGATGAAATATGCAGACAATCTTAATTTCTAAAAAGCGCTTGCTCTCGTTCATATCACCCACTTGGCTTTGTTGTCTTCTGTGAACTACATGTGCTGTCAATGCACTATTTTCATATTAGCTTACAAAGCAGACTTTTTGCAATTTTGCCAAATTTTGGAAGCTTCGAGCCTTCCTGAGATTTCCATATAGCTATATATGATTAGTTAAATTGTGTGATGAAGCCACCTTCTTCACTACATTATACCTGAGTGGCTGGGATCACCCTTTTGAATTATCCGAATAAAAGCATAAATTATAAGAAAATAAATGCACAGAAAAATCAGTGAGTAGGGGAAGTAATGGAAATGACTGTCATAAAATAATTTTTCAATTAATTATTTTTATTAGTGAAGTAGAACAAAAGAAGAAGATACATTAGTGATAGTATATAAAATAATGCATACAATGCAGTGTTTAAAATAAACTAAATTTTAAGGGGAAAAAAGGAAGCAAAAAAAAAAAGGATCCATGTAATATTAATATAAAATTAATCAACTTATTATCCAATAAATTTAAAGTTATAAAATCCAGACCATATAGAAAAATATTGCTAATGCAATAATAATAGAATAATAAATTGGGGATTACATCACTCCTGAAATAAATTTTGCATCCCAAAACTGAAACCTAAAAAATAGTCAGCACAGCATAATATTTATATTTCTGATTTAGTCAGTACAAAACAAAAAAAAATGATTTTCAGACTAATATAATGGCAGCATTTACCAATATGAATGGGCAACATATAATCTCAATCTGAGAAGAGTTTGAATTTTGAGATAATTAATCCTCTTTGCACATACTTTATATTATATATCTTTTTTTTTTAGTGATAGTTTTGAAAACCTGATTAGACATGAACAGATACAAATCTTTCTGTTTCTCCATTTTTCATCTTACATTTGCCATATCCTTTTTCTGGATCAATTAATATTTTTTTTAAAAAAATGGGGTAGGGAATGAATAAGAAACTTCCTACTTCTTTTTTAATATAGAAGTTTGCCAATATACCCATTTTTGCTAGAAGCTTGCTTAAATGCTGTACTGTTTTAAATATCTGTTTTTAACATTATCCTCACATCTGGGTACATTTCATCCCAATATACACATTTTTTTTCATTTACTTTTCAGGAAAATGTCAGTTTTTTTAAAAATGTAGATGCTGATATGTAACTGCAGACTACATTGCATCTTGATTCAAATTTGACATATATAAATTAAGTTCTTATAAAAATGCTGCATAAAATGAAATTATTTTCTAGCTTTATATTGTCCTCATTGGAACTGGATAAATTTTGCAAATAATAACATATTTAGATAAATGTGATGTTAAATAAGAGTTGCATCACTAGAGGTTACTGAGATTTGGTGGTTAAATTTTTTTTTTTGCTAAATCTTTGTAAAACAATCCTGCAAAATTGCTAGAATAACTATTTTGATTATTACTATTCCAATTAAATTTGGATTATGTGTGCCATTCATGGCTTATGCAAAGAGAAATTGGAGATGGGGCAGTCATTCTTTCATAGTTTGCTCTAAAGCATCTTGGAAGGCATGTGGCACAAAAGGCTACTTATATGAAATATTTTTATTGTTACATTTAAGTCTAGGAATTAATAGGAAGATAAGAACCTCCCCCCGTAAAAAAAAACACAATCAAAACTGTAAAGTTTTTAGCTGAAAAATGTTCCTACACTTCTTATCATTGCAGAAAAGTTTCTGCATAATATTCTTCCACATATTTGTTCAAATATAACATACATAATAGGTGTTTGTTGATATTCAGTTACAGCCACAAACCCTGTTTGGATTTATCATCAAGCTGAATATATGGCCTTATATTAGAAGACAATATAATAAGATATTATATTTATCAGACAAATCAGCTGAAATGAATCAGCAAATACTTGTTTTTGCTACAGACTCATAACTGAAATCAGCAGAACTCAAAAGAACTGATTTCTACAAGTCTCTACTATTGGTTGAAATTTATATTTTCTAAAAAGTGAAGTATTTTTCATCAAATAGGTATGCAAAACTGAGTTGTGCAAAGTTGGAAAAACTCTGCAGCACAGCTGAGCAAAATCCTCAAAAGCTTAGGACTTTTGCAAAGTTTTCTCTGAATTTCCTTTCCTTTTAAAATAGAAAGAGAGAGAGAGAGAGATGAAAATTCACCAAAGTATAAAATCTAAATTTAAACAAAAAGTTTTAGTTTTGAGGAATGTATATCAGGGTTTATAAGATAAATAAATCTCTGCAATCCCACAGACAAAAAGGTAGATTTGCACCAAGGAAAAATGAAAAATCCCAAGCTTTATTGTTTCAGACCCATTGCAAGTCAACATTGCATAATGGCCTGTCTGCAGAATTACAATAATGAAATAATTGTAGATTTGTTGTGTGGGAAGGGATGTAAACCACTTTACAAAATATAGCTGCAATATATATTATTAATAAAAATAATAGCCTAATTCAGTGTCAAGCACAATGAACATTCAGAAGTGTTTGGAATATGGTTTTAGTGCTTGTCTCTTGCTATTGAGTAGATGTTTATTAATCAACTGAGAATCAAGGAATTCAGTAGAAGAAAGGGAAAGAGTTTCTGACTGTAGATTTATAGGTTTGTTGGATCTTTTTCTACAGTCTTATTTCACCTTTTAGATAAGGAACAAATCCAGGCACTAAAAATGCAGTGAAATAAATCTTTGATCGTCCCTAGCTGCTAAGAACATGCAAGGCATGAATATGTTGTATGGCAGTAGAGGAAGGTTAAATTCATAGGTGTAAGTGTAAAAGAATTGTAACCAAAAGAAGAATGTCACAATGCAGAATTTGCTTCTGTTAATTTAAGCAAGCAGGGTTTTAAAGAACAGTGAAAAAAGGCAGAGGTAATATTATGTGGCTTAGATCTTCATGGAAGATGAATTTCTGTTATCAGATATATGTACGTTTTAAAGAAATTCACTGGTTTTTGAATACTATAAATACAAACATTTCAAGAATCTATAGTAAAAGTGTAAGTAAACTAGGTATGAGTGTGCTGGTGAGAATATAGGCAGTTCTAGACTTACATAATGGTTCTGTTCCAGGAATCCTTACACGAGGTGATTTTTGTGTAAGTTGGCTCACTATTTGCCTTATACTGCCTGCCAATTTTGTGCATGCTGCCATGTTTGATACTGAAAAATAATCTACATAAACAAGAGAGTATCTGTAGTGTATTTATTTATTTATTTTATTGTATGGAAATATCCACTATGATTTTTATTAGTTCCTTTTATACTGGCAGGCACAGAAAGAATTTATCTCCACTGCCTATCAACAAAGCAGTGTCTTCTGTCTTTAGCTTCAAGCAGAGATCTCATTTCCAACAATTTAATATAGGGATGTTGGAACTGGGTTGCACATTCTCCAGGTCTAGGCTTAAATGAGCATAAAAGCTATTCCAGCCATCCACTGTAACTGAATATTGTCTAACTAACAGTATCTATCCAGGATCCCAGATAGAAGCCTTCTATACTTCTGGGTGTCTGCTTCTTTACAATGGAGATGTTAGAGATTAGGATTGGGGTCTTCTGCATACAAAGCTCCTCCTCCTCCTCCTCCTCCTCCTCTGAATTATGTCCTTTTCCAAGTTCAGACATGTCCACCCCTAGCCTAGCCTAGTCTTATTTTAATAGATTTCCAAAATTGGGATTTCAGTTAAGTATGTTTTACACATTTTGATGAGATTAGGTATTATTTGCCTGATGATAACCATACTGGGCAGCACTAGAGTACTGCCTAAGAATTTGATTTGCAGGTTAACTTCTTTTTCTCTCTTGGTCCGTAAACTTGTGTAGCTTACTAAGATTTGAAAAAAAATGAATAAGTTCACACTGTGAAGGAAGGGGGTGGGGAAAGAGATGCAATATGCAAAACTGATTTGTCATTGAGCATCAATAACTGGCATCAGGTACATTGCTTAGCTAACCATCAAGGATTTGGTATGCACCATGATTGATAACTCTATGCATTCTCATAACATAATTTGTTCCCTATCACGTTTATACACATGGGCCACAGTCTTTTGTTACTTACTACATGCCTGGTATCTTCATTTTCCACATATGCTGAAGAAGAATGCATAAGAGCCTCATTTCAGTTTTCCAAGTCATAACTTTTCCTTTAAAATATTAGGGTTGATCACTCTGTAGGTGCCCCATAGCCTCAGGAACGAGAAGGATATGTGATAAACCTAGAGAACTCAGAAGCATGCAGAAGTTGAAATTATCCTTACATTATTCTTCTCTTCAAATGCATGATTATTTCCAAGATCTTCTGCACTCACAGAATGTATTCATACTGGTCAAGTTGTTCCAAGGATTTTAGGGCAATGAGCACAAAATTACTTCTTTGTTTCTAAGAAAAGAAGAAACATAGAACCCAAACTGAAATTCCATCTCATAAAGTATAAGAATACAGGAATAGCATTCAATTCCATTGGTAGTCATTCAAAACTGTGGCTTAGGTAGTGAACCATGTAGAATCTGCATTATTGAAATTTAGTTACATTTGAGACTAATAACACATATGTTGTGGGGCCCCTATTGTTTTTTTCCTCATCTTGCATACAGCCAATAAAATATTAGCATGAGTCCTGCCTTTCTCTATAGCCTTATCTTCCTCTTCTTCTTCCTCCAGCTGTAAAACAAAGCATTAGAGACATCTTCAGGGAAAATCTTCTTATTTTAATATCATAGCTGTAGGGTACTTTGTTGCTGAACCAGAGAAGATGGCAGCAGTAAGGAATGAGGAGGCAACCAAGTTAATATGGCAAGAATGGCTGTAAAATTGATTATTGGAGATAGATAGATGATAGATAGATAGATAGATAGATAGATAGATAGATAGATAGATAGATAGATAGATAGATAGATAGATAGATAGATAATGTATAAATTCACTGGTCCTTAAATCACTACATGCTTTTTGTCATGTTTGCTGTTACAGACCACATTGAGACAGACACTGATACATAACAGAATAAAAAGCAAAGCTCAATGTAATGTGAATTCTTTAGATATCTCTATCTCTATTTTGATCTAAATCTCTTGATTTAGCTCTATATCATTTCATACGTTTTTCAGTATAAGATTGTTTTCAATTGCTCCATGGAAAAGATCAATCAGTAAAATAGTGAAGAGTCCCATCATTGCATAAAGGACACACAATTAACCCAAAAAGTGAGAACTATGTTCAAAGTAGTGAGCTATGATCTGGAAGTCTGTGGGCCACATCTCACTTCAGTTACAAACTCACTAGCTACACAGCTTTCTTTCTTGGCTCCTGATCTCCAGTGTCTTTATAATAGCGTAATATCAATCTATTATTGTCCAGAAATGAGAAGTGGTCATGTGGGAATGTATGAACAGTATTTTGATCATTTTAGGATGCAATCTTATGGCTTCCAGAACAGTGTCTCATCTACAAACTTGGTCATTCCCCTCTCTAGGGTTGGGTATGGGGCTCAGAACTGGTAGGGAGGAATCTAAAAAGATCTCCCCTTGTGCCTCTTTCCACTTTCTGTGATTAGTCCTTTCCATGATTGGGGAATTCTCTAACAGTGGTGAGGGTTGGTGATCCTCAGTAAAAATGTAGTCTAGCCATATGTCTAGTCTAAATAAATAAATAAATTAATAATGTAGTTATTTGTTTTTTAAATAAATTTATATGGCTGTCCATCTCAGAAACGTGACTCTGGGCAGCTAATAAGTAAAAAGAAAACAATAAGAAACAATACTAACAAGAAATAAAAACCTACAGTGGTCTCCAGTGGTAAACCCAAACAGTAAACCCAAAGTGGTAAACCCAATCAATTAAACAGATCAATTAACAAAAACCTCTCAATAGGTCAGCTAACCTCCCAACCCCCAAATAAAATGGGAGTTTTTTAGAACAAAAAACAAAACAAAACAAAACAAAAGATATGCTTGCTACTTCATAATACTTTACTTTAAGATTGAGGTCCTTGAATATGATAGACAACTGGTATTTCTACTACTACTATGGTTACTACTACTGCTACTAAATCTCTTGGCATAATCAAATTATGGCCCAGTCCACTCAGTTATCAAATATAAAAATAAAAAAACCCCTGAACCTGCCTGTTATAAATCTAGATATCAATTACAATAAAAAAGTAATATATTATGTGGAAATAAAACTGTATGGTTCAGGTAGCTGCTAAGAAATCTGTCATAAAGAGCACCTCCTGGCTTTCCCAGGGAATTAATATTTTGCTGAAGGAAGAGTGCACCTGTATAAAAAAAGTAAAGTTTGCAAATAAATCTACCTATAAGTGACAGGCTAATAATTTAATTTTCTAATAATTTAATTATTACAAAACCACTTTTTCTCTCTTGCTCTCTAATCTATCTATAAACCCATACAAACTAATCTTCACACATTCTGGATGTGTGAACATTACAATGGTAATAAAAAGATTGGATAATGATATTGACGCTATTTTACCCTATTTTATTTATAAACAGTAAATTGGCATTTCTACCCATAGTTTAAGTTCTGAATAATAGTTAATGAATAAATATTCTCTGTGTGTTTTACTGAAGACTTAAAATGCAGCACACAAGACTCTTTCCCCCCCACAATGCTGCATATTTAAAATAAAATGCTTTTCTCTTCACATACTCTCTCTCTCTTTAATATCAGAATCTGAGAAATAACCTGCCAAACCAATCATTTCTTCCCAGGAGTCCTGCGAAAGGCCTGGATGTTAATTGCATTTAACCTAGAATGGTGGAGCACTTTTTTTTTCTTTTATACAATAACTAATATGTAAACTACTGTTGCACTTTGAAATTACTTTCACTTAAATTCTATTATTGGCACTCCACTGTGGAATATATCTAGGGTCCATTTCATTAAAAAAAAAAAGACTAATTATGCTGGTACTCTGCAGTGCACTTTCTAATCTTAGTGTGTGTGCATGTGTGCACACTCTATGATTCATAAGAAATATTCACAGAATCAAATATATTATGATTTGCACTATCATGTACAAGCAAAAAACAGTTGCAGACCAGTTCCTCCCAGAAATGTTATATTGAGTGAAAGTGGAAGGAAAACCATTTATATTTGTTGGTTTAATATTAATATTCAGTGTTATGAAGCTAATTACATGAAAAATACCTTCTCATTTATTTGCTGTGCAATTACAATGTGAATATATAACCCATCATCTTTAAATGTAAGTAATCCAGGATATGCACATTGTTCCCAATGTACCTTATTGTCAAGTGTCAGCCTGTTGGCAGCCTGAAGATTCTCAAGAGTCCCTTTATTTATTTTCACTGAATATCTATATTGGATTTGGGAAAGGTCTAGATGCCCTAGATGGTGCTCTATATGTATCTGTCCAAAGGCCATTCAGCAAAGGCCAAGAGTCCAGGAGGTACCCAAATTCCAGACAAAATCTGTCTGGAAAAATACAAAGCCTCCAGGCACTGGGACAGGATCTTGACAGCATCACCTATTTCTCATGGACTCTAGATATACCACCATGTATCAACAAATATTAGTGATACCTGAACCTCTGCTACCAAATCACCTTGTCCAACAATCTCATGTAGATGTTAAATAGAGCATCAAATCCTGAGAAACCCTGCAAAGCAAGGTGTTTGGGTTCAATCTTTCCCTTTCTACCAATACCAGTTGAAAATGGAAAAGAGAAGTAGCACAGTAACACAGTGCTCTCCACCCCAACTCTCAGAGCGGGTTCAAAAGGATGCTCTGACCAATGATATTGAAAGCTTCTGAGAGATGAAATAGGTCCAGGAGAGTCACATCACCTCTATCCTGGTCCTGCCAGAGGTCATCCACAAATGCAATTAATCCTGTCTCTGTGCTGTAAGGTAAAGGTTCCCCCCACACATTTGTGCAGTCGCGTCCGACTATAGGGGCCGGTGCTCATCTCAGTTTGTTAGCCGAAGAGCCAGCGTTGTCCAAAGACACTTCCATGGTCATGTGGCTGCATAACGTGCGCGGAACGCTGTTACCTACCCACTGAAGTGGTACCTATTCATCTACTTGTGTTTGCATGCTTTCGAATTGCTAGGTTGGCAAGAGCTGGGGTGAGTATGGGAGCTCACTCCACATGCAGGGCTAGGGATTCGAACCTCCGAACTTGCGATCTTCCGATCAACAAGCCTGGCATCTTACCCGCTGAGCCACCACGCCCCTGTGGTGTACCCAGGCCTAAATCCCAACTGAAAAAGGTCCAGACAATCCATTTCCTCCAGGGCCCTTTGAAGTTGTAGGCCTAGAGATGATCTTAGACTGAAGAACTTTCCAGAAATAAATGTTACAAAAATAAAGTTACTTTCTCTTGTATAAGGAAAAAACAAGAAGAGCAACATCATTCTTTTTCTATGAACGTGATCTGGGATCTTCTGTAATAGTGATCTTATACTTACTATTATTTTATAAAAGCCCAAAGCATTGAAAACTATTTCTAAATATTTGAATCTTTTACACAGTGCTGCTATTGGTATACTGAACTCTTCGGGATGGAAGTGGGTTAAACTTTTTTTTTTTTTTTTTTTTGGCAAGCACCATTTAGCTGATGTAAAGGCTGAGTAGTACAGGGCCTAAGTTACTACCTTGCTTTGCCTCTTTCCTTGTGGCAGTACATGCCAATATTTGCCCTAAGTGATTGTATCTAAAGTGCAGGCTACTGTTATCATATGACATTTTTATCAAGGGCTTTGCTCCAAACTCTTCCAAAGTCTATGTCCTGGAACAATTTTAATTATTTCAGTCCCCCCAAAGCACATCTTGGAAGGTATTAGGATAGCTCTTTTGTTCCAGCAGCAATCTTCCAGAAAGTGTGTGATTTGGAGGCATAAACTGGGAACATTTAAATAACTCTGGTTATTTCCTTCTTTTTGGCCTTAATTAATAGTTTACAGAGGGTTTTCTTGTTGTTCAAATAAACAGCAGGGAATAATAGAACCATTATTTTCTCCGTACAGTTTTAACATTCAGTGAGTTTTATCTCTGCCTCAATATACTCCCAAGGAAACTAGGTTCTAGATTTGATATTAATAGTCTTAGTTAAACCAACAATATTAGGATTCAAGTATTCCTGTAGGAACTGAATTATGTATTGGTACTACATTAAGACAGTTTCAGTCTCTTTCTCATGGACCAGAGATTTCTGCAGCTAATAGCTATATTCTGAACTAAACAAACAAACAAACAAACAAACCCTGAACTCGACCTGTGATTTATAATTTAAGACAAGTGTCCTCAAAATAAAATTCCTCTACTGAATGATGTTGCAGCTCTATGTGAAGTGTTCCCATTTTGTTTTTAGCACAACCAACATTAAAACCAGCTACATATAGGAGTTGGTAATGTAAATCTCTCTCTGTCTCTCTCTCTTCCATCTGTCTATGCTACAAACCAATAGCACTGGTCACAGCCCCACTCCAGAAGGTGTACTCCCCATTGGAATCCTTTTAAAATAAATAGATCTAGTCTATTAAACATCTGAATCATTGGCAACCCCACTAAGTTAACACCCCATGTTTAGAATGTCCTTGCAAAATACTATCTGAATTCCCTTGCAGATAGTAATTAGAACCATAATTAGAAGGCAGGGGGTAAATAAAGAACAAGAATGAGAAGGTATAGACCATCAAATGATTTGCACATATCTTCTGTAAGTCAGTCTGACATTCCTACCTGGGAACATTCTAGCAACCCATAACAGAGTACTTGGAAATGAACAGAAACTTAATGACTCACCTCTTTCTTATTTTTCCCAGTGCCCTGCACAAAATTATTAGGACAAAGAGGGATGAGTGAATGGATGAATGTATGAATGGATTCTTGGGTGTCTACTTTATGTGTATCCACAAATGGATTTGTAGGTGTGTCTAGTCTGTGTTTGTTAATTGGTGTGTCGTTCTCACTTATGAACTCAGCAACCTATATGACTGAAAAGTTTGCTTGTCTCCATTTAATCATTTTAATCAGGGGTCTAGAATGAAACATGATAACCACAGCCAATGTGGCTATTTGAAGACAAGCAAATTAAAGTTATTTAAGGTAATAGTAGAAGTACCCATGCTGGGCTTGAGGAATCCAAGGCTGGAGTTAAAATCACTGGAAGAAACATTAACAGTCTCAGATATGCAGATGATACCACTTTGATGGCTGAAAGCGAGGAGGAGTTGAGGAGCCTTATGACGACGGTGAAAGAAGAAAGTGCAAAAGCTGGGTTGCAGTTAAACCTCAAAAAAACCAAGATTATGGCAACCAGCTTGATTGATAACTGGCAAATAGAGGGAGAAAAAGTGGAGGCAGTGACAGACTTTGTATTTCTAGGCGCAAAGATTACTGCAGACGCTGACTGCAACCAGGAAATCAGAAGACGTCTACTTCTTGGGAGGAGAGCAATGGCAAATCTTGATAAAATAGTTAAGAGCAGAGACATCACACTGACAACAAAGTTCCGCATAGTTAAAGCAATGGTATTCCCTGTAGTAACCTATGGCTACGAGAGCTGGACCATAAGGAAGGCTGAGCGAAGGAAGATAGATGCTTTTGAACTGTGGTGTTGGAGGAAAATTCTGAGAGTGCCTTGGACTGCAAGAAGATCAAACCAGTCCATACTCCAGGAAATAAAGCCAGACTGCTCACTTGAGGGAATGATATTAAAGGCAAAACTGAAGTACTTTGGCCACATAATGAGAAGACAGGATACCCTGGAGAAGAAGCTGATGCTAGGGAAAGAGGAAGGGAAAAGGAAGAGGGGCCGACCAAGGGCAAGATGGATGGACGATATTCTGGAGGTGACGGACTCAACCATGGGGGAGCTGGGGATGGTGACGGCCGACAGGAAGCTCTGGCGTGGGTTGGTCCATGAAGTCACGAAGAGTCAGAAGCGACTGAACGAATAAACAGCAACAAAAGAAGTACTGATAAAGATGTGTGGGAGGTGGTCCTAGCTAATAAAGAATTATTAATAACTCATACTTTCACAATTCAAATTGATTGGAGAGTTATGTGGAGCAGTATGTGTTTATTTCATTCTGACACACAGATCTTCTAAACAATTCTAACTTTCAGTTCAGCCCTAATTTGTGCATTCCCTAGGGCAAAATGATCCTTCAGTTTAGTTTAGCTATTACCTTCTCCCCAAACTACTCTTTTATGGGGAAATTCAATTGAAAGAACTGTTTAAAAACAATTAATTTATACATGTATATCTAGCATACCTTCTACCAGATGGCAACCCCAGTTTTGGGACAATAGATATTTGAATTAGACAAGACACATGTTATGATGTTAGATAAACATTTTAGTGGAAACACAAGACTAAGCAATACTATATAATACTGAACTATTAATCTATAAGTGTTTTACATGATGATGATGAAAACGATGACGACCATTGCATCCAAGTATTATCTAACTGATTTTGGAAATTTATGGATTTGTGCATTTAAACCAATAAAAGCCTTACATTTTAACTTGATCTGGAATGAAATGCCTTGTTCAGTCAATACGCACCAGGAGAATACTTCAAATGCTTATCAAAGGTTTGATGACCTGTACACTGAGTTTGCTGCCTAGGGAAGGACCTCCCTGCACCTGCTATTTGACCTTGACTTTGCCTTTTCCTCTTCAAGTACCATGCAGAGCAATAACTTATTAAAACTGAATGTCATCAGTTGCTTACACAGGGCACAGGCAGGGGATGGGGAGAGATGAAAATGGAGGAAGAAAACAAACATTTATTTTCCACCCTCTCTGTATGCACTGATTTCTACTGCTCCCCTTCTGTTTGTAAAATGCAGTTACCCAGTTACATTGAGCATATACGTTTAGGATACTGAACTGAAAGCATACTTTATCTGTAAATGGAGGCAGTGGTTTTAGTCATTTTAGATATAATCTAATTTTGATTCAAACCATATAAATTGCTTCCTAGTTGCAAGGCCTGTCATGCCCACAGTTTTGGTGTTGGGAACTCCCAGTTTTAATTTATCCTTTATTTCATTACACAGAGGATTCTGTATCATATACACTAAATTTATGTTTCTGGTCTTCTGTACACATGTGTGTGTGTGTGTGTTTGTGTGTGTAAATGCAAGCTGAATAAAAGTGGCATGCAATTGAGGCAAAATGCTACTCCTGGTTTCCATTTTTCTCTAAATAAACCATAAGGAACTTCGACATATTCTCAGAACTTTAAGAAGAGAGGTAAAGGGGCTCTTTGACTCAGCTTTTATTCTGTGTAGAACTACGCTTAATTTTTCTTTTCTTGACAATACAGTGATGAGGATATTTGTTTTGTTGTTTATTCGTTCAGTCGCTTCCGACTCTTCATGACTTCATGGACCAGCCCACACCAGAGCTTCCTGTCAGCCATTGCGACCCCCAGGTCCCCCAAGGACGAGTCCATCACCTCCAGAATATCATCCATCCATCTTGCCCTTGGTCGGCCCCTCTTCCTTTTGCCTTCCACTTTCCCTAGCATCACCATCTTCTCCAGGGTATCCTGTCTTCTCATTATGTGGCCAAAGTACTTCAGTTTTGCTTTTAAGATCATTCCCTCAAGTGAGCAGTCTGGCTTTATTTCCTGGAGTATGGACTGGTTTGATCTTCTTGCAGTCCAAGGCACTCTCAGAATTTTCCTCCACCACCACAGTTCAAAAGCATCTATCTTCCTTCGCTCAGCCTTCCTTATGGTCCAGCTCTCACAGCCATAGGTTACTACGGGGAATACCATTGCTTTGACTATGCAGAACTTTGTTGTCAGTGTGATGTCTCTGCTCTTAACTATTTTATTAAGATTTGTCACCTTCCAATGGTATACCGACATATCTCTGTACTGATCCATTTAGTTTTCATGGCAAGAATACTGGGGTGGGTTGCCGTTACCTTCCCCAGGGATCATATTTAGTCTGACCTCTCTGCCATGACCTTCCCGTCTTGGCTGTCTCTTCACGGTTTAGCTCATGGCGTAATTGAGGCACTCAAGCTCCAGCACCATGACAAGGTAACGATCTCCTTTGCTGGAGGAGGATATTTACAAACAAAATTTAATGTGTGGGAAGAGTGATTAAAAAGTACATTCTCCTCTAAGTTAATCTCAACTTGTAAATATCCTCATTACTGTTGGTGTATTATTCTTTTGAGGAGTAAGTCTCAGCAATAAAGCCTTATTAGGTAAACACCTGCAGACTTTAAAAGGTCAGGCAGCATGTGATCCAGGCTGAAGAGTATAAAAGAACCTGCCTGCCTGCCCTGCCTTGCTCCTTACTGCTTCTGCTCACTGCTTTCTGTTTGTTTCTACTATCTGGTATGTGGATTTTGTAACACTTCCAGGTATCTGGAAGAAAACTGTAAATAGTATCTGTTTGTATGAATAACTAATACAACTGCAACTAAGTTACTACAATGTCTGGCGTCATTAATTGGTCTCTAGTGCTAATCACTTTCTGATACTCTGCGTGTGCAAGAAAACACACACTCCAACAGGTTATGGGCCCAGAAAGCACAAATAGAGACCAGCTCAGCAGCAGCTTGTTTGAATCTGAAGACAAGTAAACAAGGCAAGTGAAGTGTTTTTCTCTTTGAAGTTACTGGGAGGTTTCTAGCAGCTACTGTATATGTTTGCAGAAAAGCTTGCTGGGGAATTTAAGAGGTGCTTAGTGAAGATAGAAGCCATGGCTGCTTCTCAGTACTCAGGAATGCCTCTGGAGCAATTATCAGATACTAACTACATAAACTGGAGTTTAAAAATGGAAATGTACCTTCGGAGGGAAGATTTATGGTCTCCAATAGCTGAAGCAACTCCAGCAAATCCCTCCAATGCATGGCTTAGGCTGGATGAACGTGCCAGAGCATGTTATTTTGGGAGTTGAAGACAGTCAGCTAGTGAATTTACATAGATTGCAGGCTGCAAAACAACTCTGGGAGGCACTGAGAGATTTGCATATAAAAGCAACAGCTGGAAGTAAGGTTTCTCTAACTAGAAAACTTTATAAAGCTTATCTGTCTGAGGAAGGGAGCTTGCCTGAACATTTACATTCCATAAAGCAGCTGTTTGTAGAATTGCAAGAGAGAGGAATGGAGTTTACACCTCTAACAAAAGCATACATTATTTTATCCTCACTAAATGAAATATGTTAATTTGCACCCTGGAAGCAATGCCCAAGGCTGAACTTACTCCTTCATATGTTTCTGGATGACTGCTTGCTGAATGGGAGAAGTGACAGGAGCGGCACTCAACTCCACCCACTTCTTCTGATAAGCTACAACGTGGAAAAGCAGGGAAGAGCAATCAAGCTGAGGCCACAGCCCTAGCCAGCCACCAATGTTTCAATTGTGGCTCAGCTGGACATTTACAGAAAAACTGTAATTTATTGCCCAAAGAGCAAAAGACAGGAAAAAAGAACAGAGAGGCAATGCGAAAGAAGGCTCTTCAAACAACACGTATTGAACAAGTTCATGAAAAATATGATTCTGATTTCTGGGTGTTACATTCTGGTGCTAATTGCCATTTGTCGAATTGTAAAAGTTCCTTTTTTTCACTGTCTAAAACTAAAAGACAAAGTGTTTCTATAGCTGATGGGTGTACAATAGAAATCATGGGTCAAGGTGACATGTATCTACCTTGTTTTGGAGAAACTGTTAAAAATGTGCTGTTTGTTCCTAAATTGCAAACTAACCTTTATCTGTAGCCCAATTAGTAGCAGCTGGATATGTCATAACATTTAAGAAAGATGGCTGTGAGATACGTATGAATGGTAAGTTGTGTGCAACTTGTGTACAAAAAGATTCATTGTACATAGTATAGAATGCTAAAGCCAAGCTGCAAAAGCTATAATTGACAACATTCCAATTCATGATCAGTGCATACACTTGATGCACAGGAGATTTGGTCATGCAAATTTTAGATACATAGCACAAATGCCACAGCAATGTGCTGACCTGAAGTTGAAACCTTGTCATAAATATCTGGACTGTGTAGTTTGCAAGGAATACAAAACACAGAAGGCTCCTGTGAGTAAGCACAGAGACAGAGTTAAAACTAGACGTCTTGAAATTGTTCATTGTGACATTATTGACCCTTTTGCTCCAAGTTTGGGACAAGCAAGATTCATAATGACCATAATTGATGATTTTTTAAGGTATACATTTATCTATCTGTTGAAACATAAAAATGAGGCATTTGATAAATTTAAGAGTTTTGTAACATGGGCAAATGGAAAATTTCCAAAACCTGTGTCTGCCCTACAATGTGATCATGGAGGGGAATTTCTTTCTAACACTTTTAGAAAATTCCTAACAGAGAAGGGGATAGAACAAATTCTTTCTAACCCTTACACTCCACAGTAAAATGGTGTTGCTGAAAGGAAAGGTAGAACACTTCAAGAAGCTATGATGTGCTTGCTTAAAGATGCAAAATTACCATTTAAGTTTTTGGGGTGAAGCAGTATCAACTGCCTGTTATGTTCAGAACAGACTGTTTAATTGTGTGATTGAGGACACTTCATTTCATTTGTTTTATGGTGTGAAACCAAAAGTGAACCATCTCAGAGTTTTTGGCAGTGCAGCATGTGTTCATGTGCTGAAACAACAGAGAAGAAAAGGAGGTTCCAAAACAAAGAAAGCAATTTTTGTTGGGTATGAACAAAGCCAAAGAAGCTACAGGTTCATAGGTAAAGGTAAAGGTTCCCCCTGCACATTTGTGCAGTCGTGTCTGACTCTAGGGGCCGGTGCTCATCTCTGTTTGTTAGCCAAAGAGCCAGTGCTGTCCGAAGATAAATTAATTATACTGTAAGCAAGAGTGCTTCATTTGCAGAACAAAACTGGGAAAAAATAAATTCCAGTTCACAGGTTGATTTGAAACCAGGGCAAAGGCAAGAACTTGCTGAGAACATTTGCAAGATTCTTTACCAAATGAGTTCATTAAACAAGAAGAGAAAGCTGAAAATCTGTCTGATGAGACAGATGCTACTCAGGAAAGTTATGGAAGACAGAATATTAACCCTGTTAGCCTTGTCCTACCTTGCAGGTCACAGAGGAGTAATAAAGGAATTCCCCCTCAATGTTAAATGTTAAAGCTTTCCACGTTTACTCTGAACCAGTCTTATCAGCAAATAAATGATATGCCACCTGAGATTGCAAAGTGCTGGTATGATGCAATGCAAAAGGAATTAGATTCCTTGAAAGAAAATAAAACTTGGAGATTAGTTAATCTACCTCTCAATGAACGTTGTCTAGGTTGTAGATGTAGATCTTCAAACTAAAAAAGGATGCTAGTGGGAAAATTCAAAAAGACAAAGCAAGGTTAGCTGCTAAAGGATTTTCTCAAAGAAAACAATTAGACTTTGACAAAACTTTTGCACCTGTTACAAAGGGTGAATCAATCAGATTGTTGTTGAAGGTTGCTGCACTAAAAGGGATTTCAGTTCATCATTATGATATTCAAACTGCATTTTTGTATGGTGAGTTAAACCAGAAATTGTACAATGAACAACCACCTGGTTTTGAACAATGTAAAAATTTAGCGTGTGAACTACAAAAATCATTTTATGCTTTAAAACAAGCAGCTCGCTGCTGGAACCTAAAATTAGATGAAACAATGCAAAGTTTTGATTTTGAAAAAGGAAAAGCAGATCCACATGTTTATGTTAAGAAAGACAAGTAAAGTTTTATGTATTTGTTTTTGTATGTTGATGATTTACTGATACTTACTTCATCAGACAAACAGCGACATGATTTTGAAACGTACATGAAGAACAATTTTATGTTAAGGAATCTTGGCATAGTGACAAATTACTTAGGCTTGGAAATATACAGAGAAAAAGATGGTAGTTTCTTGGTAAGCCAAAGTAATAAGATTTAGAGACTCCTAGAGGAGTTTAACATGCAGGAATGTAAATCAGTCTTAACCCCTATGCTTCCTGAATTCCAAGAGGAGGTGGGAGAACCTGAGTTATCTGAGGCAGATGAGTTTAGATCTGCGATTGGAAGTTTATTGTACATTGCAAATAATTCTCGCCCAGATATTTCTAATGCTGTTTCAATTTTAAGCAGACAAGTAGAAAAGCCAACTTCTACTGGGAAAGCAGCATTGAAAAGAATATTTAGATATTTACAAGGCAGAAAGAATTACTGTCTGAGGCTTTCTACTTCTGGGACAGGAGAATTACAGGCCTATACTGATTCAGACTGGGGAGCAGACTTCAATGATCGTAAGTCAACTTCTGGAGCTATAATACAGTATGCTGGCTCAACAATTGCCTGGCATTCTAAGAAACAGACACTTGTTGCTCTTTCTACAGCACAAGCAGAATTTTATAGCTTGGCATAAATCTTTAATGAGATTATATGGTTTAAACAATTATTAAAAGATATAGGCATGGAATTGCACCAGCCTGTAACTGTTTTTGAAGATAATCAAGCTTGTATTCATATGGCTCAGTCTGAGGGTTGTAGGAACAGAACTAAGCATATTGACATACAATGCTATCATGTCAAGGATTTCATAGCCAAAGGTGAAATCGTGTTTAAGTATTGTGACTCAAAGGACATGATTGCTGATTTTCTAACAAAGCCCCTTGCTGCAGTAAAACACAAGGAGTTAACTGAAAAAATTGGGTTGCAACTTACACCTCTAGTATAATAAAAGGAGTGCTGGTGTATTATTCTTTTGAGGAGTAAGTCTCAGCAATAAAGCCTTATTAGGTAAACACCTGCAAACTTTAAAAGGTCAGGCAGCATGTGATCCAGGCTGAAGAGTATAAAAGAACCTGCCTGCCTGCCCTGCCTTGCTCCTTACTGCTTCTGCTCACTGCTTTCTGTTTGTTTTTACTATCTGGTATGTGGATTTTGTAACACTTCCAGGGATCTGGAAGAAAACTGTAAATAGTATCTGTTTGTATGAATAACTAATACAACTGCAACTAAGTTCCTACAATAACTGGCATCATTAATTGGTCTCTAGTTCTAGTTGGTTTCTGATACTCTGCATGTGCAAGAATTGACCTGGAATTAGACCTGGGCATGTGTTTTTCTTTGCACCCTAAGAAAATGGGGTTACAACAGCCTTCTTCTAGGATAGGGTGTGGGTGTGTTTATTTCCCAATGGAGCCTACAGGTCTCTGTTAATTTGGTCTTCTAAACTTCTCTCCTCTCTCTCCTCTGTTGCTTTTTCCATTCCTAGTGTTTTCGGGACATTTTCAAAGTGATTCTATACTTAGCCAGCCCCTGAAGCAAAATAAACAGAGGGAAATAGAAATGTGAGGATGGGTAAAGGTAGATTTTTGTGAGTGTAGGCATCCAATTTGGCTGTAGTGGTTAAAGGCCCTAGGCTAGAAACCAGAAGAACATGAGTTATAGCCCTGTCTTAAACATGAAGCCATCTGAGTGACTTTGGGCCATTCACTCTCAAGAAGGCAATGGCAAATTACTTGTGAAAAAAATGTTGCCAAGGAAACTGCATGGATCTGTCCAGACAGTCACCAGGAGTCAAAGCATAATTGAAGGCATGCACGTATACACGCGCGCGCACACACACACACACACACACACACACACACACACACAAAGGATGGGGGGGTTAAGGGTGCTGGCATGGCTTTGCCAGGATAATCTCTTAGTTGCCCAATGTGGCTATACAAAAGAAAATAATGTATTGTTGAAAATTAAGGAATCAAGAACTGAAGTCCATTCATAATCTGAAATCCATTTGAATAGAGGATTATTTATAGGTCTTTCTTAAATACATCAAATTCAGTCTGTGTTACTATTTAAAAATCTAGAACTTCTTACATTGTTTCTAAATGCCAAGGTGGTGAAAGCAGTTTCTAACTTCATCTACACTTTTAATGGAAACTGAAAGGAGTCACAATACAAAGATACTTTTCCATTGTTGAATTTCTTCTAGATTTAAACAAAGTAGTCTTTGTAAAAAATGGACAAACACTGATAATATCTTTGACATAATCTCTTTTCTTGGTCATACCATGAAAACGAAAGCCCTAAAACTCACAATGGAGCCACTTCCATTTCAGATCAGTTTTTGCTCTTCTAACATGGTCTATTTATTTTTATTGGTTTGTTTCTCATTAAATCCTTCAATTACTCTGCAGTGTAAAATGGTGAAATTATTGGCATGTGCCACTTTCATCATGTATCAGCGTTTGCTTATTACACTTGCAGAAAATGCTTGAATGGTACCAGGCTCTGCTGTGGATTGAGACAGAGTTAATAAATATTATTTGGTGTTTTCCCCCCTAGAAGCACTGCTTTTCTTGATTGTTTTTTACAGTTGGATTGGGAATATTGATTTATTCACCACTGTTACAATAATTGTATACAAGGAACAAACAAAAAAAATGCAGAGGTAACATTTCATCAGCTCAAACAGATTAATTAGTTGTAGTAGATTAGGCACAGTATTACACAAAAAGATTTGCATTTAGAAGGAGAAGAAAAGTTTATTTTATCTTTTTAAAATATGAGAGAATGTAATAGAGATGTGATACACTGAAGTATTGGGTTTTAGCCTGAACTGTTCAGTCACAGCTTTTGAATGAATATTAAAGGGCTATATTAAATATGATTTCTAAAATTAAAATTAGTTGCTGAGTTAAACACAAGGGGGAAATCCGTATTAAGGGTATTGTATAAAGAAGGTGAACATTTCAGATCTAACTTTTTGAAGTAGGGATTTAAATGCCTAAACCTAGTTGGACTAAGACTAGGGAGACCTGTGCTCTAGTTGACCCTCAGCCATGAAAGCTCAGTTGGTTCTTCTGGGGAAAATAGGAGGCATAAACATCATGTATGCAATCTTGAGTTGTACAAATCAAGGTGGGTAATCTTCATCTTCATCTTCATATTTTATCATCTCTCCTCACTTTTCTTCCTGCAGATGCCCATGTCCCATCATCCTTTGCAGGGAAGGGATCATACAGTGATATTCTCCAAGGTTTCCACTGTATAGCAGATACAAGAGAAGAAAGTATCTTCCATTTCAGAGAATGCTTCTCCTTTCATTTTTCCCCCTATTATCATTATTTCCTTATGCCCAATGATATATCCTTGGCTACAAGGAAAAAAATATTTATAATTTCAGAGACAGAAGAAGCCTTTATTTGCCAACCTAGTGTTGGGTGAGATGCAAGAAAAATTTTGTTGCATGCTATTGAAGAATCCTCCTACATGTCTGATTTTATATTTTCAAGTTGGACTTAATTAAAATCGGTTTGAGTTGCTGGATGGAATATTGCAGAGAACTTGCTAGTAGGTAGAGTTTTATAATGATATTTAGCTTGACTTTTCATTTGGGAAGGGCAGAGGCAAGAGAGCAGGAAATTAATCAGTGTTGCTTTACTAACTAAGGAAACATCGTATATTATAGCAAGATCAGACAATGAACACTGTTTTCACTGTTTTGGGCAGAGCAAATTGCCTGGTGTCGAACTATTAGCTATAAGCTGCAATAGAAGAGAAATTATGTTGTGCAACTCTAGGGCTATTGAACATATCCATCAATTCCAGGACCACATCAGGGCAATTGGAAAGCTATGGATCTGCAGGTTCAAGCTGTTGGCACTTCCATGGAAAGCAGTATTTAGCCTCTACCAGTATCAGAATCTGGGGCACGGTGGCTCAGAGGTTAAGACGCCAGGCTTGTCAATCGGAAGGTCGCAAGTTCGGCGGTTCAAGACCCGAGCGCTGCATGGCAGAGTGAGCTCCCGCTCTCGCCCCAGCTCTTGCCAACCTAGCAATTCGAAAACATACAAATGCAAGTAGATAAATAGGTACCACTTAGGTGGGAAGGTAACAGCATTCCACGTACGTCATGCTGGCTACATGACCGCGGAAACGTCTTCGAACAACACTGGCTCTTCGGCTAACAAATGGAGATGAGCACCGGCCCCTAGAGTTGGACACATCTGTGTGGGGGAACCTTTACCTTTAGTATCAGAAACATAGTATCAGAGCAGTAATAGCCAGGACAAATTCTGCAACATCTCCACCACCAAAATCAGATTTGTTTCTAGATGCTCAGAGTTCTCCCAAAATTGTTCCCTTGCAACACTTGAAAGATCATACAGACTAAAAGTGCACAACTTTTTTGGACTCAGGGCCATATTAGGAATTTGAATGGCCTGTCTCAAAAAGTAGTGGGTGGGATTAGACAAAAATTAATTTTGATTCCATTTCATTTGCACTTTAAAAAAATGATTATTCCTCCATCATGCATTTAATAATTTCTTCCTCCTAAGGCTGTCAGATTTGGTCTGCAAAAATCTGCATGAGTACTAAATTATAGCAAAGAATTAAAAAAAAACCTCTTTTTTGCAGCATTATAGTGGTCATCCAGACTCTTGCAATCTGTATGTGGTAGCCCTATCCTTCTATACAATTGAAACTTGTAATTCAGTAACAGTTTTCAGCTTTCTTGGGTGGGAGCAAACAGGGCCTCAAACTGTATACTTCTAACATACACAAAGAGAAACTGTATAAATATCCTGAGCCATGTTTCTCTGTATATTCCTACCTTATACTCCATTTTAATACTTGATTAAAAGATAAAATTACGTATGTGTATGTGTGTAATTTCTGGTAAATTTTGCCACTTTTGTAGAATATGCTAACATTCTGAAATGACTGCGAAAGAGCGATGCAATATCAGGGGCAATGCAAATTGATAGTTTTGCAAATATTGCATTCATTGATTCAGTCGGTCAGTTTATATTATCCAACTAATAAGTACCTGGGTAGTTCTCAATAAGATAATAAAATACAATACAGTCTAATTAAATAAATATTAAACAAATAAAAGAAAACAAATATATTGAAAGAAAACATTAAACACCGGACTTCAGACCATGACAAGCTTGGGAAAAAGACCTTTATATAAAGGTTAAGATGAAGAACCTGGTGAAATACTTTATTTCACAAACAGAAAATTACCTTTGAGAAGGACCTTAACCTTGCTAGGTTGGCAAGAGCTGGGGCGAGTGCGGGAGCTCACTCCATCACGCAGCGCTCGGGTCTCAAACCGCTGACCTTCTGATTGACAAGCCTGGTGTCTTAACCACTGAGCCACCGCGTCCCCAACTCATGCTCTTACCATCACCCGTATAGATTACTGTGCTCTACATGGGGGTGCCTCTGAAGATCACTCAGAAACTGCAATTGACACAAAATTTAGGTGTTGTGTACTTGCATAACACTTATGTTACTCACTCCGTCATGCAGGGCTAGGGATTCGAACCTCCAAACTTGCGATCTTCCGATCGACAAGCCTGGCGTCTTACCCGCTGAGCCACCACGCCCCTTCCTAGTCAATTGTAGTTCATTTGTTAAAAGTGGTAGCTGTCTATGCAATTTTTTCTTGTCTAGGGCAGAACAGTTAAACTGGATTCTTCTATATCAAATCTTTGATTTGTTTAGGTTACTATTTATTTATTTGTTTGTTTGTTTGTTTATTTATTTATTTATTTATTTATTTATTTATTGAATTTCTATGACCGCCCATCTCCCCCTCAAGGAGGGACTCTGGGCGGTTCACAACACAATATCAACAAAATATAATAAAAACTATGATAAAAATAGAATTACAATAAATTACAATAAAATAAAATAAAATAAAATAAAATCCAAGAGGCAGATAGTTCTAAAGTGACGTTGACTATGATTAAAATTAGATATCTAAGGTGGCTCTAAGGAATCAGCCATCCCCAGGTTTGACTGCTTTCCTTTTTGCCCCAGGCGAGGTCACAGAGCCAGGTTTTTAATTTTTTTCTAAAATCCAGGAGCAAGGGGGCCTGTCTTATCCCTGGTGGAAGGATGTTCCATAGGGCAGGAGCTACTATACTATAGCTACTATAACATTAACCCAAAACAAGAGTGCACAGCCTGTGGATGAAAATTCACATACAGCAATCCAAAAGTTGAGTGCAACCACCAGACCCCCTTCATAAGTTGGTACCAAATTTTATGGTTTTTTAATCCAGAGATGTATGTGTATGTGTATGTGTATTTGTATACGTGTATAAGGTAAAGGTAAAGGTTCCCCCCGCACATTTGTGCAGTCGTGTCTGACTCTAGGGGCCGGTGCTCATCTCCGTTTGTTAGCCGAAGAGCCAGCGTTGTCCGAAGATGCTTCCACGGTCATGTGGCCGCATGACACGCACACACTTAGATGCTGTTTAAGCCTTTTTGGGAAGCAAGCTTTCTTCAATCTCTTGATGTTTGGCAAGTTAGCACAATATAGTTAATACACAATTAAGTTACACTGTGCTAACTTGCCAAACATATTACAACAGGTATAAAGTCAGAAGCAAACATCAGTCCAGAGATACAACTTGAAAGCCTAGGGCCTTCCTGAGTCTAGTTTTGTCAGCCCTGAGCTTTCGAGTTGTTGCAGGGTTCAGGGAGAATCCACAATGAAAAATACAGCAAAAGATCAGTGATTTTTCTTGGAGCCTCCACTTAAACATCTCCAGCAGCTCTCATTGTACAGACATTTCTCCTAATGTTCCACTAAAAACTGCTTCCCTGCTGGTCCCATCCAGGGCCACAACTGGGGGGGGGGGGCAAGCGGGGCATGTGCCCTGGGTGCCGCACTGGGGGGAGCGCCAAAATGATGGGGGGAGCGCCAAAATGACAAAATAACCCATGGGGGGGGGGTGCGGAATCCATGTTTGCCCCGGGTGACACAGACCCTCGTTCCATCCCTGGTCCCACCCATTCACTTTAGCCCTCTGATGGAACAGAAAACAAATCTTTTCAATATATGAAGGCTGCGATGAGGTCTCCCATAAGTATGAGCTACGTAGGTTGAGCTCTTCCCTCTAACCTTCATAGGACTTGATTTCCTCATCATTCTGATTGTCCTGCTTCCAGTTTGGTCCAGTTTATCTCTGTTCTTCTTAAAAGTATGATGCCACAATTGGACATCATACTTTGGATACAGTCTGGCCATAATTAATAGGATATTTATAAAGACGGAGAATGCTGTATTATTACTGCACATTAGAAGGGCTAAATATACATTCAGAAAGACAGAGGAAGCTCTAACTGTGTCCAAATGCAGGAACAGAGAAGAAGGCAATGCTATTGGTATGGTGTAATGATGATGGGGAAGGAAGAGTTGAGTAATGACAGAGTGCTAGATAACATGAAGCCTCAGTTAATTAGGAACAACTGCAAATGATTCAGATTTAAGCTATTCAGCCTTTTCTGTCAAAATGAAGACCAATGTCTTAATCAGTATTTTTGCATATGCAGAAGATATTTTATTATATGTTATATCTAACACATGATCAACTCAATGTATACACTTCTAGCAGGGTTATTGCTAGGGCCTGGAAGAAGGTAGATGCAATGCTTAATGAAGAAGTTTGTCTTTGAGGTAACAGACGGGATGAGTACACATTTCTGGCATGTATACAATAATTGTTATAAATGAACCCAGTACACAAATATTAATCACTGCATTGATTTATTGGTGTCAAACAAAGAGATTGCAACATGCAATATTTTCATAATGTTTCTAGGGACGCTATTCAACTGCTAATAAATAAAGCCATGTTGAAGAGTTTCCAGTATTACACTTTTTTAATTTTGTTATGTATACTACAGGCCAAGAGGCAAGGAAAGAAATTAGCCTTTTTGTCATTAACTGTCCAAGACTGCCGTTCTCTGGATCAATGCAGCACCCAGAAGGTTTTCCAGATGTTTATTTCAAAAGCAACTGCTATTATTGTCATAATTGTGTTCATAGCTGAGTAAACAGCTTCACAGGTGCAAGAGATCCAAACGCTGTGTGAAGACATACAAACTTCCTTGAATCACAAGCAAGCAAGCAAACAAAGAAGAGCATGAAAGAAAATCTATAATTCCCTGTTTCATAAACAACAGTTGATTAGTCTGAAAACCAAGCACCCACACATCCATATGTACAAGATTTCATTTAATGCATGAGAATACTTGAAAATGGTAACAAAAGAAGTAGCATCAAGCATATCTTTGTTTTTGCTTTTTTCTTTACAGTGTGCCAAACAATGAATTTTCATGTCTCATTCATCAGGTAAGAATTATTTTGTCTGCTGCACAAAAGTGAAAAAAATAAGATTTTCCCCCCCTCTTTCACTCTCTTCCACACTCTCACATGCATATACACACCCTTAAAGCAAAGTAGCTGTAAAATGGATTATCCTGAAGGAGCCAGTTTGTTTCTCCTAACTGTAATGACAGAATGGGTCATGCTTTTTCTTAAGGCAAACAAGGTTGTTCTATTTCCTTTCTATTTTATGGCAAGAAGCAAATTTCGATAAACTGTGGTGAATTATCGTACCATTTCTACATAAATGCTTAGATCATGAAAGGACAACCAGAACCTTCAGGTTGTTCTGCAGCCTACAGCCTTTTTCAAAGTTGTTACCAATTTTTTGTTAGACTTTTTTAATCCCGTGTTTATTATTTTTATAAATAACTCAAGGTGGGGAACATACCTAGTAATCCTTCCTTCTCCTATTTCCCCCCACAACAACAACCGTGTGAGGTGAGTTGGGCTGAGAGGGAGTGACTGGCCTAAAGTCACCCAGCCAGCTTTCATGCCTGAGGTGTTTTAAATGTTATTTAAATGTTAATATTTATATTTATATTTAAATGTTAATATAACAGAAATTGAATAATCCAGTTCCCAGCAAGACACCCAAACTCAGCTGGAAATGAAAAAGGGCAGCCTGGCTACAGATCTCATACAATACCCTTTCCCCAAACTACATCTTTCCAAATACGTTGAGACTATGACTCCCAGAATTCCTACCCAGCATATCCTTGACTATCCAGTAATTCTGGGCAGTAAAACTCCCTTCAAGTGTTGCTAAATTTCAAGCACTTATCTGGATAATTGTCCCTCCTCTGATGCTACCCAAATTACATTGGCTGTCCCAAGCATTTGCACACTGACGCTTTTACAGATGCTGTGTATATTGGCTTTCATGGGGTCCAGGACCTTGGGATTTCTCTCCAGCATACATTTGCACTCAGTGCAGAAGAAGTCAAGATCATTTGAGGGCACCTTATTTTTCAACATTGAATCAGGGCTATAATAACAATACTGGAGTATTCTAGGTTAGAGAAGGCCATTATACAGTACAACATGAAGTATTACAGATATGTGTTTGACTTAGCTGCAGGTGGTTGGGGGAAACTGATTTAAATCTCTATTTGGCAATAAGCCTTATTGGGAGAGTTGTACTTTAAATCAAATCTAATCTAATCTAAAACAAATAATATTACTATATTATATACATATACATATACACGTATAAGGGGCGTGGTGGCTCAGCGGGTAAGACGCCAGGCTTGGCGATCGGAAGATCGCAAGTTCGGAGGTTCGAATCCCTAGCCCTGCGTGTGGAGTGAGCTCCCGCACTTGCCCCAGCTCTTGCCAACCTAGCAATTCGAAAGCATGCAAATGCAAGTAAATTAATAGGTACCACTTCGGTGGGTAGGTAACAGCATTCCGCGCACGTCATGCGGCCACATGACCATGGAAGCGTCTTTGGACAACGCTGGCTCTTCGGCTAACAAACGGAGATGAGCACCGGCCCCTACAGTCGGACACAACTGCACAAATGTGTGGGGGGAACCTTTACCTTTACCTTTATGCACACCTAGATATAATGGTAGGATGCTTAGTCACTTTTGCAAATAGAAAAACTCCTTATATTCAAGAAAAAAATAATAACTTGGTTGCTGAGGAAAGAGAATGCAGGTGAAATTTTTAAATTAATTTTCCCATTCCCATATAGCTCCCTAAATCACTATCATGGTCCAGCAGGTCCAGGAATCTCATCAAGCAGATGTTAGAGGCTAAAAGACTGCAGGCAAAAGAAGAGAAAGTGTTTTCTCCTTTTCCTGCCAGTGGATCTTCATATTAGGAAAACTTCACTGGAGGGACATGCTTGTTGAGGGAAAGTTTCATGATGGGCCTTTGCTTTCAGGCTTGAATAAGAATACTCATAAGAATGAGTATTCAAGGGCCCAAATCCATTTCATGGCTTCTCCTCAGCTGCTAAGAAAGGATGGAACTAAGAAACAGGAAAAAAAGAAATGGAGGAAGCAAGCTGACATTTCTATAAAAGAAATGAAAGAAAACGAGAAAGCGCAGGTGCCTAGAAATGCTTCAGTTCGTTTAGCAACCCTGAACTGTCTTCCAAAATAGAAGTAGGCATTTTGGACAGCTGCAGAGGGGAAAAACTGTATGCTCAGCAGAACAGAGCCAAGCTGATATGGAATAGTTTTAAATGTCTTTCTCCTCATAACTAGATTATTCAGTACAATGTCATTTGCTGCCACTGACATTTTCTTTAAAGTCGTAAAGGCCCACGCTGCAATAAAAGGGCTGAGAATAAAATTAGGAATATCATGTATAAATTATCTTTAACCTTAGCTTCATTTGGATTGTGACTTTTTAGACCTGATCAATTTTCATGAAACTATCCACATAAAACGGTGAAAAAATATTTGATCCTTGGCTCCCATAAAGTTAACTTGATAGTATCTGAATGCTTAGTGCTGCCAGTAGTGACTATCTCTATGGGCAATTCTAGAAAAGTAGCAGATAATTCTGGGGTGTAATTTCTCAGAGTGTTGTTACTCATAACTCCAAAATGTAGAGTTTATATAACAGTTGTATAGGTATGAATAGTCAACAGTCTGTCATGGCACCTGACCTCTACAATGAGGTCCCCCCTGAGATCCCAGACAGCTCCCATCCTTTGGCATTCTTGAAGGCTTTAAACATCCGGCTGTTCTCCCAGGCCTGGGGTAGGGTGGATGCAGCCCCCTTGTTAGATGTTCTGGTGTAGTTGTCTGGATTTGCCATTTTATTTTCCCTATTGATTTTATTGTAATTTCTTTGTTTGATTGTTGTGAGGTGCCCAAAGTCATTGAGAGTCAGCAGCATACAAGTTTAATAAATTATTATTAATAAATTATTATTATTATTATTGCTGTTTTTGTTGTTGTATTTCTATTTATTTTGTTATATTTGTGTTGTTTTTATATTTTGAGCTGCCCTGAGTGAGCCTGGAGTCAGGCAGCACCAAAGTTGAAGTAGATAGATACATGGTAGGTAGGTAGGTAGGTAGGTAGGTAGGTAGATGATAGAGATGATGGAGATAGATGATGGAGATAGATGGTCTATATTATCTGGGACAGATTTAATTATTAAATATGCTCTGGTTGGGTTTTGGATGGATGGATGGATGGATGGATGGATGATAGATGGCATATATGAGGTGATAGAGGATTAATGATTGTGGACCTCTCTGTTCAATGAGATGAAGTACTCTGATAAGTGTGCATAAGCCTGTAATTACATGACTCATTCCTCCAAGGTATTTTAACTAATACAAGTTGGGGAGCAGAAACTTCTCTTATACCTGCAGGTTCATTTCTCTGAATGTTTTCTAATTTCTAACCAGCTTTATGTTGCTTTGCTGAAAGAAAAACAGAACGTTATAACCGGACATCTGAGCAAGGGTATTTATTCTAGGTGACAAATTTTAATCATATGTTCTCTACCAGTTTTGTTCTTCTTACCAGAGTGTTTGTTTCTTTTTAAATCTAGATGTACTTTTGTAGCCAGCCTTTATTTTTTACTCTTACCCAGTTAAATATCCTGTGATGGAAATGATTAAAATCTTACTTCGGAGCCAAGTCAATCTTACTCCTCTTTTAGTAATGCTAAGTAAATATTCCTCCTTTCTGATTATTGTATGGCATGGTAAGAATGTCAGGCAAGCGACTAGTATGTAAAACTCAGCTTTGGATAAAACACTTTGGCAATGATGGATCTTTCCTCTTTCCAGCATAAACAAATTCACCCTGCTATCACATTGAACCCACTTGAAAGATTTGCTTTCCCCTTGCAATTCTAAGATCCTTAAATCATCAATATGTTTGCCAAGGAGTCCTCAAATATGGATACACTGAGGCACTGTGTCTGAACATATGTTTGCACTGCTGATGGCTGTGAACTATGATAAGTTTGTGTTGCATATTAATGGAATATTTATACATGGTAATTTACCAAGCATGAGTCATTTATCTAATAAAAATGTTAATTACAACTTCCAAGGTATATTTATTTACAAATTGCCATGGAAAGTACAATAAAATATCATTTTATTTTTTCCCCCACAGAAAATTCTCCAACCCCCTTTTTTAATGAGATTTCATCGGCAAGAAGAATTTAAGAATTATATGACACCAAAGCTAATCTATTGGTTTTGTACATTTTAAGGAGTTCTAGTATATCTAAAAATATCAGTCTGACTGATATAGCCACAGGTACTTCTGTTGTGGAGAAAAATAAAAATAAAATGATAATAGGAAAAATATTGAAGGTTTGAGGAATTACTAGGAAATGGACTTTTTCTAGTTTGCCATAATGAATGATGTATTGGCTCCAAATAAAGTTAGTCATGCTTTAGGCTGCAATCTGTTATGCATTTACCTAATCTATTTACTAATCAATTTCTACATAGATATCCATAGGATTGTATTATTATGTTTTATTAATTAATGACTAAATACCATTAATTTCAACTAGTGGTTAACTTTTAGATTTATTTCAATGGGACTGAGACATGATGAACTTTTCCAAGATTCAACCTAAACCCAACCAGAGCATATTTAATAATTAAATCTGTCCCAGATAATATAGTTGTAAAGTAAAGCTTCAGTGTACAGAACCACAAAGAAAAAAATGTGAAAAAAAGAGAAAAAAGAAAAGTGAAAAGTGAAAGGACGAGGGAAAGAAGGGGGGAGGGAGGGAGGGAGGGAGGGAGGGAGGGAGGGAGGGAGGGAGGGAGGGAGAAAGAAAGAAAGAAAGAAAGAAAGAAAGAAAGAAAGAAAGAAAGAAAGAAAGAAAGAAAGAAAGAATACAGTACAGGAACTATACATCTTTCCACAAGCCAAGCTGGTCCACATTCCTATTTTTTAAGATATTAAATATTAAAAAGATTCTTTACTCAAATGATCCAAGATCAATAAACTTTACTGCAGTCTCTGGATCACCTCCCCCCCCCCATATGATCCAGGGATATAGAAAATATCACTAGAAAAAAATAGTTTAGTTTCCTTTTGTATTGCTGATCTGGAAACATCACAATTTCTTTCAAAAGATCCTACTTGCCAAGATAAATTCGGAATATGATCCCATGTTGTAGATCTTTAAAATCTGTCCACAGTAAGACTAGATTTTGTAATGAATGGAGCAGTTTTAGTTTTAACCTTGTATTCTGGCTGCACTTACAAGGTCTGGATAAAATCTGCTGCAGACTGAAGTTGCTCAGTATTATAAGGAAAGTTTAAATATTATAAAATATTTCTACAAAAGAGGGTTCCTCCATTTGAACATCTTTATTTATAAAATTGTTTATCAGAATTCTCAAGCCAGGTGATTCTCTCTTCATGTGAATCAATCCCTAAGGCTTTAATTCTGTCATTTTCTGATTGAAAGAATCAAGTCTATTTCAAAAAGTCGTTTTACCATATCCCCTGTGGTTTCTTTAAAAAACTGTTAATCATGAGAAAGAACTTTTAAAGAGATAAGCAACTCCACATATCTAACTTTCTGTGTAACTCTCTCTGGTATATTCTCTTGTACCTCAGGAGTAAGTTCTGTTTCTGGCTGTTCTTCAGTTCCAAGATCCTTCCCCTTTCACAGGAGAAGGGGATTATTTCTATTTTTTTCTGTATTTTCAATTTTGGACCCATAATTTATCACCGCAAGAGCAATCATATATAAAAAGAAAAACAAAATCTTACCAGTTAAACAATAAAGGAGTCAGAAGATGAGAAGATAGCCCATTACACAGGCAGAGGACTGAGATAATAAATTTAGCACATCACTAAGCAATGCAGAAGCCAACCCTCCAACCCTAATATCCACTGTCAGAGAGCCTGCAAAGGAAATATTGAAACTTTGGATCAGATTCTGAAATCTAGCAATCCAAGTGGGAATAATTATATATCCTACCCATCTAATTAAATATTTTCATTTCAATATTATGGATGAGGTATCAGACATGACTACTGTATATGGGAGCAACAATCATTAATTGTCAGAAATTACATTATTTTATACACTCTGAATATGGGGAATATGTTCTGATTTCACCCAAGTTTAGCATCTGTCCTGTACTTGGCAATGTTCAATTCCAAACAAGCTTCCTTTCTTATCAACATCTTTGGCCAGTTTTGATTAATTTCATGTCTGGGACGAGATTGGATTATTCATAATCTTGTGAATCTCTGCTGGATGTATGGTATTAAGCACAATATACCCTCTTCAGTGACATAATATCAGCTATTAACTGCACACTGGTGTCAATTAGGTTGGCTGCATGAGAAGAACAACAAAATTATGGTCTCTTTCGTATAAAATAGATATCTGTGGTAAGGTAAAGTGGTACAACAGTGAAATGTGTTAGTGGGAATGTTAATTTGCCTCCTCATCATCTGAGACATGCACAGTCTGTATGGCAAATGAGAGAGAAGCTGCATGACCATAACAATGGCTTCTACAGCATTTTTAGCAGAGTGGGCCATGAATCTAAATACATTTAATTTCTAAATGTTGCTTCTAGAATTGTTCAGTGTTGATTCTAGTGAAGAAGAAAGCAATTTTGACTCTACTTTAAGCAGCAAAAATACTTTGACTTGGCACTGAAAGTGCGAGGGCTGACACTGGCAAGGTAGAAACTAATGCTCCGAGCAGGTGCTTTCCAAGCTCAAGACTGGGAAAGAATGGCTAAAGGCCCATTAATCTGAAAGATTGGGAAGAAGAGGCATAAGGTTGAAATCCTGGGCAGATAGAGAGACAGAAATATAAAAGGCGGCACAGTTACCAGTATGCTTCAGGGTGGAATTTAAAATGTTGGTTGTCACTTGTGAGAGTTCTTTGCTCTCCAAGGACTGCACACACAACAGCGTAGCTTTATTGCAGTACACACCTTCCCCAACAACAGACCCATCTAGGAATTGCAAGGTGATGTTGCCATGTAAATATGTCTTTAATACTCAGTCCTTTAATACTTAGTTCAAGCAAAAGCCTCTAAGTCTGTAAAGTGGCAGACAACATTCGCCTCCTTCCCAACATTCTTACTCTAGTTGGGATAAGGTGCTGTTTCAGTGTGGTTATTCTTCTTTTCATTGCTACTGAGCTCCCAGCAAAGCTCCAAGCTCCAGGCAGGACTCCCACCAGGATATGCTGCTCACCATAACTTGTGGTCCTGGCAGTAAATGTTAGTCCTCTTGCCTGCTTGTTCGTTGTTTATTCGTTCAGTCGCTTCCGACTCTTCATGACTTCATGGACCAGCCCACGCCAGAGCTTCCTGTCAGCCGTCGCCACCCCCAGCTCCCCCACAGTTGAGTCCGTCACTCCAGAATATCATCCATCCATCTTGCCCTTGGTCGGCCCCTCTTCCTTTTGCCTTCCACTTTCCCTAGCATCAGCATCTTCTCCAGGGTACCTTGTCTTCTCATTATGTGGCCAAAGTACTTCAGTTTTGCTTTTAATATTAATCCCCCAAGTGAGCAGTTCAGAAATAGGTGTTTTTCTGAAACTCCCTGGCTTTCTCCATTATCCAGCGGATATTGGCAATTTCATCCCTAGTTCCTCTGCCTTTTCTAAACCCAGCTTGTACATCTGGCAATTCTCACTCCATGAATTGCTGGAGTCTACCTTGCAAGATCTTGAGCATTACCTTACTGGCATGTGAAATAAGTGCCACTGTTCGATAGTTTGAACATTCTTTAGTGTTCCCTTTTTTGGTATGGGGATATAAGTTGATTTTTTTCCAATCTGATGGCCATTCTTGTGTTTTCCAATTTTGCTGGCATATGGCATGCATCACCTTGACAGCATCATCTTGCAAGATTTTAAACAGTTCAGCTGGGATACCGTCATCTCCTGCTGCCTTGTTATTAGCAATTCTTCTTAAGGCCCATTCAACCTCACTCTTCAGGATGTCTGGCTCTAACTCACTGACCACACCATCAAAGCTATCCCCGATATTATTATCCTTCCTATACAGATCTTCTGTATATTCTTGCCACCTTTTCTTGATCTCTTCTGCTTCTGTTAGGTCCTTGACATCTTTGTTTTTGATCATACTCATTTTTGCCTGGAATTTACCACCGATGTTTCTAATTTTCTAGAAAAGGTCTCTTGTCCTTCCTATTCTATTAACTTCTTCCACTTCTGCGCATTGTTTGTTTAAAAATAATTCATTATCTCTTCTGGCTAACCTCTGGAATTTTGCATTTAATTGGGCCTATCTCCCCCTTTCACTGTTGCCTTTTGCTTTCCTTCTTTCTTGGGCTACTTCCATTGTCTCAGCAGACAGCCATCTTGCCTTCTTGGTTTTCTTTTTCTTTGGGACATTTTTTTGTTGCCGCCTCCTGAACAATGTTGCAAACTTCTGTTCATAGTTCTTCTGGGACCCTATCTACTAAAACTAGTCCCTTAAATCTATTCTTCACCTCCACTGCATATTCCTTAGGAATATTAGTGAGCTCATATCTAACTGATCTGTGGGTCTTCCCTATTCTCTTTAGTCTGATTCTAAATTGTGCAATAAGAAGTTCGTGATTTGAACTACAGTCAGCTCCAGGTCTTGTTTTTACTGACTGTATAGATGTCCGCCACCTTTGGCTACAAAGGATGTAGTCAATCTGATTTTGGTGTCAACCATCTGGTGAAGTCCATGTATAAAGTCGTCTTTTAGGTTGCTGGAAGAGAGTGTTTGTAATGCACAGTGAATTGTCTTGGCAAAATTCTATCAGCCTATGTCCCGCTTCATTTTGTTCTCCCAGACCATGCTTGCCTGTAATTCCAGGTGTCATCTGACTACCCACCTTAGCATTCCAGTCTCCTGTAATGAAAATAACATCTCTTTTTGATGTATTATCCAGTAGGTGCTGCAGATCCTCATAGAACTGATCTACTTCTGCTTCTTCAGCATCTGTGGTCGGGGCGTATATTTGGATCACTGTGATGTTAAATGTGTTACCCTGAATTCGAATTGAGATCATTAATATATTATATATACTGCTCTATTCTTTATTCTTTATTTATTAGGGCCTGGGTAAGATGAGGCTGCCCCTGGACATCAGCAGATCCTTAAAAATGCCAGGGTGAGGCTCAATTATCACAGGCAGCTGGAACACCCAGAGCCCAGATGACCCATGGCTGAGAAGCAGAAAGGACCCGGGGGACACCTGCGGCAGAGGGAGAAATAAAAAACCCAAAACAGTGCTGGAAGAGGTAGCCTTGGACTTAATACCATTGAAGTGCAACACAAAGGTGGTTCATATGCTGGAGCTAGAGAGAGATGGAGTGAGGAGTAAAGGGAAGGTTGTCTGTTTCTTTTCCCCTTTTGTTAGAGTAAGTGGCTAGGCTAGCAAAGGAAAACTATTAGTATTCCAAAGCTGACACAAAGCAGGTGGGGGGACAAGGGAGGAGGCAAGTTGTCCATTTTCAAGACCTGTGAAGATTTTTTAAAGACTTCACTTCTGCCCTTATTTATAAATAGACCATTTCTTTGTTATTATATTTGCACTCACTTGTACATGCACTCAGACTACATCACCATGTTACTGTAGACAGGAATAAATAACAATATGGTTGATCTTTTGGCCCTGTGTGTGTGTGTGTGCATCAGCTCCTATTACCACCCTCCAGCAGACATCTGCAGGGACCTCGGCATCAGGCCTTTCCCACCGCTGCCTCCTTCTCTGGATCAGCATTCCCCCTGACATTAGACAGGCTCTGACTCTCTGGCCTTTTGCAAAGCTGTTAAGACCAGGCTTTTTCACAGGCCTTTGGAATCTGTAGGATGGTATTTGTCTTGTTCTCTCCTGAGGCTGAGTGTTTCTTTGTGTGGGATAGTCCTTGGTGTTGGGGATGTTGTTGTGATTGCTGCTCTGGAGGTGTTTTTATATTATTTTAACCTTAATGCTAGTTGCAGCTCTGTAAGCCGCTGAGTCAATTATGATTGGAGCAGTGTATACAGTAAGCCTATTGCATAAAATAATGTAATATCATTTATAGATATTTAGATGTTCTTCCACGGGCAAATTGTCTCTCTGTATATACAGTATGTGACTTCTTTGTGTGTAGAATACAGCAAAGGACTGTATCACTGAGTTTTTGCTATTATCTAGTTCCTGGCTGCAGGGCTGAGTTTTTGGAAGAACAGAGATCCATCTGTAGCTTGAATCATGTCAACTGGATTTCTATTTTCTCAGTGGAAACGTTTCGCTCCTTATCCAAGGAGCTTCTTCAGTCTGAGCAAAGTTGGTAAGGGAATCCTAAATATGTTTCTAGGTAGCTGTGTGACCTTACACCTGGGGCTAGGTCATGGTTATATTGAGATGTTATTTTAAGTCCTTTTATCATCTAAAGGAGGATTGTTAAGAAAATTAAGTAAAATAATTACGTTTTATCCTTTAGATGATAAAAGGACTTAAAATAATATCTCAATATAACCATGACCTAGCCCCAGGTGTAAGGTCACACAGCTACCTAGAAACATATTTAGGATTCCCTTACCAACTTTGCTCAGACTGAAGAAGCTCCTTGGATAAGGAGCGAAACGTTTCCACTGAGAAAATAGAAATCCAGTTGACATGATTCAAGCTACAGACAATTCCACCTGGATGACTGAGAACCTTCATAGACATAGAAACAGAGATCCATAGCTGTGCCTGTCCTGAATTCTGACTCAGCATCCTTAGGTCTTTAACAGATGAGTACTGGTGATCTTAGGATAGAATTACCTGTAATAGGACTTGGCTAAAACCTTTTCAGACTAGTTAATTTAATATATCACACATTCTCATAGGCTATAGTTTACAGTCTTCAGATGCAGAGGCAGAATAGCAGGTTAGGTTATAATTAGAGATAATGTATAATCAATACTGAGAGCCAGTTTGGTGTAGTGGTTAAGGCACTGGGCTAGAAACCGGGAGACCGTGAGTTCTAGTCCCACCTTATGCACAAAGCCAGCTGGGTGACCTTGGCCCAGTCCCTCTCTCTCAGCCCTAGGAAGAAAGCAATGGCAAACCACTTCCGAAAAACCTTGCCAAGAAAACTGCAGGGACTTGTCCAGGCAGTCTCTGAGAATCGGACACAATTGAACAGATTAAAAAAAAATCAATACTATACCAAACTCTGACCTCCAAATTTTCTCCTTTCACAGGATACTGGCAGTCTGGCTATCTAGAAATATGTGTAATCAAGAGAGAAGGTACAACTTTTCTCCTAGTATTTTAGAAAGAGTTAGCTAGACCAAGCTAAATCTGATGAATTTAGTAAAATAGGTGCATAAAAATGTATCACCAATGTCTCCTCAATATACAAAAAACAATTCTCCCACAGAATGAAGCACCATGGAATTGCACTTCTGTTTTCTTTCCCATTCTAGAGTTAGAATTCCTTTTAACTTATTTTTGACAAAATAAAATACAAATTTGAGCTTCTTGCAGGATCACAGTCCTTTTCATCTTTTGCTATACTTGTCTGTCAGTCAGCAAACTCCCTGGCTGTCCTCACTTCTCAATTCCTTTCGAGGACTTCCCTCAGGGTATCCTTTTTCCATTGGATTGAATTGTAACTAGGAAAATGAGGGGACTTGGCCATCTTCAACTACTTAATATTGGAATTTATGTGTAGGAACCTACATACCATCCATGAGAAATAAACCAAAGGTTTGATCCATTGTTGGGGGGGAAAAAGGAAGGAGTTAATTCTAATGAAATAGAAAATGAATGGTAAAAATATGCAAGAACTGTTTGATTGGAGCACTAAGTAAAATGCACTCTCTTTTCTGGAAATTAACCATAATAATTAAGAAAACACTGGGTGACAACTTACATTCTGTAGTAGGGATATGTAGTTTTATTCATATAGGCAGAGTGAAGGTTGGTCTTTTTTTCAAAATCAGAGATAAGTGTGACACTGTAGAGTTTTATTACTTGGTCTTATAAACTGACTTTGGGGGTTTGATTTTTATACAGTCCAGCGCATGCGTTCTGTTTATTTGAACTGTTGAGCCCTTGTGACCGTGCTGAGATTTATTGATTAGCTTTCTCTTGTTTTAACTATAGCCTATAAAATCACGGTTGCTGCTACTAAAACTTCGAGTCAGTAACTTCAGCAACATCTCTAAGAAGAATGTTGAATTTAGCAAAAGAGAGGAAAGCTATTCCCACTGTTTTCCAAAATATGACAAAAACACTGTTCTCCACTCTGCTGCTCATCCTTTTCAATTCCAGACTTTCACCTAATAATAATTGAGGCTGTCTGTCACATTTGTGAACAATCCTTCTCCTCTACTTCTCTTCCTGTTGTCCTGTTTTTATTACTAGGTAAAGAGGAATTTACAGAGAAGGGCTAAGTAGGAGACAAATGCACTTTGTGCCAAAGGCAAGCTCCAGAAGAGGAAGTAGTAGTAGAGGACACTATTAGGACCCTGCCATGTAGGACTGTGCCTTTAAAAGAAGCAGGCTGAAGCCGCTAGAGCAGGGCTTTCCAAACTTTTCCCGTTGGTGACACACCAACGGAAGCGCGAGAAAACCTGGAAGCACCACTGCCGCGGGGCTTTCGGGTTTTTGCGCACGGCGGCGGTGGCACTTCCAGGTTTTTGCATGCCGTGGTAGCGGTAGCGCTTCTGGGTTTTTTGCGCACCACCTCTGCGTCGCTTTCAGGTTTTCGAGTGCCACCGCCGCTGCAGCACTTTCGGGTTTTCGCACGCCGCAGCGGCAGTAGCAGCAGTGTCCTGGTGTGCTGCGTGAAAACCCATAAGCGCTGATGGCCCACTGCTGTGCGTGGCGGCGGCGCACCTTCAGCACTTCCAGGTTTTCACGCGACACACCTGGGCCTCGCAGGCGACACAGTACTGTGTCGCGACACACAGTTTGGAAAGCTATGCGCTAGAGGCACATAGGTTCTTGGACAATTGTTTTCCTCTCTTATTTTTTAAATGAAGCCAAAGGCTTATTTCAAAAGTGTTTCCTGCTCTTTATCTGTTATCTACTGTAAGTAATAAAATCTTATATACCTTTTAAAAAGAACCATTGCTGGGTTTTTGAGGCATTACAATTTCTTTTCTGCACAGAGAAAACTTCCAAAATTATGATGTCCTTGCTGGGTTACAAAGATGGTTGAGGATGAAGTATTTCAAAGGCAATTTTAATGAAAGGGAAATACTGACAGCGAGAACACAGTGCATTGTGGCACTGTAGTTCTGTTCAATTTTACATTTAAACTAAGGGGCTGATCATAATTTATTCTGTCAAAGAAGTGGCCTGTAAGTAAAGAAGAGGGGGAAAATAGCACTTGATGATTAAAGGCTCTAAGAAGTATTCTCTATTGCTGTGTCACCACTACATAATGAAGCATGTGTAACAGAAGCCAAAGCATTTGAAATTTTTCCTAATTAGGTGTGGACTCCAGACTCCAGGTCTTGAGGGAAGCAGACAGTGAATTCCATGATAGGAAGTTTTACCAGACATCAGGGTGAGAATATTTTCACTATGCACTTAATGCATACTAGAAGCAGTGCTGAAGCAACCAAAAGATTGGTTCAGTCCTCTAATGTTTCACAGATACCTGCATTTGTAGATTTGTAGGAGAGCCAGTTTGGTCTAGTGGTTAAGGTGCTGGGCTAGAAACCAGGAGTCTGTGAGTTCTAGTCCTGCCTTAGACATGATAGCCGGCTGGGTGACCTTGGGCCAGTCACTCTCTCTCAGCCCAACTCACCTCACAGGGTTGTTGTTGTGGGGAAAATAGGAGGAGGAAGGAGTATTGGGTATGTTCACCACCTTGAGTTATTTATGTGAATAATATAGGTGGGATAGCAATTAAATAAATAAATAAATTTGTAACAGCAGCTCTCACAGTGATCACCATGACTTGAACAAGAAGAGGGGGAAAATAGCACTTGATGATTAAAGGCTCTAAGAAGTATTCTCTATTGCTGTGTCACCACTACATAATGAAGCATGTGTAACAGAAGCCAAAGCATTTGAAATTTTTCCTAATTAGGTGTGGACTCCAGACTCCAGGTCTTGAGGGAAGCAGACAGTGAATTCCATGATAGGAAGTTTTACCAGACATCAGGGTGAGAATATTTTCACTATGCACTTAATGCATACTAGAAGCAGTGCTGAAGCAACCAAAAGATTGGTTCAGTCCTCTAATGTTTCACAGATACCTGCATTTGTAGATTTGTAGGAGAGCCAGTTTGGTCTAGTGGTTAAGGTGCTGGGCTAGAAACCAGGAGTCTGTGAGTTCTAGTCCTGCCTTAGACATGATAGCCGGCTGGGTGACCTTGGGCCAGTCACTCTCTCTCAGCCCAACTCACCTCACAGGGTTGTTGTTGTGGGGAAAATAGGAGGAGGAAGGAGTATTGGGTATGTTCACCACCTTGAGTTATTTATGTGAATAATATAGGTGGGATAGCAATTAAATAAATAAATAAATTTGTAACAGCAGCTCTCACAGTGATCACCATGACTTGAGCTTCATCTTGTTTTGTGTCCATTGCAGATCATATTGATATACTTTGTGAAACCTGAGCCATTTATTCACATTCTATTTATGATGGGATAGCTACAACCCAAGACAATCCTAGAGAATATTTACTATCTGGATTAAACTGAATTGAAGCAGGTTACTAATGGCTTGTCTGTCTGTATATGCATATAAAAAAGAAGATATAACTTTTCCCCAATAAAGAGGTAGCCAGAAAGAGCTAAATCAGAAGGAATTGTAAATGAGGAATATCCACACATACCTAGTCACATGCTGAATATCTTCTTAAAGTACGGCTCAAAGTTCAGAACTTAAATATCTCCTCAAGAAAGCATGGGATTTGCATGAGGAAGTTATTTGTGTGATGCTGGAAGAGAACATGAAGATCATTCTTATATGCATTAGTGTAAATTATGAAGATCCCAATATATTCCAATAAGGTCACTTATAGAGCATGGGAAAGGAGCTCTGTGCATTGCCAAGTATATAAGGAAGGTAAAAAATATTAATGATGAAAAAATAAAAATAATGTATGAAGCAGTATACCTATTTCAAGTTCTATTTCCAAGGTGATCTACTGTATGTTTGCCAATAATACAGTTATAAATTAAGCTTTTACTTTCAATTAAGCCATCTAAATCTTACTAAAGAATGGGAAGCCCATCTATCCCAAATAAAAATGCCATCCAACTTCAGTGTATATACCATGGTATAGATGGTACTTTCAAGTAAACAATTTATTATTCCTATGAACGTTGATAAAATTCATCCTGGGTTAGATAACTTAAACAAGTGGTCAGGCCAGTATTATTTCTTTAATGCGCACTGTCATTTTTGTGAATATGAAACTTTTGAGGAAGGCTACAGATGTCAGGATACTAGTAACAAGAAGAGAGTCGGAATATAGGAACCCACTTATAGCAGAATGGGAAAGCATGAATGATGTCTCAGTCTGACATATCCATAAAAAGTTTGTGACCACTTCAGATGAAAGATTTTATTATTATGACAAGTGACTGACATGCTCCTTTATGGAGGGCCTGTCAGATAACAGAGTAATTAAAATTCAGTAAGTAATTACAAATTAAATTTTTATAGGGTAATAGGGAGAAAGAATCCAGCACACATTGATATTCTCCTTTTTCATTAATTATAAGTAGACAAAATACTATTTTTCATTTAAGGATATTCTATCAATTAAAGGTAAAGGTAAAGGTTTTCCCCTGCACAGTCGTGTCTGACTCTAGGGGGCGGTGCTCAGCTCCATTTCTTAGCCTAAGAGCCAGCGCTGTCCAAAGACGCTTCTGTGGTCATGTGGCTGGCATGATGCGCGTGGAACGCTGTTACCATCACATGGAAATGGTACCTATTTATCTACTTGCATTTGCATGCTTTTGAATTGCTAGGTTGGCAAGAGCTGGGGCGAGTGCGGGAGCTCACTCCGTCACGGGGTGCTTGGGTCTTGAACCACCTGTGCCTTAGAGAGCCAGAAAGTTTCTCCAAGTCTGATTCAAGTCCAGAATTGGGATTTGACTTACTACACTTCACATCCCAGTTCAGAAAGCAGGTCTGAATAGAATGACCAAGCTATAGCATAAATCAGATTTGATCAGAAAGGGATAGCCAGGCTGCATGCCATGAGTAATAAAAGACCATAGTTGCTATATGTCTATGAAGGTTCTCAGTCATCCAGGTGGAATTGTCTGTAGCTTGAATCATGTCAACTGGATTTCTATTTTCTTAGTGGAGCGAAACGTTTCCACTAAGAAAATAGAAATCCAGTTGACATGATTCAAGCTACAGACCATAGTTGCTAATTCAGAAATGTTTCTAGGTTGAACCAACTCTTATGCAAATCAGCATGAACAATCAATCAATCTCAGGAAGTGGGATCTAAATATCACTATATTCATATTTGTCCTGAGGCTCTCACCAGGGTTCTGAAAAATTCAAATTCAAAGATTATATGTATGTACATGTCTATATATCTCATATCTGAACAACCTCCGGTATGTGTATAATTCTTTTGTTCTCTGGACTATATCATTTTGATAACATTGGAATTAATATTTTAATTCAAAAGAAGAAGAGTCACACATGATCTTGGAAAGGGATTTAAGATATGAAGATTGCAACATCCAGCAACTAAAATTATTAGTAAGTACTGTTCCCATACAATATTTAAATTAACTTGTCTTTGCAGACAAAAAATGGTTGTCACACCAGAATAAGGAACAATCCACAATACAAGGATATGATTTTGTTCTATGAATGTTCTTATCTTTTTAAACAAATGTGGTATGTATGTTGCTATAGGTATGGAATTTGTCACAGATTGTTCAGAAGTTCTTTTAGTAGAGGCTGGAGCCTTTAGTTTCACTTGCATGAGCTCTCAAAAATAAAATCAGCACTTATTTCAGGCCCATTACTCAATTGAAATAATTATTTTAATTCTTTCATACATAATACATAATGTGCAGCATAGATTTCCATATCAAGAGGAATCTTGCTTCAGAAAAGACTTCTGCCGCCTTGTTATCACAATATTGTCATTGTTCCAAAACCGTAGGAGGTGTGTATGAAAAAGTTACGGCTGCTGAGCAACTATCACTGTGCAATTTAATTTCTAGCTTAAAATGGAACAATGGCAACATCCAACATCAACAATCACTGGGTAATTGCTGTGCTCTGGTAAGAGAATTGTATTCTATAATGAAAATTATTCAATATAAGGTCTGTGATGTTGTATTAATTTTCTAAAATGTATTTGATTTGAATTTTACTCTGCTTCTTTGGACTCCCCTGGATCTTTATAATACCATCGCTGGAAGCCAACTACTTAAGCACAATAAAGAGATTTTTAAAAATATAATGACAAGTATTGAATGATGTGGTTCATCTCCCATATATAAAAAGTAAAGAAAATGGAGCATATTGCCCACAGACCAGTTCATGACACTATCACAAGCTTTCACATATCATCTAATTATCTATCTATCTATCTATCTATCTATCTATCTATCTATCTATCTATCTATATCTGAAATAATGAATAATATATGCTTTATAAAATACAGCTTTGCCAAAAAATACATTCAGGTTTGAATGTTCCTTTTCTAGTATAAATTGCTTTGTCGAAATTTTTTCAGTAGAAATTGATGGGCTTTAACATATTCCATTCCATGAAAATATTTTGGCATATTGTACTATTTTCAATGCTTTTGAATTCCATGGCAATTTCCTTTACATTCCTATCATGGAGAAAACCATATCAATTTTGTACAATTCTTGAAGCAGGTAAGCTGTTTGACTTTGCCTGTACTACATATTTGACATCTCTTCTTGACTATCCACTTGGAAGTTAAACAATATGTTATGACAAATTATAATAATTTATCTTGGTAATCTGCTTTATAGTGAATATGTACTTGACTTTGTTGGTGTGTGTGTTTTGTTGCATATGAAGAGTATCAGAAAGCATTTGGCATTAGAGACCAGTAATGACACCAGGCATTGCAGTAAATCAGTTGTATTAGTTATTCATACAAAAACAGATATTTACAGTTCTCTTCCAGATCCCTGGAAGTATTACAAATCTTTCACCACACAACAGAAAAGAGGGAAGAAGAAGTAGTAGTAGGAAGCAGGCAGGCAGGCAGGAGAAGGCAGGCTCTTTTATACTTTTCAACCTGGATCACCTGATGCCTGACCCCCTGTCCTTCCAACCTTTTAACATGAGAGCACCTGATGCCTGACCTTAACATGTGCAGGTGCTTAATTAACAAGGCTTATTACTTTGTGACTTACGCCTTAAAGAATAATACACCAACAAACTTCTCATGGTGCTTATTCTCTTGAACCTCTACTCAGAGGTTAGGGTAACCCATAGCTTTCCAAACTGTGTGTCGCAACAAAACCTGGAAGTGCTGATGGTGCGTCACCGTCGCCCCTGCGGTGGTGGGCGTGGTGACGGCAGTGGTGCGTGTGGTGGCAGCAGCAGCGGCGCGCCATCAGCGCTTCTGGGTTTTAGCGTGAAACACGAGGCCGCCGCCACTGCCACCGCCGCCATGCACGCTGCCACTGCTGTACACGCCCTCACGCCACCGCCGTTGGTGTATCAACAGCAACAGTGGGACTTTGGAAAGCACTGGGGTAACCTATGAAATACCCTGAGAAAGAAGGATATTGATATCAGATTTTTTTTTAATGTGAATGCATGTCCAACAACAACAACAAAAACTATAACAATGAAAGTTGAGATATTTATTTATTCATCAAACCTATGCAGACTTTCAACTTCCGGGGAAGTAATGGCAAACTGAAGATGGCTCTGCTAGAGGCAGAGCTGTACACCATGGAATGAAGAGCTGGCGAATAGACTGACTCTGTGTAATTCTTCTCCGGACAATGAAAGGATTTGAGATCACCCACAAGTGCTCCATACAGTTGCTCCTCGCAAGGAGACTGCATGACAGTGGTCTTCAATGGGTTTAGAGCTCTGGGAGATGAGGGAATAACCATCTTCCTGAAACCGTGGTTGGTGCCTTCAAAAGGACACTGGGTTCACATAATTCCTTTTCTAATCACTTTTGGAAATTGCTTGTTAACTGCTTTTCAGCTATTAGGAACCTTTAGATTGACAAGTTTTACAGCACTTGGTGAGTTTCCTTCAATCCTTAGCAAAAGTTTTAAATACAAGCTTAAAGACTTAAAAATATTATTTTGGAATAAACAGCAAAAGGGTGATTAGAACTTTGATTTTGGAGAGTTACAAATGAAGTAAAAGTCCAGATGGATTTGAAATAAGATTTTGGAATTAATCATAAGAATTCTTCCCATGGGAATATGCCATTGAAGCATTGAAGAGGATGAACCAAAACTTAAAACAAGGGAAATGTTAGAGTTAGAAAGTTTTACATGTCATTGGTTTACACATATGCAATTGTCAGAACGTTTTAAAGTGGATAAAAATAACTATAAATTTGTTAATGAAACAACTCAGTTTGAAATGCAACTTTGCACAAATGATGAACATGTTACTACTAAAATGTATAAGATGTTGTTACAGATGAATTTGGAAGATGAACAGGTTAAAGCAGGGCTTTCCAAAGTGCCGCCGCTAGCGACACGCCAGCGGCAGGGTGGCGGCGGCACAGCGGCGGCGCGGGGGCGCGTGCACAGCGGTGACACAGGAAGGCGTGCGGCGGCGCGTGCACGCACGGCGGCGGCGCAGGGGGGCATGCGGCGGCATGGGGGCGTATGGCGGCGCGCGCGCACAGCGGCAGAGCGGGGGGGGTGCGGCGGCGCGCGTGTGCACGGCAGTGGCAGCGGCGGCTACCGCTGCCACCGCGCACGCATGTGCCGCCACTTCCGGGTGGTGTGGCGACACACCACACTGTGTGTGGCGACACACTTTTGTGTCGCGACACACAGTTTGGAAAGCTCTGGGTTAAAGAATGTATGATCAAATGGGCTAAGAACTTCGGATATAATATTATGTTGGAGCAATGGGAAATATGTGGAATAAAGATTTGAAATTCACCTTGAATTACAACTTAAAAGAGAATTTTTACAAAATGATGTATCATTGGTATTTAACTCTTGATAAGTTGTCAAAAATGTATAATGATGTAATGAGCATTTGTTGGAAATGTTTACAGAGTGAAGGAACTTTTTATCATCTTTGGTGGACCTGTGAGAAGGCTAAAAAGTTTTGGGATCAAATATTTGCCACTATTCAAGATTCTTAAAGTGAACATACCAAAAAAAAAAACAAACAAAAAAAAACCAGAACTGTTTCTCTTGGGTTTGATGGAGAAGGAGCTAGAGAAACAATATGGAATTTTGTTTTTATACATGATTACAACTGCAAGACTTTTATATGCACAATGATGGAAATATCCACAAATACCTACAGTTGAAGATTGGATTATTAAATTAATGGATTTGGCTCAAATGGCTAAGTTAACAGTGTTAATAAGAGACCATTCTGTCTCTGGATTTATATCTACTTGGCAAACACTTTTAGAGTACTTGCTTGTGTTGGAAAAAAATGAAGTTTTGACTCTGGGTTTTAGTGATTAGATGGTTTAATAGAAATAATGTTACTATGGTTTAATTAATAGTAAGAGATTATATTTGTAAATTTATCTATATCTGTATTGGAGAAAGTCAGAAGTCACTTTCTGTTTCTATTTTCTGTCTATTTGTACTTTTATAGTTTTTTTTCTTTAGTTCTATTTTCTATCTTTTCTATACTTTCTATTTTGTATTTTAACTATTGAAAAATAATAAAGTTCTTATAAAAAAAGAAAACAAATCAAGTTCTACAACATTATTTGAAGGGATTAAAATCAAGATTGTTAAAAGTAAAAGGAAGGAATATAAAGTTGGCTTATTTGATCAAGGTTAAAATAGATATGTTGTTATTTCTGGTAACCTTTAATGGACTTTGCTGACACCAGGACTGAAATGATGATGCTTTATGGATTTGTTTATAGATAAGAGATGGAATATGGCAAGAAAAGATCATTCGTTGTATTTTAAGAGAAGGTGATAAGTTACCAAAATTGTTTATACTTGTTGTGATGAAGGGGAAAGTCATTTCTTTACTATATTCTTATTTTTTCTTTCTTTTCTGTTTTTCTTTCTTATTTTCTTTTCTGCACTATTTTTTTCTTTTTCTTTTTTTAGTTTGTATTAGTTTTTATCTTTTTAACTGTAATTTTTAATAAAATTACTATTAAAAAAAAAACTTATGGAGACTTCCCCCCCTTTCCTTTAACATACAATATAACTTTTTCTACTTTCTTCCCATTCTCCCCCTATCCTCTTGTGCAGACTTGTGGAATTGTTGGCTTTTTGTATTATTTTTTGGCAGCATCGGTTGTTCTGGTAGCAAACTTTGCTCTGGCAGCTGCCAAGAACCTTCTCCTAGAGCTCAGCTAATTATTTTGCCTCAGTTACTTCCTCCAGTCTTAGACCATTGCCTCACCACCATGCAGACTTCCTGAAGGCCAGCCAAATCAGTCTCAACCCTCCCTTCACTCTCAGTTTCATCTTGTGAGACACCAAAAAATATAGAGAACCATATTTGTAATGCAAAATTCTTGACAACCATGATATGGCATCAAGAAGTCACAGAAAACTCTAACTCTTTGCCATCAGTTATCCGTCATTCAGATGTTTGCAGCCCATAGACGTCTATAGGAGAGGAGGCAGAAGCAGAGGACACACACACACACGCACACACACACACACAAAAGGTGGATGGAGGGGAGACAACAGCGATGGATGGAAGGCAAACTTAAACATCTGGACTACCTGGCATCATTTCGAATGCTTGGCCACCCTATTATGGATAGTAGGAATCCAAAATGAAAAGGGTCCAGAAGATGCAATTAGTGCAAAGTGCAATAGGTAGCTTGCTAAGCAGTGCACATTTCCCATCATATGAACTTGTATCAGTTACAAACTGGTTGCCAGTTGCTTACTGGGCATGATGTAAGTTGTTGGTATTAACCTTTAAAGCCCCAAATCCCTTCAAATCTGACTGCCCAGAATCTGTTTCTCCATTAGAAACCTACTCAGACCAGATCTGCAGGAGAGGTTTCTGAAAATGCTATCAGAGGCTTGCCTATTTCCCTTGAATTAGTCCTGGGTAGCAGAATGCAGACATCCCAGTGTTTTGCTTAGCCCCACTCTTCTAAAATATACTTTAAAATATAGCTCTTTGGTTGGAATTTTTGTTAATTAATTTGAATATTTATTAGAATTTATTGCTTTTTTATTTTTATTTTACCCTGCATTTTATCTGTTAATTTTTATTAGTTTATTTTAGCATTCAGATTGTGCAGAAAGGCAGGCAGGATATAAATTGAATAAATAAATACAAAATGTATCAGAGAGAAGGATACTTAGTTTCAAATTATCTTCAGTGTCGCAAATTTGCCAATGGGTTTAAGTATATTATGATTGCAGATGATGCCCTACGGGTAAAAGAGACCTATACACCTTTTTTTCTCTCTGCCATATTGCCACTGGTATGAGTGTGTGTGTGTGTGTGTGTGTGTATTTATATTTATATTTATATTTATATTTATATTTATATTTATATTTATATTTATATTTATATTTATATTTATATTTATATTTATATTGTTGTTGTTCAGTCGTTTAGTCGTGTCCGACTCTTCGTGACCTCATGGACCATAGCACGCCAGGCCTTCCTGTCCTCCACTGTCTCTCGGAGTTTACTCAAATTCATGTTCATTACATCGGTGATGCTATCTAACCATCTCATCCTCTGCCGTCCCCTTCTCCTTTTGCCTTCAGTCTTTCCCAGCATCAGGGTCTTTTCCAGTGAGTCCTCTCTTCGCATTAGGTGGCCAAAGTATTTGAGCTTCAGCTTCAGCATCTGTCCTTCCAATGAGCAGTCAGGGTTGATTTCCTTTAGGATTGACTGGTTTGACCTCCTTGCAGTCCAAGGGACTCTCAAGAGTCTTCTCCAGCACCACAGCTCAAAAGCATCAATTCTTCGGTGCTCAGCCTTCCTTATATATATATAATGGAGGTAGATGAGGAATGCATTAATATCTGAATAATAACTCATTATGCTAAAATAATAAAAACATGGAATAATAGAATCTTTTAATTGTTACTATTGTTATTTTTAATTTTAGATGAGCCACAAAGCAGAGTGTGCAGTAAAAAAGAACTGAATATATTTTCTGCTCCAGGTGAGGAGCTTGTAAAGAATGCAGGGATTTTTTTTAAAATGAAGAGCCATGAAAGCCCATAAGCAAGCAAACAAACAAACAAACAAACAATCCCCATCAGCAAATATAATTCATCTATTCTGCAAGGCACCCAAAGTGTCTTTATATTTTCTGCTGTCAGGATATTAATGATAGACTTGATGGGAGAGAACTCATGAAGAGATGCAAGTCCTGAGATCACTAAGAGATCTTGGCATTGATACTGACTTTGAAGGAAAGCCAGTATCAATGCCATCTTTCTACTCACACTGAAAGGAGGCAATATCCCCTGAAGGAGGAACAGCCAAGTATCGGTCCATTCTCCAGATGTGGCCCTAAGAGTTTCAGGTACAGCTTGCTAAAAAATATTTTCACCATTTTATGTTTACGGAAATTAAGACTAAACTATTGGGAAACTTTAACCTTGCTCTTGGCATGTAATCCTCCTGCCATGCCAAACCATGTGTGTGACGCCACTAGAGATAGATAGTGCTAATATTATTATGGAGAGTGAATGAGCACAAAATTGTATATGGTAAAATACCTGGAGCCCTGACTACCACTGGACTCAATTAGTCACTGCCACTTCAACATTATGTTTCAAACTTATTTAAAATTAAATCCCATCTTCCAGGTTTCCTTCCATCTTTGTCCTTTGCACTTAAAGATGACAGCAACCTTCCCAACTTGGTGTCCTCTAGATGTATTGGACTTTAATGACTGAATTCCCTGCCAGAATAGGACTCTGGAAAACTATGGACTACTGCTATAGTTCTTGGCTTCAGGAGTCAGTCATGTGAAAACAAACTTGTACATATATAAAGTTGTCAGAATTTCCATCATCAGGGCTTCCCAGCCTTGGAAAACCACCCAGAAAAAAATCCCTCTCCAATGTAGGCCAAATGATATGTTAGCAGTAACTGTAAAATGTCTATAAATGATCATCAGAGAGTCAAGCACTTCTTAATGGTGGTGGTAATTAGCGCTAGCTAAATATTATGCTGATAATCTTCCGAAATAAAACCCCATCTCCTGTGTGCCAGCACAGATATGCACTGATAATATGCAATGCACTTACATTATCAAGAGCATCATTATGGTCTAGTAATGGTAATGTCAGAGATGTTACATACACTTAAATTTGTGATATGAATAAAGAATGTACTCATAATAGATTAACTATCTGCAGTACAATACTATATACCATCCTGTATTCATAAAGTTAATCCATTGATTGAAGCTTTGCCTTTATCGTACATTGCTGTAGAAGAATATGAGAGTCTCTGTTCACGCGTGATACTTAACAGCAAATTATTCATATTCTGAATCAGTTCACACATCATCTATTCAGATCCATGGCTGAAAGCCAGGATGCAGAAAATATGGTGTCTTTGTGATTCATTTTAAGTTTAAATATATCAGACGAATATATTTATATATATATAAAGAATCCTTTTTCTTTGGGGTAGGGAAGGTGAAGTATATTTTTCTATGGAGAACCTGTGTGGTATATAATATCCTCATGATATTATATTAGGACTAAAAGGATCCAGATTCATGTTCCTGTTACACATGAAATCCATTAGATCAGAGCTTTCCAAACTGTGTGTCGCGACACAAAAGTGTGTTGCCACACACAGTCTGGTGTGTCGCCACACAACCCGGAAGCTCTGATCATCATCAGTGCTTCCGGGTTTTCCCGTGGCGACACACCAACGGCGGTGGTGTGTCGCCGTGGGAAAACTTTGGAAAGCCCTGCATTAGATGAATCAGGAAAAGTTTCTGTATTACCTAACTTTCTTCACAGGCAGGGTTCTATGTGTGCTGCCTTATTATTTGTTTTATATTTTTATCCCTCTTGATTCCCAAACATGAGTTCAATTTAAATAAAGCAGACAAGATCTATGTATTGTCGAAGGCTTTCACGGCCGGAGTTCAATGGCTGTTGTGGGTCTTCCGGGCTGTGTGGCCGTGTTCTGGAAGTTGTGGTTCCTAACGTTTCGCCAGCATCTGTGGCCAGCATCTTCAGAGGGCAGGAGCACAGATTTTGCTTCTATCTGTGCTCCTGCCCTCTGAAGATGCTGGCCACAGATGCTGGCGAAACATTAGGAACCACAACTTCCAGAACACGGCCACACAGCCCGGAAGACCCACAACAGCCACAGACAAGATCTGCTTCAGGCTTGAAATCTAAAAGCACACCAGAAAAGGGAATGGACAGGAATGGGGGAAATTCAGTTCTTCAAGTCTAGGATGAAAAAGTAAGTGATAAACTGGCAATATATTCTATTCAGGCCAGACTTTCTCATCAGCTGATGTTTCTACTCAAAAAGTAAGGATGAACTTTGGTTCTTGGCCAATGGATGAAACAAGACTGATCTTCAATTCTCTAGTTTCAGGATAAGCATACATTATTTTATTTATTTATTTATCAAATTTTACCTCCACCCATCCCCCCCCCAGGGAGGGCTTTGGGCAGTTTACAGTAAAAATAAAACATTAAAATATGATCATACATAAATAAATATCGGATACAAATATAAATAAAAAGTAGAAAAGATAAAATAAGATCCAGATGGCGATGACAGTTTTAATGCCGGTCATGTATATCTAAGGCTATCTTAGGGTGCCAGCCATCCCCAGGAGTGGCTGCTTCCCCTCCCGCCCCAAGCTAGCTGGCAAAACCATGTCTTCAGTTGTTTTCGGAAGGCCACAAGAGATGGGGCCTGCCGTATCTCTGGGGGAAGGATATTCCAGAGGGCGGGAGCTGCTGCAGAGAAGGCCTGCTTCCTGGACCCCGCCAGATGAAATTCTCTTACAGATGGGGCCCGCAACATGCCCTCTCTGCATGATCGGGTGGGACGGGTCAATGTAATGGGGATGAGACAGTCCTTCAGGTAGCCTGGACCCATGCCATGTAGGGCTTTAAAGGTGATAACCAACACCTTGAATTATATGTTTTTATACAGAGCATGTAGCTGCTTTTCTGAACTGTTTACATTAGTGCAAATACATAGGATTTTGATTCACATTAGGACTACCATGGAGAAGGACTTAAGCCTTCTCTGCATCTCATCTTATATTTTTATGTTATATTATATCCCCATGGAATAAATGAACAAATATATAATAAAGAAGTTATAGCATGTGCATCATGACATCATTGCCCAACTGACACAGTTATGTCATTTGAGTCAAGTGCATCATATTATCTGATGCAAGTATATTGTCATGACTTTATGATGCATGAGTTTTCATTTGCACCCTTTGCCCCTGCCCCTCCACAGGTGCCCATGTCTAGACTGCAAAAATCAGAAAAACCAGTAGTATTATAGAAAAATCTAAGTCTTTGTTGTCATTGAGTAGTCATCTGGATTTTTGGAGCCCGAAATGGTATGCCTAAAATATATTGCCAACAACTGCTGCAACTGCTGGCAATAGAGGTTCTTTTCCTTCTTTTTATCTTGGGCATCTTGAAGGAGAGAGAGAGGCTTGTGAAAAGAAGTAGCGGGAGTTTTAAGGATAGAAATAGTAGTGTGAATCCAGATTGTTACCCTATGCCTTTATACAAATATAAATAGAAATGGATTGTCTGCATGCTACTCATTAAACATATTGTGTGCTTAGTCTTGGTCAATATGAACAGGGTGTTTTCTCTGGAAGAAATAAGTGAAACTTATTCTCTACAGCTTTTCTGCACTGATCTCCCTCATTGACTAATTTTAATTTTAGGAGTCAGAGAGTTCCTTTTGCTCCATGGAACAACAACAATAACAGCAACAATGAGAGAATAATTTAAAAATATCACACTAATCACCTTTTTTGTTTCTTAAAAGTTGTCCTTTCCTAAATGTTCTTACAATTTCTGTCAAGAATACTGATCCTTTTGTAGTTCAAAAAATACAGTACGTATAAACTCAGTCCTTTAATAGACAATGCCTGTTGCAATGCTTTTACTTAGACAGTACATGCTTCTCTGCATTATTATATTTGTTAACTTCCATCATTTGATATTATAAATAGAATGACAAGCCATCTACTGTAAGTTTATAAGATATATTAAAATAGAACTCAGTCTTTCAGTTACATAACTTTATTCTTATAGCAACCAGGGAAGGTATTTGAAAGATGGCAATTGGCTGAAAGTCTCTCATTGAGGTCACTGAGTATTTATAATACAGCCTCAAAGTATCCTACTTTGGACACATTATGCAAAGACCTAGCTCTCTAGGGAAGGCTCTAATGCTGGGAAAGGTGGAAGGAAAGAGAAGAGGATGACCAGCAGCAAGGTGGATGGACTCAGTTACAGGGGCAATGGGTGCACTGTTGGAAGACCTAGGATAGATCATCATGGAGAAAATCTATCTATGTGGTTGCTAAAAGTCAACATCAACTTGATGGCACATAATCAATCAATCAATCATTATTTTAATAACAGATTCACAAAAATGAGCGGGAAATTGTCCTGTTTTTTGTTTTTCTCTTTATTGCAGGTAAGTTCTCAGAGTTGAATCATATGGTATAATGTAACATCATAGTTGATCAGCAGCATCCATATGCTTTCACTGCTTTCACCATTACACAACTTGTGCCATAATGCCTTTGTGCTGCTTGTGACATTCTGAAACCTCCTTGCCCTCCCTGTGAATGCTGCTATAGCTGAGCAAAATCAGACAGTAGAGACCTTTCTGGATTAAGACTGCTTTGTTTCGAAAAGCAGGGAGGATAGCATTTAAAATATGACTCCTTTATATATAAATTATTCTTCTAGTTTCTAAGTATGGTTAACTTGACAGATCAGAAAAAGGCTAGAAGCTTTCTTGTTTTCATGTTTTCTTGTATGATACATGTACATATATGCAGTTTCATTTTTTCCCCCTGCATGGCAAACACTTAGAAATGTAATCATAGAATTTAAAATGGAACAGTGCATGAACAACTCAATCACACACACACACACATACACACACACACACACACACACACACACACACACAGTATTTTTCTTAATAAACTTCCTTGGCTCTTATTCTCTAGCTAGTGTACTCAGCTTAGAGCACAAATCCAGATGATGCCTAGCACAAAAGCTCTTGTAAGATTTAGAGATACTTTCCAATTACTTCCGTTTGCTTCACTTGGCTCATGCACTCCTAAATATTCGGAGGCAGGTTTCCTGAGTAATTCACTGAAATATGTGTCTTTCTTGTTAGAGCTACTCTATGAGTTATTCAGGAAATGTATTATTTGGTTTGCATATCCCTGGTGCCCAGCTTTAATTATGCAGCATTAGCACCTACTCTAAAAAGTCTATTTCCTCAATATATATTTTTCCTGACCAGTTCGCAAACAGGGTACTTTAAGATAATTATTTTTGTAATATTGTAACATTTAAATAACATCATTAATTAAAAACCACCCAAATTAATTCTGAATTGCTCATTTTTCAACCAACAGGATAGCATCTAAATATTTAATTACATTGTGTTTTCTGAACAGGTGTTGGAAAGCCTGCGGGTGCCCTTGGAATTCCAGCAACTGCACTGCCTCTGAGCGTGTAAAACAATCCTTTTTGGAGAGAACTGACTCTTAGCACTACCAATGGATGGCATTTCCAGGAGGGTCAGTTCTTTTGTTACTTTGCGGTATCCTTCTCATGAGTAATAGACTGGCCTAGGCAATCCAGTGCTGTCTTAATTTTTTACATGTTCAGTGCCCAAAGAAAACAGAAAATGTTTTCCTGCAAAGAGCTGCTAAGGTGCTACATCTTTTCCTTTCCTTGTTTTGCCTCCAGAGTCAGGAAACTGGCCATGATCTATATCATTGTCTGCTCAGTGCAACAGCTCCTCCTCCTCCTCCTCCTCCTCCTCCTCCTCCCCCCTTTAACATTTTTAGGCAGTAAAATTATGTCAACATGGTTTTGCTAATTGCTGGTTAGTTTTTAAGATAAGGCGTTTTCCCCATCCTTTGGTTTATTGTTGCATTTTTTTTTCTTTTTCTATTTTATTGTGTTCAAATAGAACTATATTATGTACATTCTACATTAAACTGACCTGTTAAACATAAGATAGCATGAAGTAGCTCCAGGTTTGCCTGGGACCCCTCCTATGTTCTTCATCATGGCTTACCTATTGATGGTAGCAGAAACAGACAGCTAGGAAATGCCATTTCAGTGTCCCACAAGACCTTCTGGTGGTGCTTTGCTGGTGGCATTGTGGGGTGGTTGAACCTATTGTCTGACATCAACATTCTTAGGCTATTCTGAAAATAGGTGACAGCTATGCAAAGTTAATAGATGCTGACACCAGACCTATTGTCAAGTAATGTACTATAATGATAGGTAAGTGTGCTCATATAAGAAGCACAGATAATCTCAGTTTCCTTCCATGCTGCTTATTTATTAACCCTTTGAGAGCAAAGCACTGAAGAGGAATCTTGAATCATGGGAGAATAGTTTGATGGAAATCTTAAAACCAATGGGTGACACTGGTGAAATTAAGCAGATTTAAGATGATGGATTATTAAGAAAAAATTAAGGTCATTTCCACACTAGCGATTTATAGCAACTTCTAGATTCATCCAGATATCATTGTGCCAGAATAACAGGAATGTGCACTGAAGTTATTATCACTTCAGTGACAGCTGGGTGATACTATGAAGACTCTATAAGTCACTAGCGCAGAAATTACCTAAAATGCCTAGTATTGTCATGAACTTATATAAATTTATAGTTCAATTTCATCTGGAATAAAGGTCTGGGTCACTGATCACCTGGTGTCAGTTATAATATCACAGAGCTGGAAAAGACAACAAAAGGTTTAGCAATATGCACAGTTTCTATGTAAGGGAAGGCTCCTGTGTTTTTGACTTTTTATATAGAAAAGAGAATTTAAAATATAAATGCTGTGTAAAATATTGATAAACTTTTTTTTTTGCATTTCCATGCCATAGGAATTCACAATCACTGAATGAAACTGATTAGCAATTGATTTATGATAGTCAAGATAAAATAATAACATTGCCTTAATTTATGGAAACATATGCAATAAGATATGGTAATGAATTTGATCACTTTATGTTTTAATGGAAAGTTATCCAATCCATACTTCCTAAACTTACCTAAAATATATGCAAAAAGAGAATATACCAAGATAATGAAATGCATACTTTTCCAAACATTGCAGGCAGTGACCACAACACTGCAATACAGTATACTCAAAACATAGTTAGGACAAATCACAAAAAAAAAATCAAAATCAAAATGAACATCCCTAGGTAATGTGCATGAAAGGTGAAGTCAATTTTTAGTGTCTTTTTTGCAATAATGAGGTATATACAATTGGTTTAAAACTATTGCATTGGCTTTTCTTGACTACTATAAATTTAGTGTTATGAGTGCTTTTTGTCCTATTTCTGTGCTTCACCAAGCACTCTGTGAGATAAATAATTACTTATTCCTTGCCAACAAATAATAGCGATCAGTTGGAAAACGATCACCTGCTGGACGCCACAGGAATAAGTGGGATAATACAGGAACTAGAACATATGCAGTGAAATCAAGCTTATTGGAAGAAAAACAACCCCTATCTGTGCAATGCCACACTTGCGAACTCAGAAGTAAATCCAGTGAGTTCAACAGTACATGTTCCCAGACTATACACTATAATTTCCCATGGATATGTCCTAATTCTCCATTTAAAGATTATAGATAAAGTTAATTTTTGACACGTGGATTGCATAATTGGTTTCATGGAATCTAATGAGTTGTGTGTCAATGAAACTTTGTTGATCATAGTCAAATGAAGAAATAGGTTGAATTGATCTGGGTTGTTACTATCATGCTGTCTGTCACCAAAATGCAACTCTGGCTGGGTGAGAAATCATGAAGTTTCATTTTAGAGATTAGCTCATGGAAAGCCCCTTGTCTGCACCAATATTTGGGCTAAGAATTCATACAAATGAGCAAATCAACATGCTATTGCATTTTATGGTCAAGAAGAAATTCTTGATGATTCAAGAATCTTTGTTTCTCATTAGAACATGTATATGTCAGAACAGGTGCTCATATTTCACTCTCTAGTGGGATTAAAACAAATGTCCTCCTTCTGATAATTTACCTTAATAATTTTTAAAATAATAAGAATTCTCCTTAACTATGGAATACATTCAAACAATCGTTTTACATTAGTGGTTTTACCAAGGAAGATTGGGATTTGTTTCCAGTTTCTATGAAGGTTTCCCTTACTTACCCTGATGTCTTGACCCCATATGAGTGCAGCATGTGACTTGTGCTGATCTTCAGGTGGATGTTTTGTATTGATGAAGGCTCAACCAAGGTACTTATTGAAGCTGTTTCAGGAAGCAATGCTTCCCCTTCACTGCTAAGAGTGAAGAGGCTGTACTGCTTTGATTTAGCTGCCTTGAATGGCACTGCACATACGTCATACAGGTGCAGAGGCTTCTCCCAGGGCCTCCAATGAACCATTAGAGTGCCCGAAGACACTTCTGAAGCTGTGCAGAAGTATGTGAAGTCAGTGAAGAGAATTTCACCACCTCTGTTGCCCAGAGCTTGGTGTTTAGGAGAATTTAAGCCACCTCACGCAGGCCTAGTGCAGTATTTTTTCCATTGTTTGTCACATGGACTAAAGTAATATCATTTCCACAGATACCAAACTGAATGTTGTCTAGAAGAATGTTGGGATGATATGATATTGAGGAGCACAGCCCCAGATAGGGTAACTCAGCTGTAAGTTTCATTGATTTTGGTGGAACTTGCTCTCTAGAAAGAATACTTACAGTAGGTCGACAGCTTTACGGCACAAGTACATTAACCTAATTGCATTCTGATAACTAGTTACATAAGATACAGTTCCTCACAAGACACTCAAGTGGGTAACTGGTGTCATCCTTGATGATGCAGCAGAACAGAATAGCATCCCAGTGTCATTATTTTCCCTCTTAGAAGATTATGTTCTTAGCATGCTGAACTTGGCATTGCCCTCTCCATCCTGTGAACCACAGACAATGCTGAGTATCTTGGTGTCTTCTCCCTGAGCACCACTGCTCTCATTTCTCCACCACTTTCCTACATCATGGACAAAACAAAACTGGAGTTTTCCAGTTGAATTTCAGCACTGAGAACTTAACAAAAATGATCCAAATAAAATTGCTGAAGATAAATTATCTATCAAAACCAGGATCCAGAAATCATTATCAGATATGTCTGAATGGGCCACGTTCTGAAAATTAAGGCAATATCCTTTTGCTATTGGATCTCTCTTCTGTAACAGGGATTCAGATATAAAGCTCTGAACTCAAAAATCCTACACTGTTAGACCAACCATGAAATCCTATGCATTCCTATTTTGTTGGGTTCACTTAGAGGTACTCCTGGTTAGACAACAATCCTATACATATTTATACATACATATAATCCTTTACGTGTTTATTACAAAGTAAGCCACATCACTTTCAATGAGAGTAGCTTCTTTATGAGTGGTTATAGATCATTTACATATCACATATTCTTGGATTTTTTAAAATTCATGTTATTGCAACTATGTCCTCATGACTGGATGATTATTTTCTTTCTATTTCTGAAGAGTGCTTTATGTCACTTCCCTTTTTATAGAAGCATTTAGGTCAAATAATACAATATGTCCCAAAGAGAAGATATTATTATTACTTCTTGTTTGATTAGCATTAAAAATGGATTTGCATTGTAGCAGAAATGAACTGCAATATAAAGAAAATAAGGCTCTAATCAAATCCAGATTGAAATGACCTTATAGTCTTCTTCAGTTCCCTTATTAACATGGTGTGCCCCCAAACAATCTTTTGTCCACATCTATATTGGGTGGATAGTAGGAAAGAATAATTAATTGGCAACAGAAGAAAGCAAAATCAAATATATGAGAAATTGTTGAAGAATTTTAATGCATTTATGATATGCATACAGTATAGTGGCTTTGTATATTTTTGTTGCAATGTGCATTATTGTTGTAAGTACATTTTAAGAAAGATAAAAACAAAACCAGATTTTATACCATTATTTTAGAAAAAAGCCATCTTGCTCTACAACTCCACAGAATTTATAGAAGCTCCCATAGACAACTTTTCAAAATCTAGGTAAAAAAAAAGTCAGGTGTGAATGTTCAGTCCTTCTATCATTCAGTAATTATATTTTTAATATTCAGGCTGCCACATGCTGAGAAGCACCAGGAAAGGTAAAGGCAGCCTATGACAACCAAACATTTCCACTTACCATACTCACAAAATGACAGTGACATACCATCTGTTTCCAGTATGTTTCATAGAATTGTATTTAAAATATGTTCTATTTTCTTCACACAAGCACTTGTCTCTGTCATAAGGAGAATGCCCTCTATTAGTTAAAGCAAAGGTGTTGACCACAGTATTATTGAGCATTTTTTATCTTGGAAGCTGAGCATAATTTATTTACATAACTGTTTTCATGTTATTTCAACTAAAAATGTTGAAATCCAAATGACAGTTCATCAAAGATGTCATTTATACATTGCAACGTACATCAAAAGCAAAAACCTATATCTCTTGTAGGTTTCAAATAAGATATGTCTGAAGCTAAGGACCACAAGGGAGAGGAATCCCAGAGACTTTGTCATTTAGCCTTACTGAGCTCAATAGGGTTAATCAAGGAAAGCAAATAAAAGATCAAAGCTTTTTCATCACCATGATTATAAAATATAAAAAAAGAAATACAAGGGTTTTAAAACATTTTGGAGGGAGGAATTTAATGTTGAGTATATCACTGAGAAAAATTCAAGCGTAGGTAAGAATTTTGTCTCCCCTCCACCCTGCCCCCAAATCTGGAAAAGGTAATAGTTCATACAAAGGAGTTATTTGAGCAACAGGTCACACAGTTTGCAATGGGAACATAGAATCCCTGAACTCCTTATCTTCTTATATACCTTAGCTTCATTCCTGAGTTATGTATGGTGACATAATTCAAACAACAAATAGAAGTCTATAATTTATTAAGCTTTCCAAATGAACACATGACATAAACCGAAATGACTGAACCCCAAACTAAGGAAGGAATGTGATTGTTCAGCCCCAAATCAAGTACCGTTAATGAGCAGCAATAAACAGGTAATTGTGGAAGAGTTGATCAGTGTTGTCGTATATTGAAACAACTAACATCTTTCAAAATAAGTCCCAAGACATTTTAACAATTCTGCAATATTATATTCTTTAGATGTGGTTGGTGTAACCGTTCTTTCACTGCCTTTTGAAAAAACAAAGCATAAAATCAGACCTTTCTCTTGGGCTGGTAGCTGTCTTGGGGAGACTTGGTCTAAAGCATCGCAAGAAGAATGATTGCAAATTGCACTGACCTGAAATGAGTTAAAGGGCTTCTAAGTTCCATCGAGTGCTTATCAAGCCCAAAAACTGACATCTGTTTTCTTCAGCCTCAAATAGATCATCGAGTGTGAGCAAGAAGAATACTGGCAACAGGAAATATTGTCTCTCTGTTTTTTGGAATGAGATGCAGGAAGGGGCCTATAAGCTGCCCTCATCCTGCAACACACCTACACTATAGCTGCCCTTGGGAATGTTTGACTCAAGCTTCAGAGAAAAAGAATTAATGTTTCATTTTCCAGAACTGTCACACCCTACCTTAATGAGCACTTAAAAGAGATGAATGTGCTGAGAATGAAAAGATTTATTTGAGATATTTAAATAATCTCTCTCAGCTATAACTAATCTGACACACACTGCTCTCACGATGATTTTTTCCCCCTGTTATTTTGATAATATTCAAAGAAATTTGTTGCTGAGAATGTCATGGTGTGAAAATATGCACTTCCCATCACAAGCAGTAACAAAAGCAGCTGAAGTTTTGGGGGCTTTTTGTATTTTTGTAGGGGAAACTTTTCTGATATGATTAAGTTCCAATTATAAGATATAAAATCAATAGACTTCATCCCATTTTGGAATTAATACAATCAATAGACTTCATTCCATTTTGGAATTAAAAACAAGATAACAAGTATCTCATCAAATCTGAGGAAATTAATAGCACAACATACCTTAAATGCTTTACAGCATCCTAAAAATCTCTGTAAGAGTTATGACACAGTCTGTTACTATCAGCCATGAAGTACATTACAAAGGTAATGTGGGTTTAAGAAAGAACTACTGCAGAATGTATATTTTCATTATCAAAAACGTTAAGCCATTTATCCTGAGAAGTCAGAATAATCATTAATGGCTGGAAATTTATGGTGCCAGATCTTAAACTAATGTGAATGATTCCAGGTGTTACTAATGGCTCCAGTGAAATGTGCCAGTATCTAAGACTTCTACTAAATCTGAGGTAATAGTTGAACGCTTAATCTCGACAGATGAGGAGCAATTTAACTGACACACTGATTGGATTCTGTAGGCTTAAATGGCACACGTAAAGGTACGGTCAAACAGCAATCAAGAGGGTGACTTGGAAGTCATTCGGTTTTCAGACCTACCACTATATTTGTGTCAAAAAGGCTCTGTTTAAAATATTATGGAGCAAGGCATATATCAGAGTGTGTGGGTACTTCAGCCAAGTGGCAACACTTTAAATATGATATCAAAGATCATACAAATAATGACCATTTTATTGTATGTATTGTCGAAGGCTTTCACGGCCGGAGTTCAATGGCTGTTGTGGGTCTTCCGGGCTGTGTGTACTTCCAGAACACGGCCACACAGCCCGGAAGACCCACAACAGCCATTTTATTGTACTTTATTCAATTTAGTTCCTAAGAAGAGGCCACACCAGATTGAAACATATTTGCCTCCAAATAATTACTTTAATGTTCCTACGTGTCCAAAAATTATCCCACAAAACCAAACCAAACAGTATTTATCAACAGAATGTGCAATATTAATATTCATCCCTATTGTACCTTATTCCTTCACATTGTTAAACATCATATATAGAGGTTATCATTTGTAGGTTTTAAGAGATGACAACTACAGAAAGACTGGTCTGAGTGGGGATACTGTGGATTTACAGTATTGGATATTGATTTTAATAGCACATATGCTGAGGCTGCATTACGGCTTTATGGTCTGGAGGTCATATCAAAAGACAGCCTGTTAAAAGTGGTCAATCAGCATTAGAACACTCTTTTTACCACATGTTCATTAACAATCGCTCTTGAGCAATGAAACAGCCCAACCTTAAACCACACACTCACATACACAGAGAGTTCATGTGGTGTAGGCCCTCCCTGATTGCTGTCAACATACTTTGAAACCACATCAAAATAAATTATCCATAGGTTTACCTGTCGGAAAGATAGATTCGGTGCATCAGACTGTTGCAGCCATTTCATGTGACGGGGTGCCTATCATGTTCTCGTAATGGGGTCAAACAGCTGGATAGGGATTTAACGCTCAGTAAGGCCAGAAGGCCCAAATGCTTCAAGTGTAGGATGAATGGAGTGATAGAAGGCAGCAAGACCTGTTTATTACACCATTTTTCTGCTTCACTGCAAACCTGTAATGATTGCCACACTGCTGGATTGACAGTTGCCCTCTTTTCTTCGAATACTTGTGAAAAGTGGGTGAAGGCAAAAAAACAAAAAACAGAAGTGCCTGATGACCTATCTCAGTGCCCCATAAAGAGTTCAATTTACTTCTCCTGACAAGCAGGTGATAAGTTGGTTCGGACTGTATTTGATTGGCCTACATAGGTTAAATCAAATTGGGAAGTAATTAATGTTGCAAAAATTGCTCTGTTGCATTTATTCTTTTAATTAAGAAGACATGCACTGCTGTTAATGTGTTCTAATTCTTGTTGCCTTTGCTCTCTGCAGTTGTTAAAGATTTTCCACATAAATGATAATCACTATACTTACATGAAATATGTCATTCATTTTTGGAATGGTACCTTGCGTAGATTCATATCGAGGCAAATGTTATGTTTCCAATAATTAATACTGAAATTTTCTTTGCTCAGTCACTTTATCATTGTGGATCAGGGGCTCAGGATTCCTGATAAACAGTAAATCACTTTTTATCCTCAGTGAAGGTAGCTGAGATATGTTTCTCTGTCTGAGCACACATGCACATATGGTGAATTTGCAGGTATGCATAACATTACCTTCTGTGAAATAAATTTATTTGATTTAGGTGTGAATGCAATAGAAAAAGTTCTTTATAGTCACCTGCTGTATAAACCTCTGAAAATATAAGTTATTCTTCCTTGCTGCTCTTATCTGCTAGGGCAAAAAGGCAGTTCAAATCAGTTCCAAAAAGCCAAGAAATCACATAATCTCCAAAATAAATCTGTATGCTTTAAAATGCAATTGTAGCAAAGGCATTACTAAGCCATTTGTGCTTACTGCTATTACAATGTTAGAATACCAGCTCACATCTTGGTGTTTTTCCCCACTAAAAGTCAAGAAACAACTTCCAATTAAATAATACTTCTACAGTGAATCAAGTAAATAATAAGTTGGCACCAAATATGTCCAGAGGACCTTCCTTCATATCTGCACCTGATTTATTTTTTTGACTAATATTTTAATTAAAAAAATAGTCAAAGCTTTACAGGAATTTCTATTTTCATGTTTGCTGACAAAAATGTGTTTGGGGGGCCTAATTACGTTTGAAAATCCAACTTGATAACCATTTTGAAAACAGATGTGTTTCTTTTACAGAAGCCCACTACATGCTCTCAAAATTCCAAATGTATATATTGATTGCCATGTATCAGAACATTTAGGATGAGATGACAGAAAGCTTCTCCTGATGTGATTTCATAAGGTATGGGGCTATTTCTGACAGACAAACATAAAGGAAAAGGAGTCTTTTTTTTAATCTAAAGATTTGCTAATACATTTAAATTTGCAATTTTTAAAATATTACTTTGAGGTTTGAAGGTAATATTTCTCATCTGAATAGAATCATGCCATATAGGTAAAAAATGTTGCACAGCTGTGACTGCTACAAGCCACTATTATTTCTTCTTTAGACAGCTAGAAATTCTTCATTTCATGCGTCATTTAGAACTTAGCTACAGTGATCCCACAAAGTCAGTAGATATGCTAAATGTGAAAGCTTAGAGAGATTACTAGGAAGACTTGAGATGTTCTAATTTTGTATCTAAACATTCAGCAATATCTCAGCTATTTCCCTTGGGCTACCTACCTAGAAGTCAGAAGCTGAAACTCCTGGGCCAAATAATCTCTGCTTAATTTAAAAACTGATACCAGTTGCTGTCTAAGGACCAAAACAACTGTGGACACAGTGAGGTCTATGGGCATGAAAGATGTTGGCCAACTATATTAGGGACTAAGTGATGAAGTACTTACCCAGGACCACTGATTCACCTCAGAAACAGATTGCTAATAAAATAGAGACTGCCTGGACAAGTCCCTGCAGTTTTCATGGCAAGATTTTTCAGAAGTGGTTTGTCATTGGCTCCTTCCTAGGGCTGAGAGAAAGTGACTGGCCCAAGGTCACCCAGCTGGTTTTGTGCCTAAGGTGGGACTAGAATTCATGGTCTCCCAGTTTCTAGCCCAGTGCTTTCCAAACTGCCGCCGTTGGCAACACACCAACGGCGGCAGCAGCGGCAGCATGTGCGTGCACGCGTGCACGGCGGTGGCGCGGATGGGCGCACGGTGGTGGTGTGTACGGCGGCGGCAGCGGCGTCGCTAAAACACGGAAGCACTGATGGCGCGCCGCTGCTGCCACCACCATGCACACTGCCACCACCACGCACTCCCCCACACCACCCCCACACCGCCCATACGCTGCTGCTTTGCGACACACTAAACTGTGTGTTGCGACACACTAAAGTGTCGCGACACACAGTTTGGAAAGCTATGTTCTAGCCTGATGCCTTAACCACTACACCAAACTGATTCTCTATAATGGCATACTTAGTATAGTAGAATTCTGTTTCCAGCATACTCCAGTAACTACGTAGCCCATTGTACCCTTTATAATTGAAAAAAAGCATGTTTAGTGTATTCAGTATATGTCAGCTTCAAGTCCTAGAGAAAAGACTTTCAGTCTTGCAAGATTCTGTTAATGTGACCTAACAATAAAGTTGCATGGGTATCTATTTTGTTGGAAGATGTTGTATAGGTGCCTGACCACTCAACCCACTACAGCACAACCAACACAAGCTATGAAAAGGATAACACTGCCATACATCAGAAACATCTCAGAAACTACCAACAGACTATTACAACCACACAGCATCACCATAGCACACAAACCAACTAAAGCCCCCTAAAACATCTTAAGTAAACCAAAAGACCCAGTAGCTCAAGACGAAAAAACAAGAGTCATCTATAACATACAGTGTAAGGACTGTAACAGCCACTATGTAGGACAGACAGGCAGAAGACTAGCAGAACGCATGCATGAACACCAACTAGCAGTCAGTAGACATGATGAAATCTCCTTAATCTCACAACACAGGAACAGACTCAACCATAGTTTCAACTGGAAAACTGTGAGCTTCCTTGACCAAGCTAAATCCAAAACCGCTAGGGAATTCCTGGAAGCTTCGCATTCAGACAAATCAGCCATCAATACACACATAGAGATAAACCATTTTACACACCATTCAAAAGAGACAATAAAAAAAGCTAAGAAGGAAACAAAAAGACCAAAACACACCCTCCCCAGCAACCTACACTCAGATAAGCAGGGAGTAACACCAGACAAATAACCAAGCAGAAAACAATACCCCAATCAAGGAACTACCAACTCAGACAAACAACAAAGCAGACAAGCAATCAAGTGGAAAGCAATACCCTAATCAAGGAAGTACTAAGGAAAGAACCACACCCCCACCAATACTGGCAAGGCAAACCCCATACTCACCCACACTGATGATGTTACCTAGTTGGGTAATGAAATGTCTGCAAGCCATCAACCAAGCTCAGAGTGCACCAAGGACTCCACAGTTCAACCCTGAGCTACATATATTCTCTTCTGTTGGAAAACTGAAAGTATTTATCCCCTCCTTTCCTTTTAGTCTCTGGAAAACTAGGGAGGGTCCCTTCTGAAACATTTCCCATGCCATCCCCCTTCTGTGGGACGAGACATCTTTTACATGCCACTTGCCTTATTTTTGGCTCTCTCTCCTGTCTCCCAAGATCATCCTCACATACCATTATAGTTCCCATATTGGTTTTCATTGCAAAAATTGGTTAACCTCTGTGAAGGAGTTGCTATCAAATTTTCATTTCCTGTCTTTTACCCAATCCACTATCCTGAACATATACATCATTTTTATCTAGTTTCTTACCAAAGCCTGATTTGTCCCAAAATATATAATAAGCTTGATTATTCCACTTAGAGTCAATACTCTATTGATTTTATTTTATTTTTTATTTTTGGTAGAAGTACTGATTTAACACGATGTACCTATACAGTGAGGCAGGAAGCTGTAAAGTGGGCAGGGGAAGGGATTAGCCCTCATATCTGAATTAAGCATATACTGTAAGAAATATTATTTAAGGAAAGTTTGATAGGAGAGTGAAAAGCTGCTGATATTTTCCCACTGAATCAACAATACATACAAGTACTTAAGTTTGCCTGAGTCGTGTCCTTAAGAGTTTCTTGGTGTTATATCCTAGTATAATATAAATGTACGGAGAACTTTCAGACTACGTTTAAAACCACATTTTCTTATCATTATATTTCAATTTATATTATTCTGAATAAGCATTTCAAACGCCAAGGAGAATAATGTGTGTACACACACACACATACATACTTTTTCTCATACTGCAGTTTTTACTGGCCAAAGTTCACTACTGAAATTTTGGCAGAATAATGATGTGCTAATAAAATGTTACCATAGTTATCAGCTCATAGTTTAAATAAAACCCAATATATGAGTTAAACATAAAGAAGCTGAAAAAGACAGAAAGAAAGGTATATTGGAAAGGATGTCTAATAAAATGGCCCCCATACAATGCAGATTATCCATCTCAACTTGGCTGTGTGAAAACAAGAGATTCATTTTAAAAAAGAGTAAAAGGTATTCATCTAGAACAAATTCTGGAATATTAGATGTCTGTTTAATGAATAACGTGTGACATGAAGTTTAGAATAACAGATGTAAAAAAAAAGATATTGGCTCTGATCCAACTTATATCTGGCTCTGGATAGAAGCACACATCCACATGCTCATCCAACTGCATTTCATGGGGCCCGGATGGCATCACAATGTGGCTGGCATATTTTTGCATATGGATATCTTTGTTGGCTGCGTGCACAGAATGCTTCATCAGTGCTCAGAGTTCCTTTGCTGGATAAGGCAATGACACTTATAGATAGGTTAAACCCTTTGTCTTATTCACAAGAATATTTGCAGCACTTTGGATCTCCTCGGCCCATCACAACATTTACTTGCTCCAATAAAACTGAATATACTGTATGTAGCTCAGGGTTGAACAGTGGAGTCCTTGGTGCTCTCTGAGCTTGGTTGTTTGCTTGCAGACATTTCATTACCCAACTAGGAAACATCATCAGTGCTAGTGAGTGTGGGGTTTTCTCCATGTTTATATACAGTAGCTTACCCTGCCAGTGTTGGTGGGGGTGTGGTTAAGCCACCTGGAGTCACCCTGTGTGAGTTGGGTGGCTATATACATTTGTTAAATAAATAAATAAATAAATAAATAAATAAATAAATAAACAAACAAACAAACAAACAAACAAACTGCAATAACCCAGAACACAAAAATGCAATGCAATGAATATGCACAACTTCATTAGAAAGTGTCTGTCTATGCAACAAATACAACACAACCCACACAACCCGTGACAAGAATAATTCTGTGATACATCAAAAACATCGTAGAAACTTCCAACAGGTTATTATACCCTCTTGGCATCTCAGTAGCCTGTATACCAACAAAATCTGTCCAAAGCATCCTAAGCAAATCCAAAGACTCAACAGCCAAAGAAGACAAAACAGGAGTCATTCACAATATAGAATGTGTAGAGAGTTAGGAAGATGACTTTGACAGAGATATGCAAGATCCATTACCAATGAGGGATGAAACATATCTTAAGTCCACAACAGACAGACAATATGCGGAAGAGGCTCAGACAGACACCTCCCTAATTCACAGGAGGTTAAGAAGTAGCTCCAGTCCAATCAGACTTGCAAGGTTCTGTTATTATAGCCACTCTCAATAAAAATAGTTTTAGCCTTCCTGTGGAGTTGATTTCCTGATCTGGTCTACCTGGTGGGGCTGACACGTTGCCCCTAGAGAGGGCAAAGAGCTAGAAGATTGGATGACCACGTCCATGAACATCAATTGGCCATCAGAAGACACATTGAAAACTTCTTAATTTCACAACACACTGCCACGTTCAAACCCAATTTCATCTAGGAAATGGTAGATATTTTGTACCAAGCCAGATCCAAAAATGCAAGAGATTCCTAGAGGCTTGGAATACTGACAAATCAGCCATGCAGAGATACATTGAGATAAGCTCCATCTATAAACCATTCAAAAAAGGAAGCAACCAAAGGTTAATAAAAGGGGGAAATAGCCCTAAGCACATCGTCTCTCATCATACACCAACACCCAGATAAGCAGGAACAATCAAGGAAGAAACAATACCACAATCAAAGCTGTTAGGACAAGCTATCATTCATGAACAACTAGCAAACTTTACTCTCACATGCACTGATAAAATGTCTGCAGGAAAACAACCAAGCTCAGAGAACACGAAGAACAAAACAACTCAACCCTGAGCTACATGTAATTTCCACTATTGCAACCAGTTGCTACCAGGCACAATTTAAATTACCTTTAAAACCCTAATGACTTTGAGTGTGACCATCTGTAGATTATGAATCTATCCAGTTAGTCAAATCAGCATGAGAGGTCATTCTGAATATGTCCCCTGCCAGTATTTCAACTGTTGGATGTGCAGGAAAGGCCCTTCTCCTCAGTGGTTCCCAGGCAATGGAATGCACTACCAAAGGAAGTTCACTTGGCTCCTGCTCCCCCAGGATTTAGGGAGATGATGAAAAGATGTCTCTTTCAGAAAGCTTTTAACTATTATTTTCATTTTCATTTTGGTTTTTATTTTACTTGTATTATGTTTTATATTCTGTATTTATTTATTATTGTAAGTTGGATTGATCATGTCTAAGCCTAATACATTTTCTTATATCAGCCAGCACTTAACAGCAAGTAAATGTGTGGAGTCCTTTTGCTCATCGGAAGAGGATTCATTCATTCATTCATTCATTCATTCATTCATTCATTCATTCATTTTTGGTGGTGTTGGCTGGTTGTGGTAATAGCTGAGCACTTGATTGGAGTGGGTTGCTTTGCAATATACTTGGGTTTGTAGTTTGCCTTTGTTTTCTCGGCTGATGTGTATATCCAGGAAGGGTAATCTGTTGTTCTCTTCTTTTGTGAGTGTAATTCAATGAAAGATGTTGATTGTTTTATGTGTGTTCTCTGGTTGTTCTCTTTTGATAACGACAAAAGGGTAATCCATATAACAGATCCCTATTTTGGGTTACATCTATTGAGTAGTATTGTTTTTAGATATTGTATTACTGTCTCTGCTATGAAAAGGCATTTGGTCCCCAGTGCATATCTTTTAGTACAGGCATTGTAACATTCTTGTATCTTGCACTGGTCATCAGACTAGTTGCCACACTTCATACTAATTGCATTTTCCAGACATTTTCAAGATAGCTCCATGTGAAGTAAATTGCTGAACCCAAGATGGCTTGTGACCAAAAAGAAGGGCTGAAGATTGCAGTTGCTGCAATAGCCCTAGTTGAGCAAACAAGCTCTTTGTCACAACAGCAGCCACATGCACATCCAGTGATGACTAGAGTCAAGGAGCATTCCCAAACTGCAGACCTGCTCTTTCTGTGTGCAATGCCAGATTAGAACAGGCTTCATCTCAATCCTGGCCACATTTCTTCTTACCACAACACCTCTATCTTACCTGGATTTAATTTCAGCTGGTTTTCCTTTATCTACCTCATCATCAAGATCAGGCAAAGTTCAAATCAGTTTCAGTACCATATGCTTGACAAAACCCTGATTGAAATTGGTCTAAAAATCAGTTCCATCCTGCTTTATCTGGAGCTACAAGGCCATCACAACCCTATAGTTAGGTTGTCCTATAATCTTCCAGTTCAAGAAACAATTTTTTCAGTGAAGGTCTAAAAGCTGTCTTGTTTAATATTACATCTAATGCTTAAGAAGACTCATTAACTATTTGGTTAGTCCTAATCTGACTGATTTAAGCAGCCAGGAAGTGCAAGGGTCACCAAGTAAGTCCCTTAGCAATCCACACAACCTTTCCATTCTGCAGTCTTGAGATATAAAATCTGGAAGGATCTGTGAAACCTGACAAGGGGTTGCCAAGCTTCCCTATGTCCTACCCCAACATTTGGATCTAAACCAAGAGTAATTCAATTGACTTTGTCTGCAAAGCATGATCAACATTGCTAAGAATGATCCTCTGATTGTTTCAACTTGTATGCAAGAGTGGCAGTGGTGAGAAAAAAGATATTTAAAATTTGCTTTCATAACATAATTATGTTACATGGCTGTTGAAGACTGAAAAGTTATTTAATTTTCCTGTGAAAGCCAGGCTTTATCCATTGGTTGGAGAATGTATTGAAAACATTCCTAATAGTTCTTAGCTCCATTACTGTAGATCTATCATATAGAGTCTTTTCCCTTTTCTTTCAAGTCTGTCCCCTACTTCCTTAGTTTTACTCTTCTATCAAGCCACAAACCAATCAATAGCACTGAAGTATAACAAAGGACCCAACCGAGAATATGTGAGCAGTTACAGGTTTCCAATTGCACTGGAAAACATGCTGATTTCCAAACTGCACAAAGATAATCCAACACTTCCAATGCTGCTTCATGCCAAGAGACAGATCCAAAAAACTCCAGATGTCTTGAGTGTTTTATTACATACAGTGCTGAGCAGCTAAATGATTTGTACTCCCTGAGCCAAGAACTTTGGAAAATTGCAGACATGTGCATAGCAGCAAAGATATCCATGCTGCATCTTCAGGGCTGGCCAAAATAAATTGTTGATTTAACAGCTTTAATTTGTGTTAGAAACAAATAAGCATTCTGAAAAATCCTAACAAACTTCAAGACTACCTACAACTGTTTAAAAAATCATATAGAAGAGCCCCAGGAACAATTTAATTTCCATAAAGGCCAGCTTAGGCAAACACTGATCAGAAGGACCTAAAATAATACAGTAATAAAATTTCCTTTAGTAAGTTTTCAGCCATGCTTATTCAGTGTGACAGAAACAAAGCTCATTCTCAACATGTTTCTGGAAGAAGACCACATGGGTAAATATTTCTGACTGGAGGGAGAGGTTCTTATGCTTATCTTAGTTATGAAATGGCCATGGAGATATGTGTCACTGTTCTGTTTTTTGTCAGTCTCTCATTTCTCCAGCAGCCTGCAACCTCCCTGGCTTCCTGCTTCAGTTAAACCCCAGGAATGGCATCAAGTTGTAAAACCTCTCAAAACCAGATCAGGCAGTTGACAATGTTGCACAGCAGTGGATAGATGTATAATAAAATGAGAAAGAATTTACACACACATATTAAGGTGACCCAAGAATTAAGCAGAAAAATAAAAACATATATGAATAAAACAGTACAGGTAGTAGAAGACAGATTTTAGTCATGTACTTAGAAATGTAGGTGTAAAACAGTATAGATATTTATACTATACTTGGGGAGAGACGGGCGGTGATAGAAATTTAATAATGATAATAATAATATAATAATAATAATAATAATAATAATAATAATAATTTAGTGTCAGGGCATAGCTGGACCTGTTCTATTCTTCACTTTGAATTCAGAAGCCAGCTCTGTTCCATTTGGAATCCTCTTAGTGGGAGCCCTTGATATCTATTCTAACATGTTGCCTTGTCATCACTTCTGATTGATTACTTCCATTGCATCTGCTTCCTTTAAGGAACACAGTGCAAGATCATAAAAAGGATTATCCATTTTCCCCTCATAACCATCCAGTGAAATATCTAAGGCTAAGAAAGATTAACAGATCCACAGCCACCTAGTGACTGAATAAGAATTTGTCCTTGGTCAAATTGAACTATAACCACTGCACTATGCTGTAGGGGAACTATGCAGAAACAGTCTCCCCCCACCACCACCACTCAAAAAAATTGTATTTATCTGGAAAATTCCATCAAGAAGAGAAACCACTTCAAAACTACATATACATACAGTTTGTAATAAGGAAGTAGACAAGTGACAAAGTTTCATCTGGCTTGTAATTCAGTAAACAATCTCAATCTAATGTATCAGAGACAGCTTCAGAAGCCACCTAATTCAGAGATACAGCAGAAGGATTCCTTTTTGTCGTAGTGCCCTTAATTTGCATTTTGTTTTGTCTTGTATCTTTGTCATTAAAAAGAGAAAATGCTATTTTTTTAATTGCATAATTGAAATGTATAGGTATTGAGGATACCTGACAAGTTTTATACATAGGCATAGGATTTATTTATTTGTTGGTTTGTATCTTTTGTGCAAAAATGTTTTCAATAAAGTTACTTTTGTCCTTCAACACAGGGGTATCCGTGGGGGAGGGGGAAATTAAAAAAAAGGCAAGATGGCATTCATACAAAGCCCCTGCCCCCTTTTTATGTGTGTCTTTGTTAATCTTAGGGAGAGTCAAATGTGGAGTCATTCTGTGGATCTCAGACTCACATAAATCTGAAGGATGTCAGAATCTATCCAAAGATTTGAGATTCCTCCAGATATATTGTACACCCATACTTTCTACTATGAAAGTACTAAGAAAGTAGAATGCTGCTTTAATTTCCCCTTGAGCTCAGTATTTTTTACATTGATTGACACTTTACCAGCATTCTTGGCAATGACGTTCCCTAGCTCTACTTAGAGACAAAGGATTGAACCTGAGATCCACTGCTTGAATTCTACCATTGATCTCTGTCCTTCCTCCTAACTTCCACCATCACTAAAGGAATATCTGTCACTTCTTCCCCATCATTACATCAATATTTCTATGATTAAAAGCTAATCCAACTAGAAACACACAGGTTTTATTGACCATATTCACTATGCTTATTCAAACAACTTCCTGACATGTCTGTAGCTTGAATCATGTCAACTGGATTTCTATTTTCTCAGTGGAAACGTTTCGCTCCTTATCCAAGGAGCTTCTTCAGTCTGAGCAAAGTTAGTAAGGGAATCCTAAATATGTTTCTAGGTAGCTGTGTCACACAGCTACCTAGAAACATATTTAGGATTCCCTTACTAACTTTGCTCAGACTGAAGAAGCTCCTTGGATAAGGAGCGAAACGTTTCCACTGAGAAAATAGAAATCCAGTTGACATGATTCAAGCTACAGACAATTCCACCTGGATGACTGAGAACCTTCATAGACAAACTTCCTGACATGTTTGAATTTGTGGCTCTCTACTGTTTGCATGAGATTTTGACTTCTGACTAAATTATCTGAAAAGATTTTTTTTAAAATCTAAAGTAGAGCAAAACAACTTATATTCAGTTCCCAAACCACTTTTTGTCACTTCTAGTTTCCCTCCAACTATGCCACCAAATTTTGTTACATGATTGCTGGAAATCAGTGGTATGCTTTTGAGAGAGAGAGAGAGAGAGAGAGAGAGAGAGAGAGAGAGAGAGAGAGAGAGAGAGAGAGAGAGAGATTGATTCATGCGCGCACACACACAAGGCCCAAGCAAACAATACATGGGAACATGAATACTACTTTCAGAAAACTGACAGTAGTGAATAGATCTTGAATGCCATTTTCAACTGTGAGTCCACACGTGTTGTGCACAATAGAATTATAATCTTACACAATTAATCTAAAAATAGAAGTGCATATAGGAAGGAAAATGATGAATATCTAACAATGGGATTTCATTGGGTTGAAGATTGCCCATAGTCCCTTAGTATTTAGATATTTCTGTTGAAGAACATTCTTGGCTAACAATTCTGTTCTAAGAGTTTTCATTATGGCATGCAGGACATAATTCAAGTAGTAAATAAATACTTAATTGTGTGTGTGTGTGTGTGTGTGTGTGTGTGTGTTTAAATCATAGTTTAAAAAGTCCTTTTAACATGAGGGGATAGGAAGGTATACAATGATCTTATTCACCAACAATGTGAACTCCTATGCTTCTAAAGAGAAAATGATGAGTCCTGTCTTCATTTGGATGAGGATTTTGGGTCTCTGTGTAGGGCTTTTTGTCATGTATGTCCAGCTATCACTTGAAGTTGAAAACCAGGCAGTTTACTGTTTATAAGGATGATCTATCTCTTGCTATCCAGGTTAGCTCCAGTCTCAGCAGCTTGGGATCTGTGGTTCTGGTTGATGCCCACTCCATATTGAAGCCACTTCTTATAACTACAGCCAGGACATATTATCATCAATTAGTTGGGATCCACTAGATCTTATTCCTGACTCCCAAAATAGCTAGCCTACTTGCTCATGCCCTGGTGGTGTCATATCTGGATTACTGCAATGGTTTCCTGTTAGGGCTTCTTTGTCTTTTTTCTGTCCTTTAGTTCTAGTCCAGAATTCTCCAGTTCATACAGTGCTAAGCCTTCCCCAGTTTTCCCATGTTACTATTCACTACAGGGCACATCATTACCTGCTTATCAGGACTAGATTGCAGTTTAAGCTATTATTTATAGTGTCCCCCGGTTGTGGCTTTCTTATCTGGTTATCTTTAAGAGCTTTTGGCCTTCTCTAAACATGCTTATGCAGTGTGATCAATTAGCCATGGGCTTCTGGTTAATCCTTTTACTCTAATGGTAGTGTCCCAGCTCTAAGCTTTTCAAGATTGGTAGCATTTTCTTTCTCTTTACAGTTGACAGAGAAAGGGAGAGCATTTTGGGGGAGCTAAAAACCTTCCTTCTCTATTCCACAGATGGAATACTGTCTTACACTGTTTTCATCTAAATTTGCAGTTACCATTGCATTCTGCTTTGGTGTATTTTGATTATATTGTATTTTATAAAATATTGGATTATTAATAATATATAATATTATATTATATGTAAATGCCTCTATGTCTGTGTAGTATTAATGACTTCTATAGTTTTTGTATTCAAATGAATTTAAAAGTATACACACACACACACACACACACAGACACACAAATAATGTTCATTTATTTTTATAAGTTTTGCTACTGAATATAAAGGATGGACTGTATCAATATGTGCATGTTCATGTATGTATAAATCTGCTCCAAAGTCATATTTTTGGAGCCTCTTTTATTCCAAAGCACTCCTGAAATATATAAAAGCTTGGTTTTGAAATACTTATGGTCCAATATATTGGATGGTATACCGCATTATTGTAAGCAAGAGGAAGAAAACTATGCAAAAGGCTGCAGGAAGATACAAAAATGCCGGGGGCGTGGGGGAATGCTTCTCAAGGGTTAGAATTGCAAGGTACACAACAGCGGTTAGCAAAAGGTTTGATAGCTCATTGTATTCCCTCTGTGTACAATGCAGGATTCATGGAACAAAACTGCCATTGAGAGCAATTTAATGCCAATGCAGGGTAAAACGTTAGATGTTAGGGAGACTGAATGATATTTCCAGTGGTTATGATGGTCTTAGAAACACCTATTTTCTGCGGGAACAGATCCTTCTCCTCCCAGTCTTGCAGCAGAGATAACATCTTTAATCCACTAATAATGCAGTGGATGCAGTACTGACAGCAAAAAACATTTAATCCTTCCAAGTTTCAAATTTCTAGTGATTGGAAACAAAAAACCTTAATCTTTTGGTGAGCATTTGCAGAGCATCCACAATTGCTTTCAGCAACCAAATTGCTAAACACCTATCTCTTTTTTTTTAACTGTGAAGGCAGTAATTAACCAGTAGTAGCTTGGAATAATAATTGGTCATGGCTATCCATTCTAAAGGGTTGATTAAATGGGAATAAGCTCCAGAATTCCGTCTTCTCTTTTATAGGAAAGCCTTTCTCTGGTAATTCCACCATTCAATAGGATGGAAAAACTGGCATTAAACCAAGTCCTCCTGCCAAAGATGTTATTTCCATCATCAAATTCTGTATCAGTTGGCACTGCAGGCTTCTGTGAAAACAATATTCTTTCCCTTGTGTTTCTTAAGTTATGTCTAAGAAGCTTATATATATATATATTAAAATGAGAATTTTCATCTAGTCTCTCAATGTTTAGGAGCCTCCTCCATAATACACTACTGTATTCCCAAAACTTGGAAACCCTTGCTTTCATTTTAGAAAGATTGTGTATATTAAGATATAAGTCTCCCTTCAATATGATTAAGAGCAGAAGAGCTTTTAAGTGTCCACCCTTTTGTGAGGAGGGAGGAGGAGAGGAACCTTGCTGCTTTAATTCATAATCCTTTTTTCTTATACTTATAGCCTGTATCTTTAAGAGGATAATTGCTGAATTGAAATTTGAGAGTGTTATCTCAATAACCAATTACTCAAATAACTTTGAAATTGGCTTAAATTGGTTTGTCATGCTACATTTACCTGAATCTTTTATGAGAAAGATAGGAACAAAAAAGAGGGGAAATAAATGGAAAGGGGTGGGGGGAGAAAAGAAGAACTCAACCTGTTTCAAATGTTTCATATCAATAAGGGAATGTTGCAGCAAAACCAGTTTAAACTCTTTATCTTAGTCTCTGGCATAGTCCTTCTTCTAGAAGAGTGTTTCTCAACCTTAGCAACTTTAAGGTGTGTGGACTTCAACTTTGCTGGCTGGGGAATTCTAGGAGTTGAAGTCCACACACCTTAAAGTTGCTAAGGTTGAGAAACACTGCTCTAACCTTATTGTAATGGATTGCACAGGCTCACTGAGTCAGTCTTAGGAATACAGTCTAAGTCCACATACATTCCTCTGAACCCATTCCCAAAGTTGAACACTGACTTCCAGTTCTCCGTTTTAAGGGTGCCTTTGTTCACCAGGTTATTATAGAAGCCATTTCCCAATGCTTCTGCAAGGTTTGTGCAGTTTAATATTCTATTAGCTTATAGGGAGAAAAACATATTTGTATAAGATTAAGGTATATGCATCTGGAACAATGCTTGCACAAATCTTTACAAGCAAAAAAGACGTTCTTTAATTTAAAACTCAGAGATATTTATTGATGGCTTTCCTAGTCGAATAAATGAGTGCTTGAACCTTGTATATTTCTATACGTAGCTATAAAGCTCTGCAGTAGAATGCCTAATATTGTTGTACAGCACAAAGTCTAAGTTGTTTCTCTGTTCAGGAGCTATTCTAAAACCTGCACTTGAAAATTACTCCTTTAAGTTTGTTCTGCAAACTACATGCCACTTGCAGAAACAATTTGATGTATCAGTGTATTACTAGAGGCTTCCTTATTTTATTAGGGAATGGTATACAACAGTCTCTGGGTGTCATTTGTTCTTGCTTCTTTAATGACAACTGGCTATTAGAGAAGTACTGCCTGTTAGAATATTCCAAATGCCATACAGACTTGCAACAGTCAGAGGTAATTGAGAGAGACAACCAAGTTCCTCGCATGTCTCTCCCAATCAGTTCCACTGCAGTCATAAAGTTGCATTCTTCTATGAAAATCTGACATTACCTTATGTCCTTAAAGTAATGTGCTCTTCAGTCTTAAAGAGAGGAGACTTTTGAGCCCCTAATATGGTCAGTCTACACAATCCAATGGGCATACTAAATCAACGTTGTGGAATTATGTATGCCATTTGGTCAAATGTGGAATAGAGCATCAAATCACATCCTTGGCCCTTTGCACAAGGCATTAATGCTGGCTCCGTCACCCTACTTTTTGCATGCTGGGCAAAGGGGCGGGGTACAAACAGTTTGCTGAATATCAATGGTACCATCATCATGTGTTCTTGCTTGATGAGGACCATTATGTGGTCCCTGAGCAGTGAGTGGATTTTGCATACTAAAATCCTTTAAAGAAGGTAACTAATGAACCCTACCACTGGTATTTTTTCTTCATATCAGCAGTTGATCAAGTTCTTGTCCATTGCATAATAACACCTGCAATCTGGCAGTGACACATTATAAAGTTACAAAACTGCAATTCCCCATCAATTCTCAAAAAAATAAGGGTTTTCCCTTCTCCGCTTCAGCCATTGATGAAACTTGCATGGTAGTGAGCCAGTCTGTGTTGGTGAGGAGGCAGTGAGGGTGAGGTAGTGAAGATGAAGAGTGAGCAAGAGCTACTCTTGTATAGCAGCAACAGATGCAGGGATGGACCAGGTTTGCTAAAAACCAGGGCTACCTGTTCCAAACCCAGGATGACCACTAGATGACAGGCAAGAGATGCAGAAAACCTGAACTCTGTCTTCCAGAACTTTGCAGCTCACCTCTGGTTGTTCTACTAAAAACTAAAGGGCTTTTAAAAAGCCAGCAAGATGTAGCCCTGTTCCTACAAACTTCTCTTGTGCCTTTTTGCACCGGTTTTCTCTCTAACTGATATAAAATGTACACTTGTTGTGCCCCTGTTTCCCAACTCATGTTAGGGACTGCAATCATGTGTACTTTGTTCCAAATGTAGATGATGATGATGATGATGATGATGATATACAGGGCTTGATAAAGTGCTCTGGGAGATCTGCTTTTCAGATGAAGGACTGGAAAGGATTCAGGAGGGTTTGCCAGTGCCAATACAATGAATGATGGTGTGGTAGCTCACACATGGCCTGTTGACCTAATGCTGCAAGAATACTAAAATTAGCATTGCAGTTATATAAATGGCTGCCCATTAGAAGTTGGAGCTTTCTAATGGAGGAGCACCAATGTAATCTGCATTAACTACCTTATTCAGTTATAGGGAGAAGACAATGGAGTTAGTAAAGTTAGTAATTGAAAAAGCTCCAACTAACTCAGGGAAACTTTTTAGGCTGCTACAATAGCTGCTAAAAGAGTTTCTCTCTTCAATATTCCTTATCAGCAGTACAAGAGACTCTGTTATGAAAAATGATAAAAAAGAAAGTTTTGAAAAACGTATTAGGAATGCTGTACACACTATCCTGCAAGACATTCTCCTGTTTCATAAAAAATGTTTGTTCCCATTAGGCTATGTCTTATTCTAGTATTTATTGTTGTAGATCTTCATTCAAATTTGAGTATTAGTATAGTTGATAAGAATCCAGATTTGAATATCTGACCTTCCAAGTTAAACAAAATAAGTGTGGGTAATAGTGATTCCCTAGCTTCCATTAATATTGTACCGAACTAAGTTTTAATGTCACAGACTTAGGCTGTGATCCTCTGTTAGTTGTCTTGGAATAATTCCATGGAACTCAATAGGATTGCTTCAACAATAGCATATGGTACCAGACTTAACATAAAATGAATTCAAGATAATATAATATGAAGGCAAGTGATGCAAATACAACAAGGGAATAACTGAAGAAATAATAACTAAAATTACTCAGTCATTAAGCAAAATGATTATTGACAGAAGGAACCAATGCAGAATAAATTGAATAGTAATAGTACTGTAATGAATGGATATGCCAAAATAAACACTATAAATTTACTATTGAGAATAGGTATACAAATCAAACCCTCTTAAGTGGTGTGTTGCAATTCTCTCTTAACTTCCATTTGGAAATTTAAAGCATCCTAAATTAAACAAAGGATTAAAGGGCCATTCATATCCCCCAAGATTGTTCACTTCAAGGTTCTTTCTTTTTCGACCAACAAGGGAAAGACAGAAAGTCAGGAAAGGGAACAAAGGGAAAAGCCAACATGAAGAGAAGGGGAAATTAACAGATTAATCTACAAAACTTTTTTACTATTTAAACCATTATGGATATCCTGTTTTTGTTGAATAAGACTATTGACCTCAGCAGGAACAGATGGCCAGTGATAACGTCAGAAAGGTTTAAATCCATAATAAGTAATAACTTTATAAGTACATGGCAAATCCTTTTCTAGATTAAATTAAAGGTCTGTCTCTGAGACTTCCAATGTAGGACCTTAGAGTGCCAAGGTATCTAAGGACACCTCCCGTGATTCCTGCCAGGCTTCCTGTTCCACTTGACTTTAGCTTTTTTCAAACAATAAAAAATTAAAATAAAATTGGCATGCTGCAATTTATATAGTTTCCATTTAGCCAACAATTATAATGGATGATTATATCCCCTAAGGCAGCTATTTTGTGAATGAATGAGGCCCCATAGCAGATACTTGCAAGACTTTCCACAACATTGTCTCAATATTTCAAATATGTCCACCGGGCCAAAAAAGTTGGAGATCCACTGCCCTTTTATTCAATTTTTGAAGGAGGTTCAATGTTGCAGGGGGTTAGGGATACTTTAACCAACACTATTAAAGGTGTCTGTAGCTTGAATCATGTCAACTGGATTTCTATTTTCTCAGTGGAAACGTTTCGCTCCTTATCCAAGGAGCTTCTTCAGTCTAGTTTGCCATTCTTCTACAAAAGGAATTGTTTGTAATTTCTGGTGAGAAACATAAAGAATTCCTGCAGCTATTCGCATGTATGAAGCCTATTCAGTATACTTTATGGGAATATAAGATTTAGTAATATTTAATTTAAAAATGGCAAGCTATATTCTAGCTCTTTTCAGAATCATCACTTTGCTATGCAGCACTGGTCAGGTGACTATGCAAAATGCATGGGTAAATTGGGTTATTATGCAGTAATTAACAACTATAATCATATAGCTGAAATTATAAATTATAAAACCGAGATAAAGAAATTGCAATAAAGGAATTGCATTTATTTATGCAATTAATTATGCAATTTATTTAAAATTTATTCCTAATTGTTCCTTAGGAATAAAAAAAGGTTCAGGAGGAAACCCACTTGCCCCCACATGTCCTGGGCATGTGACATTTTTAAGTTAATGATATTTTCTTTGCTAAAGACTGTTCCTTGTTTCACTCCAAAGCAAGGTGACCACCTTGCCCATTGTTTTCTTTTTAAATTGAAATCCATAGATTTCTTTGATTGAGATTACTTCTTAAAGAGCTGCTTATTCTGTGGACTAACAATAGCACTAGCATTAATAATTTGCAGAAAGGAGAATGTACTCCTGAGCTATAAAGACTGCATTTGATGCCCTTTAAATGGGCACTAAGTAGGTAGATCACCATCTTGGGAAAGTGCTTTCACAAAACAGCATCTTTCTTGCTACAACCACCTGAAACCACCATCGGTACTAGAAAGTGCCCTGTACTGATTGGGGGGAGGCATGCCTCCTCTTCTCCAGGTCAAACCTCTTGTGGTCTATCTCCCTGGAGGTTATCAAATATTTGGGAATACAACTAAGTAAGAGGGATTGGTATGAGCTCCATGGTGCTTCTGTATATATCTTTTCTTTGTTTGTACTTGCAGATTATAATGTACCAGATTTGCCTGCTTACTCACCCACACATACACACAAAAGCCCTGTAGCATTTAAAAAACTTGCTAGGGTTAAGATAGTTTGGCTATAACCTGCTGTAACAATTTTCTCCCTTGCCAGAAAGACTTAAGGTTGGAACAGAGGCACATTTTTCTTTACATCTCATATGTTTTCCCTTAATAGAAAACACATGTGTGATTGTACCTGAATATAAGAATGGGGGGGGATAAGATATCTACAGGCATTTAAGGACATGTGTATAGGATTTAGATGAATGTAGAGCCAAAACTATAAATGATAAATGAAATATGGGCAAGAGCAAATTATTTATTTCCAGTCATAAAAGAATAGCTACAGCAAGCTTTATACAGATTTGTATCTATAGGGTCCTGATTCTGCAGACACTGCCACTAAATCAAGAATGGAAACAGTACATTTGGTTGAAAAACGGGGGGGGGGAGCACTTCACTGTTTTTTCTCAGTGCCATTGAGATATTTCCTATCCCAGAATAAATCTTTCTTTGTACTGTCTTCTTTTTCTCCTTGTCCTTCTGAGATTTCCATGTGAGTAGAAGACCCTTTACAGATTGCAACTGCTCTGCAATCTCCTCAGCTATATTGTAAATCACCTTGCTCCAGAAGAGCTCTGGTTTCATAGTTCATTTGGAAATGGAGGACTGCATTGCTGGATCTTTATTATATTGTTTAACCATAACTACTTAAAGTTGCAAAGAACATTGTGTTTGCAAACATAATTCATTTATCATTTATGGTGTATATTTGATGCTTACATACCAGCTGAATTGTCTCAGGTTACTTGAGAAAGCTAAGTGTAAGCCTCTGTGGTTGTCTGCAGGGTATAGTAAAAAAAGTCAAGATGGTATGACTGAAGCTGTATCTGTTTGTTATGTGTGTTGCACACATGATACACATGAAAAACAAATGGAGCTTTGGTTGCATCTTCATGGCTACCATCTTGACTTTTTTTACCCTACCTTACAGACATCCCTGTAAGACTCTAGGGATATATGTATTTATTAAATTAAATGAAGGGAAAAGTTGCCCATAGAATCAATGCTCTCATACATGCATCACCTTTTTGTGGCCAACAATGATCTCTATATTGGCAGAATTGTCCAGAGTCATGGAATTAAATGATCTGTTCATGACTGGGAGATTTGCCATCAAATGAAGTTGCTGTACTATTGAAATCTTTCTTCTGGAGTTCCCCCTTCTTGGGGCAAAGAAAGTGTTATCTGAGATAGGCTGTAAGGGAAAAGTCCTTCAATTATTTTCCATACAGATCCCTTACCTGACACTGGTTTTGTTATGCTTAAAATCCCAGCTATATCCTTAAAATAATAATAATAATTTTAAAAAACTGCCATTGTTTGATGTTAACTAGTACATTTAAAAAATCTTGGATCTAGTTTAGTATTCATATACAGTATAACAATGAAAAAGTCCAATTCCTTCTTTATTACTTCTTGATGCTACTGTTCTTTAGTACGAGCGTATTATCCTCTTCATTGCATGGGGGGGGGAAGGTGGGGGATGACAAGAATAACTGTAATTGTGCGAGACTTCTCTATTCTGATAATACATTGTTCATTGGCGCTTACATAGTTAAGTATATATGGAGTTATTTCTCTATTGATTGCTATTCGCCAATGTTTGCACATCACTTACTGAGTGCAATATCAGGTGTTTATTTGCATATATGCAGAGGGATTTGATGCTCCAGGAAGAGTCTTCAAAGAAGCCCACAGAGAATGTCACTAAGGAAATACAGTGCCAGTTAGCTGGCAGAGATTGCAACCACTGATGTGTAGATTTAAGGTGTAGTATGTTTACCTAGAAAGGGGCATGGTGGCTCAGCGGGTAAGACGCCAGGCTTGTCGATCAGAAGATCGCAAGTTCGGAGGTTCGAATCCCTAGTCCCACGTGACGGAGTGAGCTCCCGCACTCGCCCCAGCTCTTGCCAACCTAGCAATTCGAAAGCATGCAAATGCAAGTAGATTAATAGGTACCACTTCAGTGGGTAGATAACAGCGTTCCATGCACGTCATGCCGGCCACATGACCGCGGAAGCGTCTTTGGACAGCGCTGGCTCTTCAGCTAACAAACGGAGATGAGCACCGGCCCCTAGAGTCGGACACGACTGCACAAATGTGCGGGGGGAACCTTTACCTTTTTATGTTTACCTAGGCTAGCAGTGAGCTGAACTACCTTGTATGACCCAGCCAATAAGAACACTAAAATGGCAAAGAAAGTGGCTTCCCAATGGTGGTCATTCAGACATTAAATTTCTAAGCACTATAATGCATGTATGTGTGAATCAGCTTCTTATGTTGCAACTGGCAGACTATCTTATTTTTCATGTGCATATTCCTACTATCTAAAACCCACATTGTACCTTAGGCATGTAAAGCACCTTCCTTATTTAAAGAATTTTCGAAATGTATGAATAATTTTCTTGCGTTTACTGCAGTTCAGCTAAAATCTTGCTCTCAGTTTCAACAATGAAAAATGGAAGGGCAAAAAGAGTCATAATTTGTTTTTAATTATTACTGATGCAAGAGATCAGTAAGAAACAGACCAGGAATGTTGTTCTGTGGATGCATAAGGAAACTGTCTGATGCCATGCTATGATTTCCTTTTCACTGAAAAACAACATCAAAAGTTACTTTTCAACCTTGTTCTTAATAAGATCTTCAGTAGGCCAATATAATCTATAAGATAGACAAAGATTGTTCACATTACATTCTGGCAGGTGACATAAATAATGCAGATGAAAGAAAGTTCAATTAACCACTTGATGGTTAATTGAAATTATTTAGAAAAGTGCTACTGTCTACAAATATGCTGACAGACAAATTTGGAATGCCTGAGTTCAATTTCCATACAGCCATTGCTACTTTCACATCTGTGCTACAGAACTTCCATCCTCTCAGTCCCCACCATGTCAGAATGCACAGTGGCAGATTGGCATATTGAGCTATTAATAATTTGCTATATGTGTTACAGATGTTGCATAAATGAGCAGTGTTATTTCACTATTTCTTGACATTGGGGCCCTTGGGGTGGCAGGCTAAGACCCAGATCTGTCTACAAGCTGCCTTTTTTCCTGGCAAACAGTAAAGCTGCCCCTTACAGCAGAATCACGTTCCAGCTTGCATAGTCAATTTTTCAGATGTTCTTGCTTTGCTGTTCCTCATTCCTTCACTCAGACCTCATCTGGCTACAATGAAAAATGATGTGATGCAATTTTTTATTCTGTGCTTGACACTTATGGAAGGCAATATGGTTCATTGATTCCAAACTCCAAAAAGGTTGAGGAACCAGGAACAAAGCTTCTTGGAATCAGCCCAGGAAAAACTTTAAACTTGGATCATCATATACTCCAGCAAACAAAATTGTTAACTGTTATGCCTTCTGCTACAATGATGCTTCATAGGAACATATGCTGTATGATTACACACACAACACACAAAAACAATGTTAGTGAGACACTAAGTGAAATGCATATTAACTACTCAGTAGACAGCAGGTTTAAACCTTGACAGCAAACAGCTGTAGGATATTTAAAACTTAATACAAATAATGAAATCAATAGGTTCTGCTGCAGTTCCAAATTTTCCCAAATGTATATGAAAAATGATATACATTTATTTAAGATTAGTTCAGCTTAAAGGCAATTTTTTGTGTGTGTCACCATTGAAACCCAAATAGAAAGCAAGGTTTCAGATGCTTAGGGAAATAAGCATATACTGCTCCAAAATTGTGTGTGTGAGAGAGAAAGTGTTAGGAGTGGGAGAGAAAGACTAATGATTACAGCTGCTCCTTGGGCTACACTTGTATGGTTATTTAAAATGCAAATGCGTGAAATACGTTTCATCCATCATAAAACTGAAAGCTTGTTGTATCTAAAATCATCTTTGGATGTTTATTATTTTTGAAAATGTACATGTTCATGAAACATCGTCATCATCATTTAGTGTATTATATTAGTGTAATTTAAGTAAGATCACTGTTGCAAGCTAGTCATCAGCTCCACCATGTGCCGGATAAAGTTCACATTTGAAAATAGTTCCAATCTGGGTTGATTTTCAGCATTTATTTGAGGGACTGGTGCCAAAATTTTATAAAACAGATGAAATGGAACAAAACACACACACGAAAGGTGAAATCACAAGTTGTTATTAGCTGTTATTTTGGTAATTGCTTGAGTAATGTCACATATTTAGGCTGACACTCCATTTCTAGATTACTTGACTAAGGTAAATGGGTCAGCACACATATTTCACTAGCCTATCACAGCTTTTGTTGCTGTATTGTCTGTACTAAAACTATAACACATTTTTTTCATTAATATGCACTTTGCTTTCTCTTTTGTTTATACAAGCAAACAGGTTAAATGAGATGGACACCTAGGTATCTCTAGTTTGGGTACTTTTAATAGGGATAGATGCAAATTTTGTTCAGTTGATTTTTTTTTTATGAAAATTTGTCAAGCTGTGCAATTTCTTCACCAAGTGGAACAGATAGAATTTAAGAAAGCAAATCTGATGGATATGTCTATCTTGTAGATTACAAGTGACCTCATAGCTACTTGGAAGACAGAAAAGCCACCGTTTTAGTAGGAAACAAGTAGAGGAGAACAGAACGCAGGTGATGACATTTTAGAGATTGTGACCATAGTGTGGAATTCTGGGATGATGAAACCCACACTGATTTAGCAAGATCAGTGCCTGCTATTTCAGGCTAAATCAGACTCCTCCTGTGAAATAAGACTCAAAATAGCCGGATCTTTTCTCAGTCCCTGCTAGCAGCTCCCCTTAACTAGTTTCAGTTAGAATCAGATAGTATTGTTGGGTTAAATACATTTCTGTTCTGGGATAGCAGGAAAAAACAACCACAGATCTAGGTTGCATCTCATACTGATCTATTCAGAATGAAATGCACCTTCAAACAAACATGCAGCATCCAAATCTACATAGGACATCTGTATAACCTATATGGTGGTAACTGCTAAGTGATGATAACTGCTTCATGGCAAGCATCATCCTTGCATGCACTACACCTAGTCTTCTGAGTTTTTATGTTTCCAAAATTTTTCTTATACTTAGAGAGCTATTTCCTCAGCTGGTATTCTTTTATCTAGTTGGATATCCTGGAAGCATTGGAATGGCAAGAAAAAGCCTTTTCATCTAATACCATTTCAGAATTGCACCTTGTCTACTTAAAACTCCTTCACTGCCCACTTGAATTGATTTATCCCCTACCCCAGGAACATGAAAGCATCATCTGTGGAAAGCCCAAAGATTTAGTATGAATGAGGGCGACCCATTAGAAATGCAGAAAAAGAAGATGCTGAAGACTTTGTAAAGACTTTTAGCTTTAAAAAGGTCAATGGCTGTGAACATGGCTGAGATTATTGTGGTCAGAAGGATTCTTCTCCCAAATGTTTCCATCACTGAGCTCTATCTTTAAAAAAAATCTGGAAGGAGCTGCCTGCAACTTGTCACAGTTTTACAAGGCTCTAGATTTCTCTTTACTTCCTGCCCTGCAAATGCCATTCCCCTCGGCATCATCTCTACATATTGGTGCCCATGAAAAGTCAAAGGTGAAAGAAATGCCCTCTGGCTCTTGAAATGAACGCTGAACAAATGAGTTCTTTGTGTCTGTCTTGGCTTGGGCAGTCCATTTTCCCCTCTTTCGCTTCCTCTCTCACTCTTTGTTTTTCTCTCCGCTTACCATGAAGGGTTGTGTCTGACCTGCCAAAAGTTAGCCTCAGGTAAAGGAGCATTACGTTTTTATGAGTGTCAAATTAATAAGACTCTCTTGCAGACCTGAGCTAAAAGGACTTTTTAATAGCAAACTCTGTAAAATAATAATAAAAAGATTCTCTTCTCTAAAATTACCAAGGTTAAATAATTTAAGGAAACAAGCTATTGAACTCCATGTCAAGTAAGGCATCTTTAAAGTATTGTATGATGGGTCTTAAATGCATAGCAGTGATAAAATGGGTATAATTGTGAGTATGGGTAAGTCTTCACTAGACTAAAGAAACTGGCCCTGACTCAGCAGTACAAATAACCCAAACAGTCACTTGGGGTAGCAATATTATCCAGGCCTTTACTGAAGCACCAGCAGATGATGAAAGAGCTCTTCCCCTATTGGGTCCCCTGAAATGTCAGAGTCTGTTAAGAGAGATTATTCCAAAGCTAATGGAAAGCTAAGGCACTCCCCTTAAATCTTTCCTGTTCCCAAGTTTTATGTCACGGTGTATTAAGGTCCTATTAAAACAGGTAGTGCTCTTTTAAAGGGCTTTGCTATCACAAATTAATTTTCCTGGAGTCACTCCTTCTGGGAAACACCTCCAGCCAGGCTGTGGCTTGAATCATGTCAACTGGATTTCTATTTTCTTAGTGGAAACGTTTCACTCCTTATCCAAGGAGTAGACACCTCCAGCCAGGGTCAGACGCAATCTCACAGTTGCCTTCAGCATTCTATGTGACATTATATACAATTGTAGTGTATATTTTTATTATTGCTTGGAGGAAAGGAAAACAAAAGTGAACCTTCCCTACATCAGAGTGCTAAAATGTTTTAAACTACCAGTCCTAGGAACTTGGTATTTATCTAGCGTTACTTTAATATTGAGGAGATTGTGTATCTTCAGTTCATTGTCACTGGGTATTAGACAATATCCTCATGGCTAATTCAGATCAGTGTTTTCTAAATTCCTATCCTTCCAAAGTTTCTCTCTACTTTAAGCACAGGGCAGATATCTCTAAGTTCTAGCTTCATGGACTGGAGACATTTCCAAAGGATGTTAGGAATACCCTACCAGCAACTTTAGACTAGAAATTCACTTTATGGACTTTATTTTTCAACAATTTCATGGACACAGAAGAACTATTTGTATGCTTGTAACCACTCTTCAAAGGGGCGTGGTGGCTCAGCGGGTAAGACGCCAGGCTTGTTGATCGGAAGATTGCAAGTTCGGAGGTTCGAATCCCTAGCCCTGCGTGCAGAGTGAGCTCCTGCACTAGCTCCAGCTCTTGCCAACCTAGCAATTCGAAAGCATGCAAATGCAAGTAGATTAATAGGTACCACTTCGGTGGGTAGGTAACAGCGTTCCGCGCGTGTCATGCAGCCACATGACCGTGGAAGTGTCTTCGGACAACGCTGGCTCTTTGGCTAACAAACGGGGATGAGCACCGGCCCCTAGAGTCGGACACGACCGCACAAATGTGCGGGGGGTACCTTTACCTTTTTAACCACTCTTCAGAAGACAAATCACAACGTCCATAACCAAACTCTACATTGTATTTATGCCTTATATATTTATTGCAATGAAATTTATAAGGATCCACAACAGGCGTTTTCTCAGATTGCAACACTTACCCAGCAATGATTAAAAAGGTAAAGGTTCCCCCCGCACATTTGTGCAGTCGTGTCCGACTCTAGGGGCCGGTGCTCATCTCCGTTTGTTAGCCGAAGAGCCAGCGTTGTCCGAAGACGCTTCCACGGTCATGTGGCCGGCAATGATTAGATTAGTCTAATTTCACATATGTGCTGTATGTGTCTGGGTACATATGTGTGTATAAGTGTATATGTGGGTGTATCTGTCTATGTGTGTATGTATGTATGTATGTGTGTGTTTACACACACACAAACACGTATACACTACTTATTACCTATAGCTCCCAGGTAAAGCTTCTGCAATGAATCATTACTGATCTACAGTCTAGTCTTCCCTTTAACAGTACAACTGTATCTCTCTCTTTACTTATAGTATCCCAATACATGACACACAAAACATATTATGGCAGATTCAAACACAAATTCTGTCATTATGCCTATTCAGGCAACACTATTATCGATTCTATTGTGACCTACAACTTCAGATGTCTATTTACTGTTTACACACAATCACACACACTCAAAGTTAAACTGAATTTATATATAAAAAGTTCAAGCATCAAAATGCACATACATGCAGGCACAACAAGAGACCTTTTTTTAAAAAAAATATTTCTACTGTCCTGTTTCTTTCTAATTTCTTTTTCAGTTTTCATTACCATGAGTTTTACAATGTTCCAATGGTTATAATTTTTTCCTTGGAAATAAAAGTTATTGGTTTGAAACCTGTTAGAATTTTTTGAAAAATTATTATTTTTCTTTCTCTGAACTTTCTGCTGTGATTTAAATCAGATTTCATATCCACTACATGCTCTTTCAATCCAAGGAATATCTGTGTATCCCACTAAGGTAATTATCACAGCCTGTACTTCTCAGTACTTCAGCATTTCACTGTTCTTTGAACTCAATGTTTACAAGCCACCTCATAACCTTTTGTGCATAAACATGCACTAGGGTTGTGTGGGTTCAAAGGCAAAATATATGGTAAAGGAGCTCAATTATAGCATCAAAGACATGGCCAGGTTCTGAGTGTGGAACAGATCACGAATTGCTCCTGTGCAAGCTCCAAGTTAAACAGAAGAAGAAGAAGAAGAAGAAGAAGAAGAAGAAGAAGAAGAAGAAGAAGAAGAAGAAGAAGAAGAAGAAGAAGAAGAAGAAGAAGAAGAAGAAGAAAGCCAGTCAGTTTCCATGATATGATCTTGAACATATACCCACTATTTTCAATGAGAACATCAGGAATCACTTTGAAGTCCTGAACTTCATTGATAGAAAACTGAGGAACTATGGAATTAACTTAAAGAAGTCATTAAGGATGAATGTGAAAAGAAAATGAAATGAAGAAAATGCCAAAAATGAAGAAAGAAAAGAAAACAAACTGGATGTCAGAACAAACATGGAAATTGCCAAGAAGGGAAGAGAAGCCAAAGCCAAGAAAGACAAAACTCTCAGGAAGGAATTTAACAAAGAGTTTCAGAGATATGTTAGAAGAGAAAAAAGCAGTATTACAACAACATCTGTACAGACATTGAAGATGGAAACAGACATTGAAAAACAAGGAAAGTCTTTCAAAAGATCTCTGAATTCAGAAGAAGGTTCCAACCTCAAATTAGTATGCTAAAGGATACCAATGGACAGATAGTAACCAATTCAAAGGAGATCAAAGGAAGATGGAAGGAGTAAAGTGAAACACTATAAAGTAGAGATGTCAACATCCAAGATACCTTAGAACAGAGCTTTCCAACCTGTGTGTCGGGACACATTAGTGTGTCAGCTGCAGTGTCTGGGTGTGTCGCGGCTGCTGCTGCCTCCAAGCCCTGCCAGGATTCCACGCAGGTCCTAGTGCCTGCCTTGTGCCTTGCTGCCTCCAAACCTGCTGTGATTCCGCGCAGGTCCTAGTGCCTGCCTTGTGCCCTGCTGTAAGAGTGTGTCACGAAATGATGCATGTCTAAAAAGTGTGTCACCAACATGAAAACTTTGGAAAGCTCTGCCTTAGAAGATAGTCCTTAATTACAAGAACCTTTAGTATTAGAAGATGAAGTTAGATCAGCACTCCGGTCATTAACAAGTCAGAAGACTATAGGAACTGATGCAATAGTCACTGAAATATGGCAAGCAACAGAAGAAGAATCAGTCAAGGTTCTAATCAAGCTATACCAGCAAATCTGGAGAATGACACAGGAGTAAAAAATGACTTGATGGCACATAATCAATTTAATCAATATATCATCTGCTTGCAAAAGTTTTAACTGCCCTCCACACCTTTTTGCCTTTGAATAAGAAGTACCTATTGCACTATAGAGTCTTAATATGCACTATAGGAACATTTGTTGCAGTAGACTAGTCTATAGAAGCTTATACCAGGAGGAATGAATTAATCAGTACAATGACACATGTTCTGTTACTTTATTTTCCTCTCCCTATTATGTCACCTAGTTGCTCTGATTCACAGATTAAATTATTTGGGTCAGAGTAAATGACTTGGCTGATTAATCCATTTATAATTAATACTATAAACCTAAGCAACCTACCCCTAGTTGGCCTTGCACATTGCTTTTCTTCCTATAAACTCTAACTCTTTGAGGTAGATAAATAGAACTTCCCCATTTATGTATTTTTTTCCTCCTATGAATACTTGATTGCATATTGCTCTATGCATTTTTAAATCTGAAGTTATTTTGTTCCTAAACAGAGCAGATTAATCAATTCTACTGAAGCATCTATGGAAGGGGATTTTGAGCAACCGAAACATAAGATTGCCTCAGATCAATGATTGGTCAGTTCTATTGACATATGTTGGACATACGGTTACTGGGTCAGATAAAGCAAAATACACCAGCAAAGTTTCTTATAAATCTAAATAATGGTAAATTCTCATTCTCATTCATTCATTATTCATAAATTGATACATACTTATATCACTGTATTTTGGGTAGCTAGCAGGAGAATAGAAGGAAAATTTGTGTATGGGTTCTTCAAGGGCTGTCAAAGGATACTCTTCTCTATTCTTCTATAAGGTTAACATTTTTATAGGCCTCTACCTTAAAAACTCCTAGGTTTGTAGTGAATAAATGTTCCTGTTTGGGTACATAAGGTTCATGCTGTGAATCTTTGCCCTTACAAGTTTTCTTACTTCTGATTGGTTCTTCTTGCCAATCAGCTCACCTCAGCCCATTTATAGGAATGTAGTATTTTATTTATTTATTTTTCTATCCCACCTTTATTATTTTTATAAATAACTCAAGGCGGGAACATACTTATTACTCCATCCTCCTCCTATTTTCCCCACAACAACAACCCTGTGAGGTGAATTGGGCTGAGAGAGAGTGACTGACCCAAGGTCACCCAGCCGGCTTTCATGCCTAAGGCGGGACTAGAACTCTCAGTCTCCTGGTTTCTAGCCCGTTGCCTTAACCACTAGACCAAACTGGCTAGTATAACAGGCCTTACATAATATCTTGCTGGCCTTTATCATCATGGTTTATTGTCTTCTGTTATGAGAAACCCATTTTTGTTGTGATATTGCCGTCTTTGTTATTGCTTTGTCACTTTTCCTTGAAAAATCTAAAATAGTATCTTGTCTTGATGACCTTCCAGTCAGTTCTCCCAGCTTTATTGACATTTTTGCTGGCCTTTGTACTTTCTTGACCCATCCTTGTTTTTATTATTCCCATCTGTTGTTTAGTATACAGTGCCTGGAGGCTGCGGGGGTCTGGATGGGGAACAACAGGCTTCAGCTGAACCCTGGCAAGATGGAGTGACTGTGGGTTAGGGGCTCCCGGGTACCCGGGAACTTACCATCTTTGGTTCTGGATGGGGTTACACTGCCCCAGACAGACCCGATGTGGAACCTGGGGGTCCTCCTGGACTCACGACTCCTGCTAGAAGCGCAGGTGGCAGTCGTGGCCAGGGGAGCCTTTGCACAAGTTCGTGTTGTGCACCAGCTCCGCCCCTTCCTGGATCGGGAGTCCCTTCGAACGATCAATCACTCATGCCCTGGTCACCTCCTGTATAGACTACTGCAATGCGCTATACATGGGGCTACCCTTGAAGAGTATCCAGAAGCAACAGCTAGTGCAGAATGTGGTCGTGCGAGCAGTTTTAGGAGCCCCAAGGAGGGCACATATAACACCATTGCTGTGCGAGCTGCATTGGGTGCCAGTCTGCTTCCGGGTCCAATTCAAGGTGTTGGTTATCACCTTTAAAGCCCTACATGGCATGGGTCCATGTTACCTGAGGAACCGCCTCACCCCCGTTACATCAACCCATCCTACCCAGTCAGGCAGAGAGGGCATGTTACAGAGCCTGTCCATGAATGATTGCTGATTGGAGGAGGGCCTTCTCTGCCGTGGCACCCACCCTTTGGAACAACTTACTCCTGGAGGTAAGACAGGCCCCCACTCTCCTGGCCTTCTGGAAGGGGGTGAAGACATGGTTATGCCACCTCACTTGGGATGGGAGGGGGATAGCCATTCATGGGGGTGGATGGCACTGTGATCATGCCAAGGATAAGATCCTATGCCCATCTTGAATTTTATATTTTATATTTTTGTATTTTTATACTTGTATCTGTTTTTATGTGTATTTATACATGTATTGATATTATATTGTAGTGTTTTTAATGACTGTCATTTTATTATCTGTGGAGTCCTTGATGCTCTCTGAGCCTTGTTGTTTTCTTGAAGACATTTCATTGCCAGGCTAGGCAACATCTTCAGTGCACAAAGGGAGTGGGACTTGCTCTCTGTTTCTATACTGTACCATGGCTTGTCCTGCTTGTGTTGGTGGGGGTGTTGTTCTCTCCTTGGTAGTTTCTTGAGGGGGCTATTGTTTGCTGCTTTGTTGATTGACTAAGTTAATAGCTACTTGATTAGGGTATATTGTGCTGTTTGATTGTTCCTCTGGTGCTAATCCTGGTGTTAATCTTTGCATATCTGGGTGTTGATTGCTGGCAAGGAGGTGTTCTCCTCTTCTGGCTTTTCTTTTGTCTCTTATGTATGTAAATGTTGTTTACCTCTATGTGTCTGTTGATGGCTGCTTTGTCTGAGTGCCAAGCTTCCAGGAAATATCTAGCATTTTTGGATTTGGCTTGGTTTAAGATGCTCACAGTTTCCCAGTTGAAAGTATGATTGAGTTGTGAGTTTAAGGAGTTTTCATTGTGTCTTCTGACTTCTAGTTGGTGTTCATGGATGCCTTCTGCTAGTCTTCTGCTGGTCTGTCCTACATAGTGGCTGCTATAGTCCTTACACTGTATGTTGTAGATAACTCCTGTTTTTTCTTCTTATTTTATTATCTGTAAGCCACCCAAAGTCATCGTATACATTCTCAAAATAAAGTGGTTACCAATAATTCAATGACACAGCCAGCGATAATGCACATAAGTTATTCAAATTCACAATATGGTTGTATCATTATGAAAACACTCTTTACAAACTGTACATTATTTTATAAGAAAAATTTACAGAATTTCCACAATTATTCAGTACGTATATATCATCCCAATCAATCCCAATTTTTTTATTAAAAGAAAATAGCTGCCTTTTTTATAATTTATTTTCTTCTTAGAAATCTAGTGGAAAGCACATTACAATCAGTGTATTCATTGTAATGATCATAGATTCAAAAGCACATTACAATCAGTGTATTCATTGTAATGATCATAGATTCAAAAGCACATTACAATCAGTGTATTCATTGTAATGATCATAGATTCAAAAGCACATTACAATCAGTGTATTCATTGTAATGATCATATACTATTCATATAAAATGGTTTGTCTCCACGGAAGTTAATGGAGCTATATCAATGTACATGAACTAAGAATTTTGCTGAATCAAACACTACAAAAATATAGTATTGGCTATGCAAATTTAGTTTCAAAAAAGAATGGCATTGATCTCTAGGTAAAGAACAACACTAGTAATAAATTGAATGGTTGACTATCTGTTGTCCAATTATCTCTATGTAAACTCAAACTTGGACCTTGCCAATGATGACAAGGAATTATACTTTCTTAACTTGTTTGTGTATTCATGTCTATCTATATAAGTGTGCTTATATGGAGGTTGATTAAAAAAATCCTGGTCACATTTGATAACTGCCAAGAATTGAGATAAAAGACCGATGTTTCTATTTCATACTTTTTAAAGAAAAGCACTCAAAACCTAGTGAATTCTGTTTCAATTTGTTAGACCATAGTAAGAATGAATGTTACTGGACTTTTTTAGGATTCATCTGAACTGTTTCTGAAAGCATTTTTCAATGTCAGTTAAAAGTAGACCTGGCTGTTACCTAAAAGATCCAGAAGTACATTGGCATGATGTTTAATTGTCCTAAATTATTGCCATATTAATCTGAAATGTTGGCAATATTGTTGCTTCAATTGCAAAGGCTGGCTTTGTGCTATGAATAATAACCGTTAGTAGTAGTAGATTGGGTGCTTATCTACTTAAGCAACCTGCATTGATTCCAGGGCTCAAGAATTCACGAAACATGATTTTCTATAATGGTATCTCAGCTGGAGGTATAATTGTTATCAGGAAGGGGGAAGTTCTTTTAATTTTCCTCTCTATAAGTTTTTCATAGATTACCTGCATAGATAACTGCTTGCATGTGGCATATCCTTGTAAACAGGCAACACAGAGTCAAAAGAGAAGACTCATGGAGGTTTACATAACTAATTATATAATAAGAAATACCACAAAGTACAATGGTTCTCATCACAGAAGAGTAGCTATAATCTTTTGTAGCTGACCATTCTCATATTACACTGCTTAGATTAACCAATCTCCAGGTTTCTTCCTCTTTCCTCTAAGACACTGCAGCAGCTGCCCCAAACCTAATGCATTCCAGATGTGTTGTACTCTGACACTCATTGATCCTAATCACATGGACAAGATGGAGAAGGCTATATTAGGAATTATTACAAAGAGTACTGAAGAAGGTGTGATTGAACTGTGCATTAAGTAATTTCCATAGGAAGCTGACTGATATTGAGGAGGGCTCAGTCAGATAAAAATGACTAAAGATCCTGAAGTGTTTTTGGTGGGTGTCAGTGGTGGTTATGTACTTTGCTTTTGGATAATTTCTTTGAGTTTTGATCTTTTTATACTGTTGTAAGCAAGATAAATAGATAGACAGACAGATAGACAGAGTAGCACACTGTGTGAATGGTCATGGATGGGCATCCATAGCTTCTAGTAGTGGTTGCATATAAACTATTGGCTATTACTTTGTTCTTTAGAAACTCCAGGACCTACTGCATATTTATTTATTAGTCAAATTTATCACCGCCCATCTCTACAGCAGTAGACTCTGGGCGGTTTACAATAATAATATTAAAATTAAAAACCTATAAATTTTAAAATTTTGTTTTGTTGTTTATTCATTCAGTTGTTTCCAACTCTTCGTGACCTCATGGACCAGCCCATGCCAGAGCCTCCTGTCGGCCGTCACCATCCCCAGCTCCCCCATGGTTGAGTCCGTCACCTCCAGAATATCATCCATCCATCTTGCCCTTGGTCGGTCCCTCTTCCTTTTGCTTTCCACTTTCCTTAGCATCAGCTTCTTCTCCAGGGTATCCTGTCTTCTCATTATATGGCCAAAGTACTTCAGTTTTGCCTTTAATATCATTCCCTCAAGTGAGCAGTCTGGCTTTATTTCCTGGAGTATGGACTGGTTTGATCTTCTTGCAGTCCAAGGCACTCTCAGAATTTTCCTCCAACACCACAGTTCAAAAGCAACTATCTTCCTTCACTCAGCCTTCCTTATGGTCCAGCCATAGGTTACTACAGGGAATACCATTGCTTTAACTATGCGGACCTTTGTTGTCAGTGTGATGTCTCTGCTCTTAACTATTTTATCAAGATTTGCCATTGCTCTCCTCCCAAGAAGTAGACGTCTTCTGATTTCCTGGCTGCAGTCAGCGTCTGCAGTAATCTTTGCGCCTAGAAATACAAAGTCTGTCACTGCCTCCACTTTTTCTCCCTCTATTTGCCAGTGATCAATCAAGCTGGTTGCCATAATCTTGGTTTTTTTAGGTTTAACTGCAACTCAGCTTTTGCACTTTCTTCTTTCACCTTCGTCATAAGGCTCCTCAACTCCTCCTCACTTTCAGCCATCAAATTTTAAAATACAATATAATAATAAATAGAAAAAATCCAGAGGATGGTGAGATCTTAAAAGAAGGATATTACTAAGCTAACCACCCCCAGGAGGAACTATTACTTCCTTTGTACCAAGCAAGGCGGCAGAACCAGGTCTTTAAAGACCTCCGGAAGGCCAGGAGTGAGTGTGCCTGCCTCACCTCTGGGGGCAAGATATTCCACAGGGCGGGTGCTATCGCAGAGAAGGCAAGCCTCCTGGACCCCGCTAGATGAAATTCTGTTATTGAGGGGGTCTTTAGCATACCCTCCCTGCATGACCGGGTGGGGCAGGTAGATGTGATCGGGATGAGATGGTCCCTCAGGTACCCTGGCCCCATGCCATATTCCTGGTTCTTTACTACCACACATTGCAAATAGTGGAACCATGTATATTTACCAGTTGATGGCATTGGTTCAACTTATGTGATTCTTTTACAAAAGATTCTTTTAAACTTTTAAACAAAAAATCCAAGGTTTTGCCTTGATAATGTATGCCTTTTCAGTCTAAACAGAACCTTTGGCTCTAGGCTCTAGAGTATTACAAGAATCTTGGTTTTATGAACACCATAATGTCCATCTCCTCCTTTCCTTGTTAACTAAGGATCAAATACCTGGGACAGGCCAGGTGATGTGAGGTGGGCATACCTCAGAACTTCAAGGGGCATCTTTTCTTATCTGGGAATTGGCTGGGTCAATGGAATTTTTCTGATCCTGGAATGTCAGCTGGAAAACTGATGGTAGTCATAGAATTTCTGCCAGGAAGAAGTTCCTCTACTATGAATAATGTCATTTTTGACCATTTCCAGTCTTACAGCTTGAAAAGGTAGCTAGCAGGCACTTGGAAAATGATGCAATCATTTGCCTGAATATATAACTATATAAAACCAATAGTGAATGGTGAACTACATTTTGACATGAGAACAGAACTGGACCATCTCAATTAAGTATGTGCACATAGACATACATACACATTAATATAAATTTATAATATGGAAACCTCATGCAGGAAAAATCTAAACTGCAATTTCTCTGTACTAGGGCATATTAATTTTTCTATAAGAATATGAGGCCAATATGAAATTTAATTTTGATGTATACATGCCTGACTTTCTCAGCTGGTCTAGTTATATTTTCCAGTCATTACCATTTTATAAATCCAATAAAACAAAGAACATCCTCCCTTGTCTGCTCAGGCTTCCCCCCTTTTTTCCAGGCAACAAACTGAATAGATTCGATAGACTTTTTCTGCAGGCCTTCTGTCCTGCTGTGAATTGTTATAAACACCAAGGTAAGAAAGTGTAGGTGGTTTCTTACAGACATGCCTAAAACAGTTTAACTCTACAGCAGATAATTCATTGCCCTTATTTGTGATGGAATTTGAAGTAGTGAGATGCCCACAGAAAGCAGCCCCATTTTGTGGTTGCTACTGAGAACAACCCAATGAAAAATGCCAAGCACCAGAGAATATGATTCCATTACAGCTGAATTAGAGCAGCCACTAACTGGACAAACAAATTAAAGCAGAAGAAAGGAAACAAATTTCAGATGAGGGGATGTATTTTGAAACCATTAAGCATTCTATTGTACCCTCAACCCACTAGAGGTTTCTCAGAACTTATTCAGCAAATGCTTGCTATGTTTAAAATATGAAGAGCATCCACTTCTTTTTTTTTTTAAACACATCTATGCTATATTTTATTGGAAGATTTTGGATTTGCATAAGCAATCCTATTAGATATAGATATAGAGGATGATATAGAGATCTAGATCTAGATAAATAACAGTGCTGTGGATAGGGTGTTTGCATCCTGCTTCTTTTCAGAGGAACTTTTTAATCTCTTCTATCAAAGGACGAGATATTGATTTGTTCAACAGTCCTGTGTTTTTACATTACCATATATGGAATTTTGGGTCTCCAAGATTTTAGCCAGAGCAATATATCAAAATCTCATCTAATGACTGCAAGAGAAGCCATCTTCCTATTTCAAGTTTATATTTACCATGTTTATGCCTTCGAATAAGAAACCTGAGGTTGTCCAATGTAAACCTGTGGGCAAAAAACAACAGGGCTCCTTCCTTCAGCATACAAACCGCTAAATTGGTTTGAGCCAAACCAACACACTTCAACTAGTTGGCATCTCTTAATATAGATATGGAATTTGTTATTTGGCTGTCAGTTGAGTTTTTCTTTCCCCATGAGACAGCTTTATTTTCCCTTAGGAAAACAACAACAACAAATGTTCAAAACTAAATGTACACTATGTGCTTCTAGGGAAGTTGGTTTTGTTTCCATTTTGCAATATGGAACCAATTAAGATACTTTATGAAAACATTGCAAACCAATGAATTTCAGTGTTACTTGTTTTGGGGAAAGATAGTTAAAATATGGAATACAGCATGTTTTAAACAACATTTAAGATTTTGTAACTTCATGAAGGTCCTTGTTTTTAGATACAGCCCTAAACATGAAAATATGATATTCTATCCAACTGCAGATTAATTGTGGTTAGGATTCATCTATTAATACTTTTCTTTCTAAAAAGTTTCAAATCTCACACCTATGAGAATATTGTGATAATATTAAGAACTTAAAACAATGCATTCTCCAATATTCTTAGGGCCAAACTATATAAAGTATTAAACATACCACTTGGACTTTTATGTGTGTGTTTTTTAAAGTAAATCAGACATGGGAAACAGGTGGACCTCCAGATATTGTTTAACTATATATCTCAACAGCCTGAGCCAATTTGTGAATAGCCTATAAGAGTCACTGATACTTAACTTCTGGAGGAATAAATGGTGGACTGAAGACAGCTCTGTGAAAAGTGGAATGAAGAGCCGGCAAGTAGGCAGGCTCTTCAAAACCTCTCCGGACAAGGAAAGAGTCCCCCTTTTGGGGGAGATGGGCGGTGATAGAAATATGAAAAATAAATAAATAAATAAATAAATAAATAAATAAGACTTGAGATCACTCCAGGCAGCTGCTCCTCATGAGGAGACCACAAGACAGCTGCTTCCATCAGGTTTAGAGCTCTGGGAGATGAGGCAATATTGCTCAAACTATAGTCAGCACCTTTGAAAGTTCACATACTTTTCTAATCACTTTCAGAAATTACTTGTTAACTGATTTCAGCTATTAGAAACCTTTGGATTGACAGGTTTGACAGCACCAGGTGAGTTTCCTTCAATCCTTAGTGAAAGAAAGTTTAACTACAAGTTTAAGAACATCATCATCATCATCATCATCATCATCTGGAATAAACAGCAAAATGGTGATTAAAACTTTGATTTTAGAAAGTTACAAACAGACTAAAGGTCCAGATAAATTTGAAATAAGATTTTGGAATTAATTATAAAGAATCCTTCCTGTGGGAAATGCTTTTGTTTTGATTTAAAAAAAAACATAATAAGATAAGATTTTAAAAATTGGACACTAGAAGAACACATAAACTCAACTTACAATTACAGAGTGAAGCAAATATTCTAAATTGGACATATTGACAGATAGTTTTGAAAAATGGAGTCAGAAATTAATACTGTCAACAGAGACATCTGTCTCTATGGAGAGACTGTATCTAAAAGATGTTATAGAAGAGGAACAAGTTTTACCTGACAAGATCGAGACTGAGTTGAAAGTGGATTTACAAATGACAGGCTACAAGAATGACATGGAAAAAGATGTTACATTGGACACATAGAAGAAACTGGCTGATGTTCTAATAATTAAAAGGGATATACAAACAATAAACCAAGAGAGTGACCTGGATAATTTTCCTATATTGGATTTACAAAAGAGGCTTGTTAAAATTTTAAAGAATCTCGTGAGAAGGGACAAAGAAAAAATGAAAAGAAATCAAGTTCTACAACATTATTTGAATGGACTAAAGATTAAAATTGTTAGAAGTAAAAGGAAGGAATATAAAGTTGGTTTATTTGATCAAGGTTAAAATAGATATGTCGTTATGTCTGATAACCCTTAATGGACTTTTGGTGACACCAGGACTGAAATGATGATGCTTTCTGGATTTGTTTATATATAAGAGATGGGATATTGGAAAAAGAGATGATTTGTTGTATTTTAGGAGAAGGTGATAAGTTACTAAAATTGCTTATGCTTGTTGTGATGAAGGTGGAAGTCACTTCTTTATATATTTATTTTCTTTTTCTTTACTATATTATAATTTCTTTCTTTCTTTCTTTCTTTCTTTCTTTCTTTCTTCTCCTTTTCCTTCTCCTTTTCCTTTTCCTTTTCCTTTCCTTTCCTTTCCTTTCCTTTCCTTTCCTTTCCTTTCCTTTCCTTTCCTTTCCTTTCCTTTTTTCTGCACCTTCTACTCTTTCTTTTTATTCTTTCTTTTTTTTAGTTTGTATTAGTTTTTACTGTTGTAATTATAATCTTTAATAAAATTACTATATAAAAAAAGAGTCGCTGATAGTTGTAGATTAACAACTGAAATCCCCTTTCTGTTGGAAATTACAACTAAGGAGAAACCTGAATTAAGGAACCTAACATTAGCTTTAAAGCCACAGGTAGCCATGTAATAGATCTTTGAGGAAGGTCCTGTTTCAATATTAACATATTTGAGCTTTTATTTCTTCTTTTCAGTGTTTTTCCAGTAATCCCCAATGACAACGGTAGATAGAGTCAAAAGAAAATTCTTTAAATTGTTTCTCTCAGCCTGGAGACATAAAAAAGGCCTGCTGGATCATACCTGGGGCCAATGTAGCCCAGTGTCCTCTTTCCTACAAGGGCTTACTAGATGTCTTTGGGGACTTCACAACTGGGACATGAGCTTCCCAACAACATCTGTTCAGAAGAATGCTATCTAAAGGTTGGACATTGGCATTATGAATGGTAGATATGAATAGCCTTCCCTTTCCCATCCACGCTAGGAAACCAAGTTTTTCAGCCATACATAGAGCAGGAATGACAAAAGAACACTACAGCTGCACTAAATTTGTTATAATATGCTAGTTAGAGATGACACCACATTCATAAACTTAAGTCATTTTATGAATTATTTCACTGAACACTAAATTATTATCAGGAAGATGCTTTACTTTTGTTAAAGTTGTTTAGGTTTTTTATTTTTTTTAAAATGTTACTTGAGGAACTGACCAAAGTTCTACCTTAGCTGAAAACTCCCATCTTTACATTTCTCTTATGATTTGATGTTTGCAATTTTTTTTTACATATTTGTTTTCTAAGCATATTATTTAGCTGTTTCTGATGGGGTGCAAGTATGAGAATATCAAGAGAATGATTGCCATAGCAACAGCATCATCTCTAAATTTATACCTCCCACTCATAGAGTCCCAGATAAATTCTAAAAGTCTAAACAATGAGTATTAATAATTTGATGAAATTTGCTCTAGTGGGCAGAATAACTCACTTCAATACCTACCTTCAATTTATTAAACTAGGAATTGGATATTGTGAATTTAACTGAGTAAGAAGTTACTTTTAGTTCCAGGAGAATGAAAATATTAAAATGTTACAATTATTATAAAAATGTTGCTCATTTATTGGCATATTCATGATGATTGGGATGAAGCATAGATATTGCCTTGCAAAGCTTCTTTGTGAAAATGGCCATCCATTCTCAGAATGACTCTAACAGGAGGCACCACATCATGTCCCTTTAGGAAAAAGAAAAGTTTGTGTGTGGGGGGGCTACTCTTGCACTGCATGTCATAATGACATGCATTTTTACAAATTATAACAAGATTTATTTTATAGCTCCAGTTTTCCAGCATAATGACTGTTTGAAATATCTGTCAACCCACATATATATTAAATATTAACTATTCTGCTACCTCAAATGGTGCTGAATAAAATATATCATGAGTTGAAATGCAGCCATATATCCAGACAGTTTAACCATTTCAAGTGTGCCTGTGCCTGTGTGTGTACAGTATATGTCTGTCGTCTGTCTGTCTATCTAATCACATTTCATCTGCATATTTTAGGCAAACGTTTAGCCTCTTTGTTCTGTTGAATTACACTGCTGAGACTCTTCTATGTGAAGTCTGTTGGCTCCAAAAAGCTGAAATATCAATTCATTGTTCCTGTATAATGTTGGAAAGGATGTTTGGAGAGGAGTTAGTATGACTGCATATACAGACCCCATTTGTAACCTGAGTACATTGAGTTAAATGGCCATACAAAGCCTTTGCACATACAGTTGAAAATATATGCCAGTCTTTCCAAATGAATGAAAAATTTGCTGTTCCAGAATTCTTGGTCATACAGAGAAAATGCCATGTACGTAAAATAATATTCATTTAGTTTCTGTACTGAGTTTCTTTTATTTGTTTGTTTGTTTGTTTATTGCTCACATTTATATGGCTGCCCATCTCACACAAGGTGCCTTTGGGCAGTGTATAACAATTTTTTTTTTTTTGCATGATGGAGGTTGGAAGTATGTGTAATATCCATCCATTAAACACAATGTGGATGAATTGAAGATTAGCATTCTGAACTGTGTGGGGAATGTTCATGAACTGAGAAACTTCTCTAGGGTAGAAGTTACCCTTCACTATATAAAGTAGGGTAGAAGTTACCCTTCACTGTATCCTTATTTTCCTATGAACAAGTATCACCTTAATAGAGTTACTCTTTTCATATTTCATTGATCATATGTGATGCAAAGTTTAATATGAAATGATACAGTAATTCTTCAAAAATCTATATAATCATATCTTCATGGAAGGTAAGTTTGATTTAATATACTGTAGATGATTTCTTCCCAGTTAGCAATAAGAAGACTTTGCATGTTTTGATTCCCAGTGGCCATCTTGATATTCACTGATACATTTTTAAACCTTGATTATGCTGATGGTTTCCCGTTAATTCCTCTTGAACTCCTGTCATACTAACTATTCTCCATATTTCTGTGAACATTCATATATAATCCCATGGAATTGTCTGCTTTGTGATCTGACTCTATGGTTATTATGCTTTAAATTATAACATATAATTACACAATGCTTGCTGTAAAACATATTACTTTTGAGTACAAAGTATTTTGCAAAACCAGGTATTGGGCATAAATAAAACAGAGCATCAATTTGCTTCTCAGAGTAACGGGCTGTCTAAGGGAATAAGGAACCTTAATCTGTTTTACAGTAAGATATAAAACGACTTATTAAGTGACTTGGAAGAAAAAAAAATCTAAAGCTTCCCAAGAAGAGTGTATCTTAAGATAATCATAAAGAAATACAACATATCTAACTAAGGAGAATTTGCTAAAAGCAAATAATCAGTTGTGTAACTTGCTTTGCCAATCTGATATACTAATAACAGCTAACAAAATCAATTGTAACTGAAAGCCATCGCTTGTATTGTAAAATTCCAATGCTTCAGGTTGAGGTGAAAGCTGAAGAAAATGCACATGTTAAAAATAGTTATTGCTGGTAATGAATATAATTAAACATAAAAGAACCTTTATAATTCTTGCACCATTTTTTCACTTAGACGTGGACTCGTATTTTTCCCTTTACAGATGTTACAATAATGGTGTCAACACTTTTATTTCTTTGTCCATAAGCTGAAAATTACGGCTGTTTCATAAATTGTTAACATGCTTAGACGACGTAGGCCCAGCTGCAGAGCACATGAGTTCAGACTTCTGCCTCGGCCTCATGTTTCACAATGACCTCAGTTTCCTGTGCTGAATGGGAACCAATGCTAGTAAGCACTTGTAAAACTGTTTTTGAAGAGTGAAGTTATGAAGAGGTGCTGCAGTGTCAAACATCTGCTTCATCCATTACACTCAAATAGCAGCAGTGAATGTACAGTAGGGCAAGAACCATCAATAAATTAAAACTCTCTTGTGGCCACACTTTCTTAGTTCACTTGAGCTGCCTGGTTTTTGTGCCAATTCTTGCTAGGAAGCAGAGGCACAAAATAAGAAAATTGAACTTTCTTCTGCTTGGAATCACGGCCTGAGTTTTTAGGAGCCCAAGTTTTCCTTCTCTGTTTATTTCAAATGATTTGGGGGTTATAAATTTTCTTTGTAAACAGATGAGCATACAGTGACTTTTAAAAACACTTTAACAGTTTGGTGATATGCATTCTTCCCCCCCCCCACTTATTACCAGTTATGTTTTTAATGTAAAACATTAAATGTGATCATCTGTCTTTAACTAGTGCCCAGTCCAAAATGCACTATGATAAGCATGATCAGAAGCATCACTCTCATCAAAATTTGGTGATATTTTGGTAGGTGGTAATTTTGCTCATGGAATTAGAAATACCCACTTGATCCTTTCCTGAACATCAGTGGATAGTCATTTCACCATGAGTGTGTGTCTGTGTCTGTGTCTGTGTCTCTCTCTGTGTGTGTCTGTATCTGTGTTTTTGTAGGATGGATGGATGGATGGATGGATGGATGGAGAGGGAGGGAGGGAGGGAGGAGACAGACAGACAGACAGACAGACAGACAGACAGACAGACAGATAATTTGAAATGGTCAGCTGTATGTATATGTGTGTGAGTTGTGTATGCATCCATGATTACAATTAAACACATTAACAGTGTGCCTTCCCTTAACTGGAGGTGGAAGTTAACAATGGAGACAGCCATCTGGCAGGAAGTACAGTAATGGAAAAGACATAGGTTGAAGTTGAATCATACACTTTAATAGTGACCAGAAACAGTGAAACTCTTTCTGTACAGGAAGGAAAAATGAAATGCAAAAAAAAAAAAATCCTAATGATGTACAACTCTAATGAATGGGTCCCTAATTCATACTGTTCATGGTAGAATATTTGCTTTGCACATAAAAGTACAATATCCAGCATTTGTACTTAAAATGACCATGTAAATGACTGTATGAAAGAATTCTACCTGAGATCCTTCAAGCATAGCACAATAGAATCTACAGGGCTATGATGGGCAAATTGTCTGATTTACTACTGTATACTTAAGGCTGCATTCTATGGAGAACTGTAGGTGGGGCTTACTGAAAACTGAAAACAAAACTGAAATAAATCTTTCCTTACAATATGGAACTTGCTAAAATGTTTTTGGAATCCAGTCAACCTTTCTTTGTTGAAGTGAACAAGGATTTGTATTTCAATCTTTTCTTTTTAAAAGAAAACATGGTTAATAGGATTGTTACATCTTGTGGGAACATTTTAAAAAAAATTTTTAGGGATAAGTAATGATGCATGCCTAAACGAAACAAAATGTGAAAGTCAGAAAGTCATAGAAAGAACATATTATTTAAACCTCATCAAGATGGTATGCATAGGACCGCGCTTAGACTGCTAAACCCTGCCTTCCAGTGTGATATTCAAACTAAATGGAAAATACTGCTTATAGAGTTTGTTATGGGTTTGGGTTTACTAGATCATCCAATAATGTACCACATCTATTTTATTATCTATATTATCTTCTATACAAGAACATTATCCAAGGCTTTAAAACAGAGCTTGTTGATCTCAGAGTTTGTTGATCTCATGATCTAAATTGACTATCTTATGAGAGATTACTTATGGAAATTCATCAGTAAGCACATTTGTGATCCACTGGGCAGTATTGAAGAAATCCAGTCTGAGAAAGGCTGATGCAGCATTACAAGCAGGTGAGCAAATTGTATAACCCAAAGCAAGATAGGCCCGAGGGATCAAGGACAAGCCACCCTGACATACAACTGGAATCTGTACAACATCTGGAATTGTGTAGCCCTTCAGGCAAAAGACATTTTCAAAACCCCAAGGAACAACCCAACTTATCAAGCTTGTAACATCCATAAAAACATACTTTCTCGAGAGATGCTTAATATTGGCAAATCCATTCTGTTCTCGTAACATTCTCATTATATTATAACAAGTACAAATTAATTGAGGCAAAACTGTGACTCTATACAAGTAAAAATGTGTGTATTTTTGGATAAGGCATTAGAGAGGTAGTAGCATATAATACCAAGGGTATCAAATTTATATTAAGCAGTATTAGACCAATTTTTTTTTAGCAAATGTGTATGATGCTTTGGTTAGACACATTACTTTGGGTATTTATTCATGTGTCTTGTTTAGAGAAGCCAAACCACATAGTCTTTTGTCAACATAAGTCACATCAGGTATTGCTTTATAAGAAAAAGGAGTGGACAAAAATTAGAACTTGAGAATGTGCACTTAACGTGCTGAGAATGACTATCAAATCTTTCAAGTGAAGCCCTCAAAGTATTTAGCTCATTAAGCTTTCAACTCTTGCATCTGAAAAAAATGGGAGGCTAGCAAATACAAAAATTATTTTACTTAACCCTGAACTGTTTCTTTTGATCCTTTGAATATCCCTCGCAACATCCCTATTCTTATACGCACGTACACAATCCCATGACTAGCTATAGTTAGGCCCTCTGTTTTGCTTTTTCACTTAAAAGACAGCACCTCCAGCAAAAGAATACCCCCTAGCTCCTTTTGGCACATATATGCAGTACTGAATCAAAGGGACAAGGGCCACCTATTGAATCTTTAACAAGGTTCCCTGCAGTCCACAGCAAGGAACAGTACAGCTGCTACCTTACTTATGCCTTCCTTCAGCCTTGTATCTCAAAGCATTCAGTAAACGTTAACTAGCTAGGCCTTTCAACACTGGCATCTTAGATGATTCATGCCATTCTATTTCCATAGACCAATAAACTGGGGAACAGAAGGAAGGTAGGAATTTTCTCAAAAGTAATCTACATTGCTAAAGTTAATTAGATATGAATGCTGAGTGATCTAGCATTTTCTTAGATATCCCTTTAAAGAAAAGTGATTTTTTCCCTATACCTCATTATTTCAGTTCAGCTATCTATCCTAGACCTTTTGATATCATGAATTTATGGTATAACAAAAGTTTAGGCAACTAGATGTTTCTGCAACTTAGTTCAGACTTTTTTTTCTTTTTGCTTTTGCAACTTGGTTTAAACTTTAAGCCTTTGAACATAGCCCATAATAGCCAACATGTTGTAGTGGTTAAGGCATCAGGCTAGAAACCGGGAGACTGAGAGTTCTAGTCCTAACTTAGGCACAAAGCCAGCTGGGTGACCTTGGGCCAGTCACTCTCTCTCAATCCTAGGAAGGTGGCAATGGCACCCACTTCTGAAATCTTGCCAAGAACACTGCAGGGACTAGTCCAGGTAGTCTCCATGAATCAAAACTGACTTGAAGGCTATAAATATATAAAAAATAACAATAAATTAAAAAATAATAAATCCCTTCTCACCCGTATGGGTGGTGTGTGTCTTCCTCAACCTTGAGTCCTCTACCAGCAGTATCTTAGCTGTTCCTAGCACTGCACTCTTCTGGACAGAGAGCTCTGATGTTGCTCCTGGGAGCTGTTGGAACCACTCTCCCAGCTTAGGAGTCACAGCCCCGAGTGCTCCTACCACCACTGGGACCACTTTGGCCTTCATATTCCACATCCTCTCTAGTTCCTCCTTCAGGCTGTCTTCTTGTCCTTGTCTACTACCACAATGCCTGGTTGATTGGCCAGTACCTGCCTGTCCATCTGGATCTGGAAGTCCCACAGGATCTTAGCCCTGTTATTCTCCACGACCTTCTGTGGAATCTTCCATCTGGACTTTGGAGGGTCTAGCCCATACACTGTGCAGATGTTCCTGTACACAATGCCAGCTACTTGGTTGTGCCATTCAGTGTATGCTGTTCCTGCCTCCATCTTACACCCTGCCATTATGTGTTGGAATGTCTCTTGAGGCCTCTCTGCACAGTCTGCACTTCAGGTCCTGTCTAGTGTGGTAGACCCCTGCTTCTATGGATCTGGTGCTGACATATACATATCCCATAGCACAATTCCTGGTCCCAAGGTCCCCCTTCTTTTTTTCACCATTCCAGTCTTTTGGCTGTAGAAACACAAAGAGTGATTTTAAAAGAAATGTCTCCAGAATCTTTGTCTCAAATGCAAATCATCATGAGTGCTGCCGGAAGACTAAATCATTAGCTCAAAGGCCACAACACTGAAGCCTTTTCATAGATTGATATAAAAGTCTTTAGTGAATAAAAAATGAAGAAAATAAAGAGTATGCCATTAAACTTAAATTTATTCTGTTTTTTTAAAAAAATCTTTACTTCAAAATAGGATGCTTGCAAAGTAGAGCTCTAAAGCACAGCCATTTCAGTTTGGCCACTTAACTGGCAACATTTTTCATTAAGCAGAGTACCAACATTTGGTGTTATTACTAGGTTGATAGGTATTTTTTTTTGAAATCATATCTAGGATGATATCATCTAGGAATCATTTTCCAGTAAGGGCTGCCAAATCCTGCTGTTTTTTTCTTCTCTTTCCTTGATCTTTTTTTTCATTCAGTCTTTTTTTGTCCACTTTTCCTTGTCTCTCCTTGGCGAGCAGGATCCTTCCTTCCTTCCTTCCTTCCTTCCTTCCTTCCTTCCTTCCTTCCTTCCTTCCTTCCTTCCTTCCCCTAGCAGAGAGATCTTGCCTGCTTGCTTCCTGTCTTTTCCACTCTTTGACTGGCAGGGAAGCCGCATGGCAGGGTGGCCCAACCCAGGCCTTCTTGACTGCCTCCTTCTTCCTTCCCAGACACAGCCACAGCACCCTGGCTTATGTTTCCTGCTCAAACCTCACTTCCCTGATGTCCCTGCCCCAAAAGCCTGGTGCCATCTCAGAAGTGGTGCCTGTTATGGAGCATGAGAGTAGATGGGGGCTCGTGAAGGACAGCACTGCTCAGCACAAGAGGTCTTGGGGCTCTGACTGTGTGACTTGGTCGGTCAGTCCTCCCTATTGCAGGAAACCTTCTGGTTTTGGCCAAGATGAGTTGTGAGGCTACTAGGGTCAGGCTGGTAACACCACCAGTGAATCATCTGAGCAGTGTCTCCAGCAATTACCAAGTATCGTGGTCACAAAAACCCTACAGGCTACAGTTTGTGATCTATGTCTGTCTGTCTGTCTGTCTGTTTATCATCTATCTATACATTCACAAAGGGTAAATGGGTGGTGAATAACAGCAAAGTAAAGAAAAGAAATCATTATTATTATTTATTATTATTATTATTATTATTATTATTATTATTATTAAATTTCTATGAACACCCATCTCCCCCTCAAGGAGGGACTCTGGGTGGTTCACAGTCACAATAACACCATTAAAATACAATAAAAACACAATAAAAATATAAATACAATAAAAACAATAAAAACCAAGTGGCAGGTGGTTCATACAGTGAAGCTAAACATATTTAAAATATTTGAGGTGGCTCTAAGAAATCAGCCATCCCCAAGCTTGACCACTTTCCCTCCTGCCCCAGGCGAGATCAAAGAGCCAAGTTTTTAATTTTTTCCTCAAGTCCAGGAGTGAAGGGGCCTGTCTTATCTCTGGTGGAAGGATGTTCCATAGGGCAGGTGCCACTGCAGAGAAGGCTCGCCTCCGAGACCCCGCTAGATGGAATTCTTTCATAGAGGGGGTCCCCAGCATGCCCTTTCTGCAAGATCGGGTGGGAAGGGATGATGTAATGGGGATGAGGTGGTCCCTCAGATAACCTGGGCCCATGCCATGTAGGGCTTTAAAGGTAATAACCAACACCTTGAATTGGACCCGGAAGCAAACTGGCACCAAATGCAGCTCACGGAGCAGAGGTGTTATGTGTGTCGATCTTGGTGCACCTAAAACTGCCCGCGCAGCCACATTCTGTACCAGCTGTAGCTTCCAGATATTCTTCAAGGGTAGCCCCATGTAGAGTGTGTTACAGTAATCTATATGGGAGACAACCAGGGCACGAGTGACCATTCAAAGGGCCTCTCAGTCAAGGAAAGGGCGCAACAGGCACACAACACGAAGTTGAGCAAAGGCCCTCCTGGCCACGACTGCCACCTGCTCTTCGAGCAGGAGTCGTGAGTCCAAGAGGACCTCCAAGTTACGCACCAAGTAGTAGTGCAACCCCATCCAGAACTAAAGATTACAAATTCCCAGAAACCGAGGGACCATTAATCCACAGCCACTCCGTCTTACCAGGGTTCAGCTGAAGCCTGTTTTTCCCCATCCAGACCCCTACAGTCCCCAGGCACTTGGACAGGGTGGTCACTGCATCACTTACTTCACCCGGGATGGAGATGTATACCTGGGTATCATCCACATATTGATGATACTTCATCCCATGGTGACGGATGATCTCGCCCAGCAGTTTCATGTAGATGTTAAAAAGGAGTGGCGAGAGTACCGAGTCCTGTGGGACCCCGCAAAGAAGGGCCCATGGGTTGGATCTCTCGCTCCCTATTAACACCGACTGGGATTGGCCCTGGAGGAAGGAGGTGAACCAGCGCAGAACTACACCGCCCACCCCCAACTCCCTGAGTCGTCCCAGAAGGATACCATGGTCGACGGTATCGAACGCCGCTGAGAGGTCAAGAAGAGCGAGAATGGGTGCACTGCCTCCATCTCGCACCCACCAAAGATCATCCATAAGCATGACCAATGCAGTTTCCGTCCCATGACCCAGCCTGAAACCTGACTGAAAGGGGTCCAGATAATCTGTTTCATCCAGAATCCTCTGGAGCTGCAACGCCACCACCTTCTCTCTTTTTTTTTTATAAATTTTATTAAGATTTTCAAATATACAAAGTTAAACGTTGAAAATGAAACAGAAATAGAAATACAAATCAAAAAGAAAAGAAAAGAAAAGTGTAGTAAAGTAAAAGAAAAAAAGAAAGAAACAAACATAGAAATTAGATAACTTCCGATCTGTCTATGGTCATAAGAATAAAAAAGATAGTTCATTCTTACGTGCTGGCTATTCATTTAACATTCATATACATTTCTTGTCTAATATATACTATTTATATATAATCTAATCATCAAAACCCCATGCAAGCTTTACTCCTCCTGCTTTTTGCAAATAGTCCATCAAAGGCTTCCACTCTTTAAGAAAATAACGGTTTGAGTTTTCTTTTAATAAGCATGTCAATTTGTCATTTTCTGCCATATCTAGTAATTACAACATCCATTCCTGTATTGTTGGTACACTTTGGTTTTTCCAGTTTTGTGCATATAAAAGTCTTGCTGCCGTAATCATGTATTGTATTATTCTAAAAAAATGTTTTTCTATTTGTACATCCCAAATTCCAAGTAAAAAAAATTCTGGTTTAAATGGTATTCGTATTTGTAATATATTTTGCATCAGTGAATGTATCTCAAACCAAAATTTCTTTGCTATTTTACATGTCCACCACATATGAGAGAAAGACCCCACAACGCCACCACCTTCTCAACCACTTTCCCCAAAAAAGGGAGGTGGGAGACTGGATGAAAATTATCCAGTATAGTGAGGTCCAGCGATGGCTTCTTGAGGAGGGGGTGCACCAAAGCTTCTTTGAAAGCTGCCAGAAACACCGCCTCTCTCAAGGATGTATTTACCATTGCTTGGACCCAGCCACAAGTCACCTCCCGAGCTGCTTTCACCAGCCAGGAGAGACAAGGATCCAATTGGTAGGTGGTGGCATTTACAGTCCGAAGGACTCTGTCCTCATAGCAATAAAACCACAGATTAAATGCCTAAAACAGGTGCCCTCACTTAAATCAGCTTGTAGATGATTGCTTACTGAAACAATACAAATTTAACTTACTTATGGGAAGTTAACAAGGTAGAGGCTGCACATACAGTACCTCTGGCAGGAGAGAGTTCCATAATATGGGGGCCTACCACGGAGAAGGACTATTAACTTGCCCACACATGATGAATCTTCCAAGGAAAGGAACCTATCAAATGTTCCTCTCTAGATCAGTGTTTCTCAACCTTGGCCACTTGAAGACGTGTGGACTTCAACTCCCAGAATTCCCCAGCCAGCATGGCTGGCTAGGGAATTCTGGGAGTTGAAGTCCACACGTCTTCAAGTGGCCAAGGTTGAGAAACACTGCTCTAGATGACCAGGCTGGACAGGCAGATTCAATTTTGGCAATTGAATAACCTGATATGTCCAAGTGCTGTACTATGTAGGACTTTAAAAGTAATGAAGTAGTTTGAATGGGACCTGGAGCCCTGCTAGCAGCTGATGGAGCTACTTTAATGTAGGTGTTATTCCACACTGGTGGGGTTGTCCTAGCAACAATCGAGCCATTGGGTTTTGCACCAGCTACAGTTTCTGAGTTATCTTCAATGGCAGTCCCATGCAAAGCACATTATAATACAGTATTTAATTGCAAAGCACATTGTAATATTTAAATGCAGTGCCTCAGACATTGGTTCACTACTTCTATGACATCACTGACTCAGCCAAGGAAAGCAATGTATACTGTAATTGAGTGGCAGCAGCACCTCATCCTGAACCAATGGATGACTTCTGTTAAAGGTTTCATGTCAGTGTTGTGCAACAAGGGGGAGAGCACTGAGTTAGCATGTTTAGTATTTCTTTGCTTCATTTAGTTTTTTGCAGCACAGATCTGGTAGGCCTAACATATAGAATTCTGCAGCTTATATAGTATATACATTTGATGTGCTGGAAGAACAAAGGCACGGAAATCACACAGATGAACATAAAGTTATAAAAGTTAAAAATAAGCATCACCCTCAGTGCAGACCTAATTGTAATACCTATAGTATTACAAAAAGGTTGTCCAGCAACATGATAGAGCCAAGAAGTATATATGTTTATTTTATGAATTATGTGGTGGGTTCAAAGCAGATTTCTCCAACCTGGTATCTTCCAGATGTGTTGGCATTAAAAATGCCCGAATACACAGCCAGTGTAAAAGTTGTTTTCCCAGCACATCTGCCTGACCAGGATTGGGGAAATCTGGTTGCTAAAGTTGTTCGGTTTATTCCAAATAGGAATGTAGTATGAAGTTACCCCAACCAGATGTAATATCTGCAGGGGAGGCAATTTATCTCTGGTTACCAGATTCCAGGGATGGCCAGTGAGAGATTTTTGGCTTCTAGATGGCTTTTCTCAGAGGGAAGGCAATCTTACATTCTTTGAAATAAAATATAACATGGAAACTATAAAATCAATCACATGGAATATATACAAACCCAGGTTGTGCCCGAAAACACCTTTGTGGCTCTCAGCACAAGAAGCATTTTATAGGTGAGAAATAATAGGCAAACACAAATGTCTAACTTATCAGGACATTCTAGAAGTTTGTCAAGGGGAATGCAAAATAAAATCAAGAGAAGAACTTGTGGCAAAGGGATATAGTTGTCAATGGTTCTCTTAGTTATTAGAAAGATTTAAAGTAAACAAAAGGGTTTATGGTTTTGAACACTGTAAGACTGAGTTTGAAATCCTAATCCATCATAAGGACATCAAAGTGAACAAAGTCTAATAGCACTACCATAACTAGTTCCAAAGATGAAACTAAAGAAGGAGGAATTTTGAATATTACCTCATATTAATTTGATGCACAGGGGATTTTTAGGGTTTAAGTCTAATGGAACAGGTTAAATAAAATCATATTAGAACCAAATCAAAATAGCAGAAATAAAGCAGAAACATAAAAATAAAATTCAGTCTTATAGAACTGTTGTTTGTACATTTGCCTGTGAACTTTCAAAAGAATAAATCTTTTACACCAGCCACAGAGTTAGAATAAAGACTGCTATGCTAATAAGTAGTAGCAAGAGGTTAAAGATCTGCTTAGTAAACATAGTGTGATTTCCTTCACAAAGCAATTTTATCATAAGGGAATGAGTTCACAATAGGAGCATAGATCAAGCATATTTATCAAGACATCTGCCCTCCTTGCAGATAGAACCTACCGACTTTCTTTGTTGTTTTAAATACAAACACACACACACACACACACAATACTCATATTATGCAGATCTCTGGAGGTACAAAGCATTCCAGTTTTATAAAATGGACTGTCATCTCAGCAGCCTGCTTAGCATAAGTGTAATTAAGACAAAATATATGGTATTGTCCCAATTTTCATCTTTTTTTTCCTGATGGTTTACAAATGTGGATTCCTTATATTGCAGCTTTCAGACGCAATACATGAAACGCAGTATTTCAGATGCCCAGCTCCCTTAATATAGCTTCTCAATCTGTGACATACCAAGCCAAAGATATTTTGCCAATTATGAATTGTGGCGTGCCAAAGGCTTAAAAATTCATCTGCCCCAATTTTCAAAGTTCTATATAGTGAGCAATGGCATGAGGTTTAAACCACCAATGGACTTTATTGCAATAATAGTATTAGCAAAAAAAAATTGTCCAAACTTTGTCAAAAATAAAAAGGGATATAATGGAGAAATTAAGGATGAGTAAAATCCTAGAACTGTCATGGTTTTATCAGGCAAACTCTTTGCATCGGCCAGCAGAAGGAAGAGACAAACACAAGACATGGGATCAAGAAGATTAAGCAAACACATAATATCTTCATGACAAAGCAAAGGCTAATCAGCCAAAATAGACTTTCTCCATTAACTTCAAGAATAAATGGACGTTGCTCTGGATCAATGCAGAGTGGCTGCTGTAGTACTTGAACTCCATATCATGGAACTAAAACAAGAATGAGTAATTGGATCTATTCAGCAGCTGAATTCAGATGGGCTAGAGGCTGAAACTTAAGGCTGAAACTTAAGGCAGGGGTGGGCAATTTCTGAGAGACTCAACCTCCTTGCCTTTGAAGGACTATAACAAGCCATCAGGTGATGTGGTGATGCCATTAAATAAAGGTCAAGGTGCCCCCGCACAGTAGTGTCTGACTCTAGGGGCCAGTGTTCATCTCCATTTGTTAGCTGAAGAGCCCGCGTTGTCCGAAGACGCTTCTGCGGTCATGTGGCTGGCATGATGCACGCGGAATGCTGTTACCTTCCCACCAGAGTGGTACCTATTTATCTACTTGTATTTGCATGCTTTCAAATTGCTAGGTTGGCAACAGCTGGGGCGAGTGCAGGAGCTCACTCCATCACGCGGGGCTAGGGATTCGAACTTCCGAACTTGCAATCTTCCGATCAACAAGCCTGGTGTCTTACCCGCTGAGCCATCGCACCTCCTATTGCAATTAAATAAGCATAGCTAAAATGTTTCAGATGTTGACATCTGGGGAGATTTTAAAGAGTGGAAATTGGGTAGGAGGCCTCTTAGAGGCAAAATGTTAGCATTCTCACCATTAAAAATATTCAGTCCCCCAAAGCAGCATAGCATTAGACCACTGAAATTCTGCCATTGGGGCACATGTAGTGCCGGAGCCCATGGTTGCCTAACCCAAACTTGTGATGGAGGTATCACTGCCTCAACAGAAGCCCTGCCTCTGACATTGCATTTTCCTCATATAATAACACATGAAGCTATTATATCCAATCACTTCCTGCATTGAGAAAAAACAATGAATACGGGATCGTTTGGGGGAGCTTCCTGCCTTATTCTGTATTCCATAAGTTAAGAGCAGCAAGCTAACACTTGCTTCCTTTCCTACACTGAGTGGCCTTATCTATGGTGAGCCTTCTCCCAGTGGAGAATTCCTTTTACATCTCTTTTACCAAGTTGTCAAGAACTGATCATCAGATATCAATAAGCCACACAATATTCTCCTAAAATTTCACTATATAAATTGGTAGGAAATGTAAAGAAATTGGTACTGTCATGGAATGTCAGGACAATGTGAAGCTGTTACAAAAAAGATTTCTCAATCCTGGGAAAGTAGAAAGAATGAGGAAGAAAGTCAAAACAACTCTGCCTTGATTTGGTTAGGTATAAGTTGAAGTAGATATGGGCTTTGACAGGCTTTCAAGATACTGTTACTGCATTAAAGTACTTCCAAAACTCCGGGTGAGTCCTATTTCCAGACCTTGTCAACCTTGAAGGGCTGACATCAAGATGTAAGAATCCAGACATTACAGCATAGCTTTCCAAACTGTGTGTCACGACACTTTAGTGTGTTGCAACACACAGTTTGGTGTGTTGCAACACAACCCGGAAGCGGCGGCGGGGGCGTGCACAGCAGCGACACAGCATTAGGGGTGTGCATGGCAGTGGCGCGCATGGCGGCACGCCATCAGCGCTTCTGCGTTTTAGTGGAGGCCGCCGCCGCTGCCACCGTGCACACCGCTGCCGTGCGCCCCCCTGTGCCGCCGCCGTGCATGTCCCTGCCCCTGTGCCGCCACTGCTGCCGCCGTTGGTGTGTCGCCAATGGCGGCACTTTGGAAAGCACTGCATTACAGCATTGTAGGAAGTAGGTTGTTTTACTTTCAAATAAAGATTTGGATGCAAATTGAAAGGAAGGTTTATCCTCAGAGGCAACAGTTTACTTGACTTTGTGGTGAGAACTTTTTGAAATTTTTATATAAGATCCTTATTTTCTTTTCCTTTGTACTGCAGAGTAGACAAACCTAATATAGCTTTTTTTAAAAAAAAATGAACTAAGCAGTTTTCCATCCATCATTAAACTTATGATGACATTGCAGTAATAATTCAAAATTATTAGAATAGATAAACTTCAAAAGACATGGAGGTTTTGTAGGACAGAAGTATGAGTAACATTTCTGGCAATAATCCAAAATTTCTGGGTAAGATTTCAACATCTTGGGTCTGCCAATCACTCATATTCTCTAGGTAAAAGATATTCAACATAAAATGAGGAGTCACAATTCAAACTTTTAAAGAATTCACATATTTACATCAATTTTTTAAAGGTTTTATAACTAATGAACTCAGATTTCTTTTGGCATAGCATAAAATCCATTTGTACAGTTTTTAATTAAGGATGCTGCCTATGCAATTAAAATTAAGGGTAGAGACTTCATCAGATCTCCTAAGAGAACCCCAGTCGAAAAAATTATGTTAATGTTGTACGTCCTAAAAGCATTCTCTGAAAGTTAGAAACATATTAAGAGAAATTATTTTTGCCACACAATATGGATTTATTTAAAGTTAATAATTAGGAGTTTTTAATTTTGGAGTGCTAGGATCTAGTTTATCACTAATCTATTTTGCATTGTTGTGGAAGTAATATAATTTAAAGAACAGGAAAGGAAACCAGTTATTCAGTCATGTCCACAATCTATACAAATAGTGGATTGCATATGTAGACAGGGGAATGCTTAGTCTGGATTTTTAATATTTAAACTAACCAGTGCCATTATTTGGAAAATTACTACAGTTTTATGATGAACTGATTAATATTGCATTTGAAATAATGAATACGATGCATGTGTAAAACTATAAGTAAACACCAAATGTTCTTTTGGTTGCAATCATAAACTTAGTAGGTAAATATACATACATAGTAAATCTACATAGGATGTAACATTGTCTTTTGAGTCCAGTTCAATTCCTGGTGATTTACATGGATACATCTGTGCAGTTTATTTGGTGTGATATGGATGTGGTTTACCATTGCCTTCTTCCAGGATATTTTTTTTCTAACTGCCCATTCTAACCTGTAACCTGATTTCAAAGTATTAGCTAAGCCAAACTGCTTACCTTTGTAGATCAGCCAAGATTGGTTAGAAGCTACTGCCTAAACTTATACTTATTAAAAAGCATGTTATTCTGATCACCCAAAAAGTGTACAGTTACAATAAGAATGAAATATACATATGGAATTATCCCAGTGTTTCTAGAGCTCACAGTTTAGTTAAAAATAATGCTACTGCCAAATGTTATTGTTATTACATCTATACTTTCATATATTCTTTTCAGTTTCATAATAAGATGTGTTTCACAATCATTACCAAGGAAGAGTATGCAAGTAAGATTAATATACAGCTTAAAGGGAAAAGAAAGGAAGTAATTGCTGAAAGATGGTTTAAGTTAGGTTTGCTTCATGTTGGATCCAGGAGCTTTCACTTTTCTTTTACATTGCAAAATGTAATGAAATGTTTAGAAAGGTAACAGGGGACCAGAGGTTTAGCAGTGTCTGGCAAGTCGATTTTAGTAAAGACTTAAAGGGAAAGGGTGGAAATGATATTGCCTAGGACAAGAATGAAACTTCCTGACTTGGAGACAGAGATAGAAAGAGGCTGAAAGAAGATGAAGGGAAGGACTGAAAAGTAAGGAACAAAAGTTTGCAAGGCACAGTGAAGGAAAATGTATGTTGTTTCAGCACAGGGAATGAGGAGAGTTTATATGGCCCTAATATAAACATAGGACGATTGAAAGGAACAATGTAAAGGAAAGGACATCATTATGAGTTCTTGCAGCAGACCTGAAAGTCATTGAGAACTTGATGCTGTTTGAAAAATACAGTGTGATGAACATTGTGTAGGACACCTTCTATGTCTCTCAAAAGTTTATATGTTCAAACTAGCTTACAGGATTAAATACTATAGTAGTATTTATGAAACAAATTCTGACAACAATCAAAATAGTCAGAATTGGAATTTGGGAGTTCTAAAATCTCCCAGACAGCATTCTTCGAACATCCATCTCAAGCATTAAAAGCACACTTCTGGATAAAATCGAATTCTGTTTGTCCCTCGGTTAAATAAAAGCCTATGAAAAGTTAACAAGTTAACAAAGAAGACTTAAGGACAATAGCATCTTCTGTTCTTGATCCATGCTGGTGTTCAAAGTCATGTTTGTGATACTAGAGGTAATATATAGTCATGGTGACTAGTCATCACTGATAGCTATATTTTCCAAAGGATTTGGACTACTAATCTGATAAAGTGTTTCATGTTAGTGGTCAACACTGTTCTTAAGTGATCTATGCATGGTATAAAAAAAACTCACAACTTATCTGTTGTGAGTTTCCCATTTTTCAGCTTCATCGGATAACCTCAAGTCATATTATTTTGAAAGAGGGAGAAAAATATTTAAAATTCATTTGATATATTTCTTGGACTTTTTCTTTTTTTTCTTTTTCCTTTTCTAGCTGTATTTTGTTTGGTATTTTGGCTCTGACCTAAACTAAATCAAACTGAACTGAACCAAACTAAGTATTGAACTGCCTCTTAACTTCCTTTGTCTCATAGATAATTTAGTATATCTCAATAGCCCCATTTTTCTCTCCAACAATATAAAAAGACACAAATGTAACCTTTCTTAAAAGGGGATTGGAACCACTTTAAGAATGTATCAGAAGGCAATATAATTGGGTAGTTGCTAGGGTCCTACGGGTCTCTACAGGCAGTGCTCCTCTTGAACAGATACCACTCAATGCTTGGCTCTATTCTACCTGCCTGCTACTGCTTGCCATATACATAGTCCCAAATGCCCTGCCTGACCTTATGTCAACAGTGGGCATTGCTCCTGGCTTCCACTCAGAAGCAATCATTTCAAAAGCAGGTGCAGAGTTGAGCTGATTATTGTCTGACTTCCATTTAGAAGGTCGCCATCTGCGAAAGAAACTTGTCTGGACCTGCAGTCTGTTCTGGAGGCAGCAGGTGTGGGAAGAAAATGGAAAGCAGTATTATGAAGGAAGCAGTGAGAAAGGCCATTGGCATTTCCATGAGAAAAACCCATTAATACTCTCAGTTCTTCTGGCATCATCCTTTCTCTTTCTCTCTGATCACTTTTGGTTTTGCTCTACCAAATAACTAACTCAAGATCTCAATACTGATTGACTTGCAGATCTCTGTTATGAGAACTGTTTGTTCATTTCCATTTGTTTTATATTCTTCAACATCTCTCTCCTATCCTGTGGTTGTTAGGTTTGACAAAGGACTTCCTCAAACTTAAACAATTATTGAACTTCCATATCTACATCCTATTTTCTTAGTGTGTTCGAAATAAACCTCCAATATTCCCACCAATTTAATCCAAGCTGGAAATAGAGTAAGTATTGTTTTTATGGTTGTTGAAACGTTTCACACTTACCAATGTCTGGAAATGCCCAGAACCTCTACATAAGAGATTCTCATGCAGTGAGATACCAACCTACACAAATGCCAGTGACAGATGAGACAGAGGGATGGATGGATGGATGGATGGATGGATGGATGGATGGATGGATGGATGGATTCTATGTATTTTAAATTCTAAGTCCCTAATACTGTTACTTTCCTCTGAAAAATATTGAAATGTGAAGAATGTTAAGTTTCCCAGAATGATGATACCATGTGGTACAGATAATATTGGAGCATACTGGTGGGGGGAAAAAGCCAGCTTTCAATGCCATGGAGGCCATAGCAATAAATTCCCTTGCATTCAGATGTTTGCCTCCTGGAAAAAAAGAGGTGGCAGCTTTCTTTTTTCTCTCTTTTTCACTGAAAAAACTTTTCTCTCTCTCTTTTTCGCTGAAATTTGATCTGAACTTTCACACTATCAAAAGTACAATCTGGCATTTAGAAGTCTCTGCCCCAGGGATTTATTTATTTATGCATTCCTAGGATATCACTTCATTCATCTCTGTCAATGCAGATTTATCTTTTGTTTGTGAAATGATTCAAGGCCCAGCCCTGAAACAGGTAGTCTATGAGCAGTGTGTGCCATTTTAAAAGCTGCATCAAGTTCTGCTCTGCCTATCAAGAGCTGCGTGCCAAAAAGCTGGTGGGATCTTGACTAGCTTTGGGGTTTAGGGAGTTTTAAGGGATGAAGGCATTGCCTTAAAAGCTGTGCCTTCAAGGCTTAAGACACCCATTTGGCTACTCTCACAATAAACCCTTCCAAATACATAAAAAGGTGAAAAGGACAGCTCTGGGGTTAAAGACAGATATGTTGACCATATCAGAAATCAGGGAATTAGACTTCTCCATCTTCCTAGGACTCTAGCCAAATCTTTGCTTTTTTTCTGAGCAGGCATTGGTTGAGTCCAGTTGCAAATATTAGGCAAAAACTCTAAAGATGGGAAGGCTGCACGCATCTCATCTCAAGTGTATTCAGTCTGTTAGTAAAGTAAATAAACTCCCCAAAATAGTTGGATTATTTTTGTGAGTATTTAATATATGGCAAAACCCTTAGTCCCTTAACAGCATTCCTATTCACCCCCTGACACTAGTTCTAGTTGTTACTATGTGTGAAGGCAATGGCAGATAGAGATTACAACTGAGGAGGGCAGATTGAAGTCTCTTCTCATCAACAACTGCAAGTCCTCTGCAAACTCTCTTCCTTACTCTTGTTTCACCATGAAGAAATTAGACTTTAAAAGAATCTTCTACTGGGTCTATTTCTAATGGATGGACAACATGTTTTCTAAGTAAATATGCATTCTATATGGGTGGGTTTCTATATGTGTGTGGAAAGGTTTAGTGTGTGGTTTTGTCCCCACCAATTGCATGTTACTATGGAGAGAATGTAGCCTACAGAGAGATCAATATTCCCTGCTCTTGCCTTACAAAATTAAAAAAAACCAACACAACATTGTATTTTAAGGTTTTTTTTTAATGTATATGATATTGCCTCCAGCAAAGGAGATCGTTACCTTGTCGTGGTGCTGGAGCTTGAGCACCTCAATGAAACCATGAGCTAAACCGTGAAGGGACACCCAAGACGGGAAGGTCATGGCAGAGAGGTCAGACTAAATACGATCCCTGGGGAAGGTAATGGCAACCCACCCCAGTATTCTTGTCGTGAAAACTAAATGGATCAGTACAACCAGAGATATGTCGGTATACCATCGGAAGATGGGACTCCCAGGTCGGAAGATGGTCAAAATGCTACTGGGGAGGAACAGAGGATACGTTCAACTAGCCCCAGACGTGATGACACAGCTAGCTCAAAGCCGAAAGGACGGCTAGCGGCCGACGGTGCTGGTGGTGAACGACGAATCCGATGTTCTAAAGATCAACACACCATAGGAACCTGGAATGTAAGATCTATGAGCCAGGGCAAATTGGATGTGGTTATTGGTGAGATGTCAAGATTAAATATAGACATTTTAGGTGTCAGTGAACTGAAATGGACTGGAATGGGCCACTTCACATCAGATGACCACCAGATCTACTACTGTGGACAAGAGGACCACAGAAGAAATGGAGTAGCCTTCATAATTAATAATAAAGTGGCTAAAGCAGTGCTTGGATACAATCCAAAAAACGATAGAATGATCTCAATTCGAATTCAGGGTAAGCCATTTAACATCACAGTGGTCCAAATATACGCCCCAACCACAGATGCTGAAGAAGCAGAAGTAGATCAGTTCTATGAGGATCTGCAGCACCTACTGGATAATACATCAAAAAGAGATGTTATTTTCATTACAGGAGACTGGAATGCTAAGGTGGGTAGTCAGATGACACCTGGAATTACAGGCAAGCATGGTCTGGGAGAACAAAATGAAGCAGGACAAAGGCTGATAGAATTTTGCCAAGACAACTCACTGTGCATAACAAACACTCTCTTCCAACAACCTAAAAGACGACTTTATACATGGACTTCACCAGATGGTCGACACCGAAATCAGATTGACTACATCCTTTGCAGCCAAAGGTGGCGGACATCTATACAGTCGGTAAAAACAAGACCTGGAGCTGACTGTAGTTCAGATCACGAACTTCTTATTGCAAAATTTAGAATCAGACTAAAGAGAATAGGGAAGACCCACAGATCAGTTAGATATGAGCTCACTAATATTCCTAAGGAATATGCAGTGGAGGTGAAGAATAGATTTAAGGGACTAGATTTAGTAGATAGGGTCCCAAAAGAACTATGGACAGAAGTTTGCAACATTGTTCAGGAGGCGGCAACAAAAAACGTCCCAAAGAAAAAGAAAACCAAGAAGGCAAGATGGCTGTCTGCTGAGACACTGGAAGTAGCCCAAGAAAGAAGGAAAGCAAAAGGCAACAGTGATAGGGGAGATATGCCCAATTAAATGCAAAATTCCAGAGGTTAGCCAGAAGAGATAAGGAATTATTTTTAAACAAGCAATGTGCGGAAGTGGAAGAAGACAATAGAATAGGAAGGACAAGAGACCTCTTCCAGAATATTAGGAACATCGGAGGTAAATTCCAGGCAAAAATGGGTATGATCAAAAACAAAGATGGTAAGGACCTAACAGAAGCAGAAGAGATCAAGAAAAGGTGGCAAGAATATACGGAAGATCTGTATAGGAAGGATAATAATATTGGAGATAGCTTTGATGGTGTAGTCAGTGAGTTAGAGCCAGACATCCTGAAGAGTGAGGTTGAATGGGCCTTAAGAAGCATTGCTAGTAACAAGGCAGCAGGAGACGACGGTAACCCAGCTGAACTGTTTAAAATCTTGCAAGATGATGCTGTCAAGGTGATGCATGCCATATGCCAGCAAATTTGGAAAACACAAGAATGGCCATCAGATTGGAAAAAATCAACTTATATCCCCATACCAAAAAAGGGAAGCACTAAAGAATGTTCAAACTATCGGACAGTGGCACTTATTTCACATGCCAGTAAGGTAATGCTCAAGATGGCTGTTGTGGGTCTTCCAGGCTGTGTGGCCGTGTTCTGGAATTTGTGGTTCCTAACGTTTCGCCAGCATCTGTGGCCAGCATCTTCAGAGGGCAGGAGCACAGTGCTCCTGCCCTCTGAAGATGCTGGCCACAGATGCTGGCGAAACGTTAGGAACCACAACTTCCAGAACACGGCCACAACAGCCCGGAAGACCCACAACAGCCATTGAACTCCGGCCGTGAAAGCCTTCGACAATACAATGCTCAAGATCTTGCAAGGTAGACTCCAGCAATTCATGGAGCGAGAATTGCAGATGTACAAGCTGGGTTTAGAAAAGGCAGAGGAACTAGAGACCAAATTGCCAATATCCGCTGGATAATGGAGAAAACCAGGGAGTTTCAGAAAAACATCTATTTTTGTTTTATTGACTATTCTAAAGCCTTTGACTGTGTGGATCATAACAAATTGTGGCAAGTTCTTGGTGGTATGGGGATACCAAGTCATCTTGTCTGCCTCCTGAGGAATCTGTATAACGACCAAGTAGCAACGGTAAGAACAGAGCGTGGAACAATGAACTGGTTTAAGATTGGGAAAGGAGTATGGCAGGGCTGTATACTCTCACCCTACCTATTCAACCTGTACGCAGAACACATCATGCGACGTGCTGGGCTTAAGGAATCCAAGGCTGGCGTTAAAATCGCTGGAAGAAACATTAACAATCTTAGATATGCAGATGATACCACTTTGATGGCTGAAAGCGAGGAGGAGTTGAGGAGCCTTATGACGAAGGTGAAAGAAGAAAGTGCAAAAGCTGGCTTGCAGTTAAACCTCAAAAAAACCAAGATTATGGCAACCAGCTTGATTGATGACTGGCAAATAGAGGGAGAAAAAGTGAAAATTCAAGAAATTTCTTTCCATCAGGCCTCCCACCAGACCAGAATGTGCAAGGACTAGGTCTAATGTCTAACTGCCCAGAGTCCCCTCTGGAATGGGGGGAGATGGGCAGTGATATAAGTTAGAAATATAAATAAATAAATAAATAAATAAATAAATAAATAAATAAATAAATAAATAAAGTAAAACTATGATTAAAAGACAAGCATGGCAAGGGGACTCACAGAGCAATCCAGTAAATTTATCATGCATAGGCTAAGAAAATTACTTAACTCCTGTGGAAAGAGACTCTAGTGCACCCATTTAAATCTGGACTTGTGTTTACTTTCTGCATATGAACTAGCCTTTAGCCAACATTGTGGAAAATCTGATCAACATGACCCTACCTGGTCAAGATTTAATTTGTTATTTGAGACCTAAGTTTCTGTTTCTTTTTATGCTTATTTTAATACGCATTTTTCTTTTTCTTTAAACAAAAATTTTCCTCCTCTTATTTTTCTTCATTTATTTTGATTGATTGATTGATTGATTGATTGATTGATTGATTTTTGGGTTAGTTTTGGTTTTGTTTATATTTTCTTTTAAGTTCTGCATTTGGATACTGTTTTTCTATTCTTCTGTTGATAAATTAAAAGCATTATAATAATTTTTAAAAATAGAACAATCTAATAAAGAATAAATTCATTTACTGGGTTTCGTTTCTTCCTTTTGGCTACTCCCTACTTTTAAAACAAGCCGTATAAAATAGGATTTAAAAAAGAAATCTGTCAAATTTCAGACATGAACATAACATGCAACAACTTATTAATTTGTTATTAAATTTATATGACCGCCCATCTCCCCCAACTGGAGATTTATCTGATAAACAAGTTATCTGATAAACAAGTTATCTGATAGGCAAAACTAGGAGAAATTCATTTGAAATTCTTATGTTAAAAGAATACATACTTGATCATCTGCAGTGGTTCTGTTTCATGTTAAACTGAGAGAAATCTAGAATAGTATATACATTTAATAAATAAATATAAATAGTAAATAATTTATCACCATACTTATGACTAGATATTGAAAGCAACAAAATAAAAGTCACCATTCCTAAGTTGCCATCAAACATTCATTTTTTGTTCATGGTGAATTGCTTTCAACTGGGATAGGGACTATTTGAACACCAGATACAATTTAATTGACAATGTTTGATTTCGTTTTTCTTCAGGAAGGGAGAAGAAGGGAAACTCTCAAGTATGTGGTGGTTCTGTTAAAGAGGTTGCAAGGTAAGGAAAACTATATTTAAAGCACCACAGTTGTTGATATCTAAGTCCATGCAAAAATCATGGACTTTTAGAAATCTAAGAGTTTTAGGCTTTTGAAAGAGAAGAAGTTGTGATAATTTAGATTCAAATGAATTGTAATAAATTTGTAAAACTTGAAGTGCAACAAAAAGTCATGCTTAATACAGACTAAATTAACTACATGACATAACTGTTTATGATGTTACACCTGAAATTCTTAGAAAAATGTTATTTGGTATTTGATGAGGTATGATATTTTGAACCCAGCCTTCGCACTTGCTTGGATTTAGGTGTGGAGCGATCTATTTTATAGGAATTTAGAATAAACTATATTTTAACTACCCAACATTATTATAACCCTATAATTGTGACTACAGATGAAGGCTTATTAGCCGAAACGTGTTTAGACAGGTTTTTGAATGTTAGCTAGCATTACTGCTTGCTCATCCTGTTCTCAGTAATTATTCATATATGTTGTCTGTTGGAGCCTTTTTCATTGCCTTTTATTGTTATTATTGTATTTTATGCATGATGCTGTAACTCTATATCCAATATCAGTAAACAATACTGTATAGTATAATTTGTGGCCCACTATATTGTTACTTGACCTTGTTGCTATCTTATCCCATATATGTGAGTTGAGGTGTCTTTTTCAGATACCTCAGTTTCATATCTGGTATAGTTTAAAAATGAGGGTTAATTTGCAAATTATTCCACAAAATAATTATTTTAGTCATTTTAATTCATTGAACCACAAATATTGTTAATAAAGAAACTACTATTTTAGAGAGAAAATTAAAATGATATATTAGAATAAGAATGATTTGGCAAATTATGGCCATCAACCTTTTTTGAAACTACCTTTGATTTGTTTTTGATAAACTAGCTTTTATCCAAAAACAAATATCTTTTTACTATCAGGATTAAGTATATTAAAGATTTGACAGTTAGGTTCCCCAAATGCAATAGATATGGGATCAGTGCCCATATTGTTTACCTGGGACAAGTATTTACTAATACACATTTTGAAGATGTTACATTCTTTTTTTTTCATGTGCTTTAAATGTCAACAAAAGATTAGAGGAAAATCATTGAAAATGTGCAAGCTATCACAAATGCAGATTTCCCTATGGATTCTCTAATACTTTACAGACAAATGTTAAAGATTTATTGCACATGAACTTCAAACATGGTTTTACTACAGTTCTCATTTGGATCAAATTGACACATTTTACATTCATTTTAGCTTAATGAGATTCTTTCACTACACATTATATTCCAAGTGACCTGGTGCATTAAAACTGTGGCACAGAATAAACCCACTGATATAACATTGATCTATTTATGTGTTTATTAATTTTGGTAACCTTTTGCTTGCCCCTCTACTCAGAGAGTACACAACACATATATGCATAAAATAATAAAAATTGTAAAGGGAAAAGAAGAAATGACAATAAATAGACAAACAAGAAAAATACATTCCAGTAAAACCAGGAACAATTAAGAAAACCAGAGAATTATATTATTCTATTAAAAGCTTGATAGAAAAATATATTTTAAATGAAAGACTTGTGAATGTAAGGAGTGAGTTAACCTACAAATGCCTCCTTCTTTTTGCTTCTAAAAATATGGACAATTAAATATATAACCCCCCACACACACATACATACATACACATACATACATACACATGCACATGTATTAATCAGTATGTTAGGATCACAAATACTATAGACTAGTGAATTGTAACTGACTTTCATTTGCTATAGTTATAGATTTGTATTTTGTGTGCATGTGTCGGGGGGGGGGATAGAAAGAGAGAGACTTGGTTCCCAGTTTCATTAATCAACCTCTAAGATGTTTTTTCCTCTTGTTAAACTCATTCATTCCAATATTCAAATATTAGGGGATTTTAAATTCTAATGCAGAAAATCTCCAAATGCCTACATAGGATTGAACTACAAACATTAGATTTTGTACTAATTTGACCATTCTGTCTCCTACCAGAGGGGGCAGCTGAGTACTGGATATCCATAAATCTAGTCACATTGAGAATGAAACTTTCAGATGTATTAGAATTTTGTGTTGTGGTTTTGCTGCTAGTATTGCTATGTGTACTAGCTTGGGGCCTGAAAGTAGTCTGAGAGGGCAGCAGAAACTCATGGTATTTGCAACTACTCCTCTAAATGATAGATAGAATCATGGACTTCAATATTTTCAGACTAAAGAGGAGAGAGACAATAAAATACTATTTTTGTGAATACTAAAATGTATACATTATTATTAAGATTTGAAGCAGAGGGTGAGCAGACTCTATGGTAAAATGGGCTGCAATTTTTAGTTATAATATAAATATGGATATATGGGAGAAAATGTGGGAAACTGATGTTAAATTTACACCGTGTCATAATTTAAGAGAAAATTTTATAAAATGATGTATCATTGGTATATGACACTGGTCAAGCTGTCAAAAATGTATAAAGGAATGTGAAACCAGTGCTGGAAGGAAGAGAGGATTTTTTTTATCATGCATGGTGGACCTGTGAAAAAGCAAAGACATTTTGGGTGCAAATCCACACAATGGTGCAAAAGATATTGTAGTTTAACATTATGGTGAAACCAGAATTGTTTCTATTGGGCTTTATGGACACCGAATGAGAAAAGAAATATGGGAAATTAATATTGTATATGGTAACTGTGGCAAGATTATGTATGCACAAAGATGGAAGAATAATGAAATACCCACAGAAGAAGGCTGGATTATAAAATCGAGAGAGTTTGTGAAATGGCAAAGCTGACCAGTTTAGTCAGGAAGAAAATGATAAATACTTTTTTGAAAGACTGGAAACCTTATACAGACCTTTGGTTGAAAGAAGAAAAGACTGAATTGATGATTTATGGATTTGGAGACTAAAAAGTGTTAAAAGGGAAGGGGAAGGGAATTACAAAATAAGAGGAAAAAAGGGAGAGGGGAAAGAGTATTATGGCAACTACTTGATAGAAAGAAGGGTGGAAGTCATAATTCTATTTAATTTAATTTTATTTTATTTTTCTTATCTTTCTTTTATACTTTTATTGTATTTAAAAATTCTAATAAAAATGGGGCTGTGAATTGATCATGAGAATCAGACACATCAACTTACCTTGAACAAGTTCCAATTTATCCAAAAACGTATCTGTCATCTCTATAATTGTGGAACACATATCCCCGAGTCACTTTTTTTTCTTCTAATTTTGCTTTCATCTCATCCCCTACCCATAAATGAGGCAGTTTAAAGTTGTCCTTAGCCGCTCCAGGTTTGAAGTAGTGTTTTCCTTCTTCTCCTGCCACAATTTTTGTCATGGATACAATCTAGCTCACTTCAATGACAAAATGGTTACAGACATGATCAGGGGCCGGGATTCATGCAGCTCCCATTGGCCACTTTAGTCTGTCGTGGGAACACCTCTTCCCTTCTGGTCACTGGAAATTGCTCTCCAGGGCCATTTTAGCTTGGGCACCAGGAGAGTCTGGTCACTAGGCTGCCATGGAGGTCGCTGCCCAAGTAATGCCTAACCAGCACTTTCTAGTGCTCTTTTGAAAGTGTGCCATTCTAAGTACCCACCTATACTCACCCAATTCTCCCATTCCACCTTTGGGAATTGCTCTGTGGTTATTCTCAACAGAAAGTGGGGGGGGGGGGGATCAAGTTGCAGCAACCCATCAATCCCTTTTCTTCACCTGGACTTGAATAGGTTCATAAGAACAGCTCCCTTTCCATCCCGCTTTTGTGGCAGAATTCAAAGTGGCAATAGGGCAACACAACACTGGCATACTTTTCTACTAGTCAAAAGACTGGTGGGTAGCAATTTGATGTCCTGGTTTGGAAAAGCTACACATGCTTGCAGTAGTACTCATACATCTATCTGTAAGAAGACAGGTACCCTGGAGAAGATGCTGATGCTAGGGAAAGTGGAAGGCAAAAGGAAGAGGGGCCGACCAAGGGCAAGATGGATGGATGATATTCTGGAGGTGACAGACTCAACCATGGGGGAGCTGGGGATGGCGACGGCCGACAGGAAGCTCTGGCGTGGGCTGGTCCATGAAGTCACAAAGAGTCTGAAGCGCCTGAACGAATAAACAACAAATCTATCTGTAAATGCATGTGTTTAGATGATTTCCAAAAAATAATATTAAAAAATGGGCAATAAAATAATGTAAGAGGTTTATATCATAACAATTAACAAACTTTTTAGCACAGTAATAGTGTCATAGAAGGCGTCAGCAGATGACCTTGAAAGAAGGTGAAAGGAACGTATGAAATGTTAATTAAAATTATTAGTGCTGTTTGAGGTGCTTATCTTGTTTACTGCTAAGGTGTTGCTCCCTTCTGCATAATTAATGGTAATTTTACTTACTTTCAAGTCTGTAATTTTAAATATCACAAAGTTTTATCTTCTTAGAGAAGTAATTCATTATTGGTTTATATGTAACTGCTTGATGTTTTAATCAATATACTGTAGGCAACTACCACAAAAGTCTGTTATAATATGTCAAGAGGTTTTTTCATACCTTTTACAGAACAGGATTAGGCACGGGACATGAAGCTGAAATCCGATTTCATAATGAAATTTAAACAGAAGTTTGGGGGTTACAAATTAAGGATATATTTTTGCTTGATCTGTGTGTCTTTACATTTCCATTTATGCCAGAGTACTGGAGCATAATGCTATCTGGAAAACAAACCATGCTGAAGGTAAATCCATTTAAACACAAAGAGTTACTGTCAGTTAATCCTAAAAGAGACAATGCAGATTTTAAAACTAAACTGCTTAGGAAATGAATATGTCTTGCATGCTTTCAATTTGTTTCAAATCCTAAATTGAAGAATTCTCAGCTGTTGTCTAATATTTGCATAAAATATTTAATCTCAGACTGTAAATTAAAAAAAAAAACATTAAAGGCCTGTTTTGAAAATGTTGTTGTCAGAACAATGTAATCTTTTCTCTCCAGACCTCTTTCAATTTGATGTCCTTACTATATTCTCATAACCTTCTTAAAGTATTGACCTGTGCTGCATTGACTCGTAAAATTCTTGTGTATAGTTGGTTTAGATTTCATTATTTTGTAGCATGATACAAACAAATGACTTTCCAAGGTTTTCTATTATGGTTTTTCTGAATTATCTGTGTTAATAAAAAAGATGGGATTGGGTTTTTTTTTCCCAGCTACATAGCAGTGCGCAGCAAAGCTTGGAGCACTAATTATTTGCAGCCATTGTTTACCAATTGCCCTTCTGGTGGCCTTAGGTGAAATACTGTATAATCTATGATAAGAAGCATTGTGGAGTCTCTCAACCCCTTTCACACATTACTGGTGTGTAGGCACACATTGATAAAAAGAAGACTGGAGCATGATGTTGGTCATTTCCCAACATTATGACTCTCACTGGTTTATCGGTTTCCCATCCACGCCTGCTTCCCCACTCCATCCCTAAGAAAAGAGCTGAGGCAATGGCATGGTCCTGCTTTGCTTTCTATTTATCACTTCCTTGTGCTGAGGAAATGTTTGAAAAAGGCTATGAGGTATATTTCTGTTCCAAGTAGTATTCATATTTATAAAGGGTGCTTATATTTTGAGAAAAAAGTGGGCATATGTTAAGCACCAAGAAACAGTGACCAAACACTGCTCCAATGAACAGTGACATGGTCCTCCTTCTATATGGTAGACCACAAATAGGTAGCTATTATGTAACAGCTAAAGCTGAGCTCTAGTTTAGTATCTTAATAGTAGTAATTTTTTTTTAATTCTCTGGAGCCCATTAGGGCTAGTTGGCATCTGAGAAATTGTTTTCTTTCTTCGGCCTCCAGCTGCTAAATTCTACTGAAGCATCCCTTCTCCAAGTCTTCTACTGCGGCTATTCATTCATTGGCGATCACTTGTAGCCGAGTAAGATTGTCTTCCAAAGGTAAAATTTTAACGGTGGATCCGTAAGTGGCTATAAAGGCCAATTCTGGATCCGCACAACCTCCCACAATGTTAGCGTATTAGAAGAAGCGAAAACCACCAGCATTGAAACAATGATCATCCAACTGCGGCTATATTAGTAGGTGTTCCATTTTTTAACTGTTTGAAAAAAGGCTATAGGGTGGAAAGAGTAAGAATGCAGTCTCTATTTTAAACTATTATCCAGTGCTTACAGAGAACACAGAAAAAGATTGCATTCGGCCATCAGAGGACTTTTTGATGTTCTTACAATATGGTTTATAAAACAAATTCATGCCTCCATCTCTATATATTGTGATTTTCCTCTTAAGGGGGAAAATTTGCTCTGGTGCATACTCAGGGATAGACAAAACAATTGCTCTGGTGGCATACTTTGCATGGGCTATGTCACCCAGCATGCTAAATATAATCCACCTGAAGCCACATTTAATAACTACAGGCCACACATGCTATGTGCCATTTCTACCATCTACCGCCTCTCCCCAATTACATTTGCCCATCCCACCAGATCCAGCAGAGAGGGCATGCTGCAGGTCCCGTTGGCTAGAGTTTCACTTGGCAGGTCCCAGGCGGCAGGCCTTTTCTGCTGTGGCCTCCGCTTTATGGAACATTCTTCCCCCCGCAGTGAGACTGATTTCATCCCTTTTAACTTTCTGGAAGCCCCTCAAGACCTGGTTCTGTCATCAGGCCAAGGGACCACAGGGGACTGGTAAAATATTGAGATGGCTCCAGTGTAATTAACACCTGCTCTTGACCTAATATTTTAATTTTTTTTTAATTTTTATGCCTTTTATAATTTTAAAATTATTATTATTATTAATAATACTTAATAATAATACTTGTTTGCATATATTATTTTCAGCTTTGTTTTACGCCACCCAGAGTCACCTCTTTGTGAGATGGGCGGCCATATAAATATGACAAATAAATAAATCTCTGTGGTATAAGGGCCATGCCACTATGTATGGTGGCTGCTTGAGGCTTGGTCAACTTTTGTAGTCTGCCTAGGACTGAAAAAATGGGCTGCAGGTAAGGAGCAGCTAGAAAGTGCTAATGGATGGATGATGGCTTATAAATAACTAGTCTGAAAACACCAACAATTATGTACACTTCTTATTTGTTTATTTTGCATAGAATAAATTAACTAACCTAACCTAATTAATTAACCCTAACTAATTAACCCTAGCCCTGTGTGACGGAGTGAGCTCCCGCACTTGCTCCAACTCTTGCCAACCTAGCAATTTGAAAGCATGCAAGTAGATTAATAGATACCACTTCGGTGGGTAGGTAACAGCGTTCCACGTGCGTCATTCCGGCCACATGACCGCGGAAGCATCTTCGGACAGCGCTGGCTCTTCTGCTAACAAACGGAGATGAGCACCGGCCCCTGGAGTCGGACACGACTGCACAAATGTGCAGGGGAAACCTTTACCATTACCTTTAACTTAGGTTTGGCCACCGTTTCTGAGCTATTTTAACCAAGTTCTTCATAATAGAATAGATTTATCTACACAAATGCCATTTGGGATAGAAATATTGAAACAGGTAAATCGATTTATTTATTTATTTATTTCACCTCCGTATCAGGAACAGTCAACCTGGCTTGGAATAGACAGACTTGGCCCCATGTCTTGCAAGTGGCACCCGAGTTCCTTTTTTACATGGCCTTCAGAACACCCTTTCGCTAAGACTGTTGAAAGATGGATGGTTGGTTTCCTACTATTTTTCGGTCAGAAACAGATGAATATTGCTGTGTAAGGAATAAAACAGGCACAGTAAAATAAAAAAAACGAAAAACACGAACATTTTTGTCTCCCCCCCCCCCATTCAGCCCATGTGTGATGTGCCCCGGCCAGTGTTACAAATGGTCCTTGGCCACAACATTTTCCCATCCCTGCATGGATGAAAGAATTGATGACTGGTCTGACAGAAAAGAGTTACAAATCTCTGAAGCCAATATATAGTAATTTGGAGCTAGAATGCAATATCTAACATCCTTTCCCTATCTGGTAACATCCACATTGTGGTAAAGAAATTAGAAATTCTGGGAGACACAATCACCAGAGAGCTGATAGGAGCCAGGTATGAATAGGTTTATTTGTTTGTTTGTTTGTTTGTTTGTTTTGTATCCAATCATTTCCCTAGAAACAAAAAGTGTATTACATGGAGTTCCCTCCCAATATTTTTTCCCCCAACAACTAACCTATAAAGTAGGCTGGCTCCAAAGTTACCTAGTGGCTGTTTGTAGGTAAAAGTAGACTTTTTAACACTACAGTAAAAAGAAAAACAAATGTTGCAGTATGGAATGCCTCTGTTCAGCATAAAACTAGCCAATCAGCTATACCTCCTTCCAGAATACTTCAATTGCCTAGTCTGGCAATGAAACGTCTGCAAGAAAACAACAAGGCTCAGAGAGCACCAAGGACTCAATACTTCAATTATGCCTCCCTGTTTTCTATCCTGCTCCTTTGTAACACATGCAGGATTCCATGATAGTCTGGGATTATTGGTTTCATTTTTGCTTTTCTATCTTTATAGAAGGGACGTGGTGGCTCAGCGGGTAAGACGCCAGGCTTGTCGATCGGAATATCGCAAGTTCGGAGGTTCGAATCCGTAGTCCCACGTGACGGAGTGAGCTCCTGCACTAGCCCCAGCTCTTGCCAACCTAGCAATCCGAAAGCATGTAAATGCAAGTAGATTAATAGGTACCACTTCAGTGGGTAGGTAACAGTGTTCCATGTGCATCATGCCAGCCACATGACTGTGGAAGCGTCTTCGGACAACGCTGGCTCTTTGGCTAACAAACAGAGATGAGCACCGGCCCCTAGAGTCAGACACGACTGCACAAATGTGCAGGGGGAACCTTTACCTTTACCTATCTTTATATCTTTATAGATTACCCTGGAATGTCCTGAGTGATCTTTGTTGGAAGAAACTGAGCTGAACATGAATGACCATACGTCAGGATTTCTGCAATTGCATCCATCTTTGCAGATCTTGCGTAGAGTAGGAACTGGGACCAGATGACTTCCAAGGTACATTCTAATACTATGATTCTGTTTAAAATGAAAACAAATAAATTATTTATTATTTATTTATTTGAATTTGTATGTCTCCCCTCTCCCCAAAACGACTCTGACTGGCAAACAAAGTGTAAAAGTAAAAAACTGTTAAAACAGGAAACATACAATCCAAAAAAGAGACAGCGCCCAAGAATAAAAGAAAAAACACAAAATAATATCAAATTACCTGAACTTCACTAACTTCCTGACCCCGATGCTTGGGCAAACAACCAAGAAGGCCATCAGGGTTGGGGCCACTCTGATCTTAGGTGGTAAGACATTCCAGAGGACAAGTGCTGCAACTAAAAAGGCACACTTCCAAAATATGATTAACATATTCATGCATTTTAGGCCCCATTTGCATTTGTCTAAGTTACTTGTTGCATGAGATGTTGTTAACCAGTTTATGATTTTTATTTATGTATTATTTATTAATCAAATTATTATGGCTACCCATCTATCCAATGAAACTCTGGGCAGTAAACATACCATATAAAACATCAGCAATAATCAAACAAACAGAATCCCAGGTCGAGGCCCTCTCATTAAAAACACAAAACACCTGCACTGTACATCTATGCTGGAGCTTCCAAACTAACAGCCTGGCCCCAGTGCCTGGGAGAAGAGCCAGGTCTTCACAGTCTTCCAAAAGGCCTGTAAGATTGGGATTGTCCATATCTCTGAGCTAAGGCTGTTCCACAGGGCAGGCACCAGGACAGAGGCCCGATTCCTAGGACCTGCTAGGTAACATTGCCTAACAGAGGGGACCCAGAGCATGCCCTCTCTGCCAGATCTGGTGGGATGGGCAGAAACCACTAGGGAGAGGCAGTCCCGCAAGTAAGCTGGCTTCATGCCATGCAGGCCTTTAAAGGTGACAACCAGCATCTTGAATTGTACCCTGAAGCCTACTGGGACCCAGTGCAGTTCATGTAGCAGTAGTGTTATGTGGACGTACAGTGGTGCGCCCAATACTGCACGTGCCGCCACACTCTGGACCAGCTGGAACTTCTAATGCTTTTCAAGGGCAGCCTCATGTAAAGAGCATTGCAATCAACCAATCATCCAGTAATACAGTTTGGAGTGTGTAGACCCCTGACTTGTGGACCCCTTAAGGAGTTCCCCTAAAGGATATTCTGATATATTTGATTGGAGAAGGAAGGAAGAGAAAGCTAAAATTCTGATAGCTGGTTGTGGAGTTCTGCCAACATTCATCTAAAAGTGCGAGGATCAGTCTAAATCAGTGTTGCATATTAGGACTGTACATGCTTCATTAAAGTTAATGTGACTCTTAAAGCTGCCATTTTTCCCCCCAGGCTCATGTAAAACTTGAAAAAAGATTGAGCTGCTTTAATGAACAGCAGAGAGGTTCTGTGCTTTTGTGAGGTATGAAGCAATTCTTCTGAATAATCTTGGAAGGATACCCAACCCTATTCACTGCAGAGATGATTGGGAATATACATATCTAGAGTTCTAACTGGACATTCACAAGAAGATGAAATGCCAAAGTGAAGTTTTAACTATAGCAATTTAAGATCTGAAAAAAATTGACATCTTAGCAGTAACAGACAATTGTTTTGTCCAATTGTGAGGTATGCCCAATATCTGATATAAGGGGATCTAACTGGCCAATCAGAAATTTCATATGGTTTTAATAGTAGTTTTCAATAGTATGAAGAAATGAAGTCCCTCTTCCGGGGGGAGATGGGCGGTGGCAAAATTTGAAAAATAAATAAATAAATAAACTTAAACTTAGTATAGTTTAGGGTCTAAGATACTTTTTAAAAAATAACTGAATCCAAAATACTCAGTCCCTTTTCTCTGTGGCTTCTTAAAACCCCTGGATTCTAAAACAATATTTATCAATCACAAATCTTGATAATGGTCCTCCAATTACAATTGGTTGTAAATCGGTTGTACCATTTAACATGAAACTACATATGAAAATTGGCAAACAGTCTTATGGCTTCTTAAAAATTAACCCCATTTCTTTTTTACTGTTTAAGCCTTCATGGAATACTTTTCAAATGCATCAGATAAAGTAATAATACATTGTCCAATCCTTAACGTTCACAAGATTCTTTGTCCATCTTTTGCTGAAAAAGCTACCATGGCTACCACTTTGGAAAATACAAAAACAAGATATCCATTATTGGATTTCTGGTTCTTGCTGAAGTTTATTTACAACTGTTGCAGGGAACCTGAATCTAAATGGCATTGTAGGAAAGGAAATATTAAATTTTTTTGTCATCACAATTTTCCTAATAAAACTCTTCTTTCTGAAATCAGAGAGCAAAATACAGATATCTGTTTAGTGTTCATACATTTTAATTATGAAGGCAATAGCATCTTAGAGAAGATTGTCAGTGAGAAAATAATATGATTAAAAGATTAAGCCTACTCCTTCATCCCTGCATTTCTATTGAGATCTGAATGATACCCCTTATCTGGAGCTGCTATTTTTTTAAAGGTAGAGGTCTTAATGTGGATTTTTAACAGGCTTCTGCAAGCCTTCATCATACAAATGAAGGGTTAACAGTGTGGTGGGTACAGGGGATGGACATTTTTCCAGGCTTACAGTGTCTTTAAAGAAGTTTGCATACTGAGCCCAAACATTTGCAGGGAGGGGGAGAGTTGTAAGAACATTTGCTTACAAGACAGTTGGAAATGAAATCTTACCATGGTTTCAAGATGTTTAAAAGAATTCTAAATGATCATAACTCCCTACAGACTTCTGTATTCAATTTATTAAGATTTTAAGAGAAGTCCAAGTTACAGCAATGGGAGAAAAGTGGCGTCTGTGCGCACGCACAAACACACACACACCCATGACTGCATGGTGGCATGGCTGAATTGCAACAAAAGGAATCAACTAGCAATCATATTCTTCAGTCAAACATTTGAACCAAACATGTTTATTTATAGGACATATATACAAAACTACTAGGAATGTTTGCATTTTTTTTACAAAGAAGCTATTAGGAATTAAAATATAAATATAAATATAAATATAAATAATCATTAACAAGTGTATTGAGAAACATAATGTTCAAAAAAGTATTAAGGACATGTATTGTTTGTCAAAAAAATCTACAACTTAGGAAAAGTTGCAAACAAAAAACAAATGTGGATTTTCCAACAGATTATTTTTAAAAACTCCATATAAATATAAAATGAAAAACTCTCACCACTAATTTATATTGATCAATAAATGTGGAGTGGAGTGTGACTTACAGGAATACCCTCACATCTATCACATTAAACAATGCATGCATAGAGTGAATGCAGAAGACTAGTTTCATGTCTATGACTTCCGTTTTAAAGAAATAAAATTCTGGTATCTGGGGGTTCTCCATCTTCCTGTGGGATGCTACTAAGGGGGAATATTAAATATGTGCCATCTGTCTTCTCTACTTTAGACTACACTTGGAGTCCTATGTCCTGTTGGATACTGCACTTTAAAAAAGACATAACAAAGGTGGAATAGATTTAGCAGAGAGCTACTAAGATCATTAAGTGCTCTGACATAAAGCTTTATGAGAAATGATCAAAGGAATTAGATGTCTACTTAATGATGGAAGAGATGATGGAGACCTACAAATATCTGTAAGGTTGGCACATGCAAGAAGGTCAGCCCTATTCTCTGATGAAACTGAATAGAACCAGGACAATGGGTTAAAATGAAAAGAAAGAGGTTCAGTTGAAAATTAGGATGAATTTCCTGATGGTAAGTGTTGCTAAGCAGTGGACCAGTCTGCCAAGAAAACTGGTTCCTCATTGCAGGTTTTCAAACAAGGACTGGATTGCCAGTTGTTGGGGTGGTTGAGTGAATTGCTGCATTAGCAACATCTTGGGCTAGATAACCTATTAGGTCACTTCCAAATCATACATTCAGTGATCAAAAGATAAATAAATATATGGACTGTGAACTGCATTTAAATAGTCACACTTGGGTTTTTTGAAAGCCAATACTTCATACCTGCCAAATGTTATAATATTAAACCTTTAGTTTAACCTAAGCCTAAATCTTTCTATTGTTTCAGTTGGCATACTCCCACATAGGAACTATTCTGTAGCAAGAGAGTACACTACAATAGCCCAGGAATAACAAAAGTTGGCCATTCAACATGCCGAACGGTTACCCAATTCAGCTTAGTTTATCTGCTCTGGGCTGACTCGCTTTCGAAAGGGAGGAAGGTATGTTGAAAGCCTATCAGTGAGAGCAGCTACATGAAATAAACAAAGAGCTACCTCTCAGTCTAAGGGATGTGTTGCATTGGGAAGAAATGGGGGAAGGGAAGGAAGGAGCGTTTGTTCCCAAACTGGTAAAAACAATAAATTCAACAAAGATAAGATCTTTTAAAAGGTAGACATTTTCTACAACGATTTTTATGAGGGCATGCAGCAAAGCTGTGTCAAATAATACTGTTTGTCAATAAAATGAAAATTAGTGCTGTGGCGTGTTCACCTGCACATATCCCTTTAAAGGCAGCGATTGCATTTGAAACCTGCAATTCTCAACAAAAAGAGAGAAGTTCAGAGCTGATTGCTGGATATTTGGACCTCCCAGAGCAAACATTAACTGGCTGAGAGGCACTCTGGAATGTAATGAAGGAAACAATACCGGGAAAAGAGCCAAAAAAGCAGAAACACTGGCGCCTGGAACCTGGGGATTTGCCTCCTCGTAATAGGAGCTGAATGAGGCCCAGCACTTCTGTTAGGCTGGAAATGACATACTGTGATCCTTGACTTAGCCAAAGGGATTTTAAATGGAGGAAAGAGCTGGCAAGACAAAATCTCCTGCACTTTTCACAGTGTTTTTCTAAATCAAGCAAAGGAAATAAGGGAGAAAAGGCTGAAGTCTATTACATTTGATCCAGTTAAGTCAAGAGTAGAAGCTTTTTAACTGCTATTATTTTTTCCCCGACTTTCTCATCATGTCACACCACCCAGAAAGCATAGACATAAAGTGGAAACTTGAAACTGCTTTCAGTCAAGAAGAAAGGGGCACCCCAACATTACTTTATTGACAGGAGGTCTGAAAAAACTGACAGCTGCAGAAATTGTACAGTTGAAGCTGAATTCCCAGGAGGAGGAACGATATACTGATGGCATTAATTCCGTTTGGAATTGTTAAAATAAGAAAAGGTTACAAGGAGTTGGGTTGTTGTGTTTTTTTCTCTCTCTTGTATCAAAGGCAAAACTTCCTCCTTCCCTGGTGTCCTTGGACTGTCATCTCCAACCTTTTGAAACCGTATCTGATTATCCATGTGGCAATTAATCATAATTAAGCAGGCTTGAGATTTGGAAAGGTACAAAGAAGGTAGCTATAGATCTGGCTTTTGTCCTAAGCACCCTCTTCTCTCTTTTTGGCTGCTCAGCCTCTGGTTTGGAGCCATGAATAAAAAAAAAAAAGCTGAAACAAAAATTAAAACCAGCCTTTCCCCCCCCCCCTTTCTCTTGTTATTTTTTAAAAAATATACTTCTTGCTAACAAAGTTCCACTGAACTTGGAAAGAGGAAGCTAGGTAACAAATTACTTCTCCAATGCCAAGTGATTTGGATCCATTCTTACAAACCAGATTTTTTCCAATTTATTACAGGAAAACGTTCAATCATTATATGCTGGCATCCCTCTGGGGTACGTGGAATACCATTCTGCCCGCTCCACCCACATCCAGCTTTTTAAAGGCTTAGTAAGGCCAGAATGTCATCTTATTAAAATGTTTTATATATTTATAATTAAAAATACGAAGCTGGCATTAGAATCACTCCAACAGATGTAATCTGACACATATCCAGGGTCAGCTTAGAAAACAATGGGTTCTTTAAACTCTTGGATTCCGCTCAGGTTTCTCTTATGCACATGGGTACAATTTGTTCCCTTTATGATTAGCTTTAAGTAAACTGATGTGCTATTTATTTAGGAGAACTGCCATTTCAGGATATTTCCACATTCCCCTCACATATGCCTTACAGTGTGTTCTGTTTCAGCACCATCCATTATTGCTCTATTATAGTGCAGAAACATGGGGGTCCCAATTCACCCCAAAAAACAACAGCCACTCTCTTGACAGAGACACTAAATGATTTATTACCGATCTCTACCTCGGAGTTAATGTGCAGGCTGAACACATGAGCCAAGTCAAGAATGAAAACCTTAAAGCTTAAAGGGCAATGTGCTGGCATGGGAAAGGGATTTAAATGTCTGTGTAATTGATTTAAACATCAAGCTTGTCTGCTAGACAGGTAACATGAAAGGACTGGGCTTTACCACCCATATTCATTGAAGCCTATTGGTAGACTTGGGTGTCAGTCAGACCGCTGAAGTAACAATGGAAAAATGTCATGCTTGTAATTTAAAAAGTGCATCCCATCCCCCACACCTGTATCACCTGTAAAGGCAGAGGATGTCTTCTCTTCCTCATCCTCCACCTCTTTCTTTGTCTTTCCAAAAAAGTATGCTCAAAAGCTTCATATTTCTAAGTTAGTAATAAAATACTGTTTTATCTCTGACAAACCAACGAAGCATGACAGGCTGCATAATTGGTCCAAAATCTATGGCTCTTACTTTGTCCCTCATTCGTTTCTCCAAGACTCAAAATCTTGCTGTAGTTTAGTGCATTTGTTTAAATCTACAATAACACTTCAGTAGCTGTGGCAGCACAAATAGTTATGGGTGCACCTTGGTATGCTTACATAACATGGCTACTGTGTGAGCTTCACTGGTTACCAGTGGGCTTCCAGGTGCAATTATAGGTGCTTGTTAAGCCCTTTGTGGTACAGAGCCTAGGTAGATGCAGAACTGTTGGTCTTGAGTTATTTCTGCCTGTCCTTTCAGATCTGATAGGTTGGCATAGTGTGGATCACATCAATTAAACAGGACCACCTTATTGGACCCAGGAGCTCCATTGCAGCCGCTGCCCTATGGAACAGTCTTTCCATTCAAAATTCCAAATGTTACTAGCCTTTAAGAAGGCTCAGAAGATCTGGCTCTTCCTGTGCCGGCCCAGTTGTAAGTATATGTAATAATAATAATAATAATAATAATAATAATAATAATAATAATTTCCTTTGTACCTGTTATTTCTAACTTTGGTTAGCCACCCAGAGTTGCCTGGCAAGTGGCAACCATATAAGATGGATGGATGGATGGATGGATGGATGGATGGATGGATGGATGGATGGATGGGTTGTGCAGGTCCTCTCAGCAGTAGAATTCAATTCTGACCTTCCATTTTCCAAGTGTACCCTGCACTTCTTCTGGAGGCCTGCCTATCCTCCTGATACCATTACCATATTATAATCATCGTTGCCACATCCCTTTTATTAATTATCCTTTCCAGTCATAGCTCTGGATCTAACTAATAGAATTCATATGATTACAAACCCTAGTTCCTAGCTACATTGTACACCAAAAGCTACAGAAGAAATATAGTAGGCATCTATATTTTTCTTATTTTGAAGAAAATGAATGATCTTCGCCAATTAAACTTAGAAATAACTCAGAAGTTGAAAACATTTGGAAAGTTGAAGGAATCATCACAAAGAATTCATTTGTAACATCTCTTGCTATTAAAGTAGTATGATTTTCCTCCATTCTCCATAATGCTTTTCATTAAGTTGCTCATAGATAGCTTATGAACCAAATCTGCTCTTGTGCTCCTGATTTTTGACTGTGATCCTCTGAAATTATCCTATTTCTGGAAGAATATTTGGTGAGCCCCTGTGACATTATTTATGTGATTTGCATCTTTTTGGCTGAAAATCTTTCTTTTTCAGGACCATAGCCACATATATTTCATGGAAGTTGAGAATCTGTTTACAATGTCATAGATGCTCTACTGATGTTTTTATGTCAACTTTATAGAAATTTAGCTAAATAAAGCTGAAAGGAGAAAGCATAACATTATCATCAATGGTTCTGTGTCTGAAGCAGCAATTCTACAACAGTATTTCACCAATGATTGCTTTTACATACTCAAACTTACTCAAGGTAAATAGAAAAAGGACACTGTTAATGAGGAATAAGTCCAGTTGAATTCACTGGGATGTGCTTCTGAGATAAGCATAAGATTTGCATTATAAAAAGTAAAATGAAATGTAACTGCCCAGAGTTCCCCGTTGGGGGAGATGGGCAGTGATATAAATTTAAATAATAAAATAAATAAATAAATAAATAAATCTCAAATAAATGTACAAAGGATTGATAATTAATTAATTAATTAATAATTTACTAGATAAGAAACAAGCCACTTTTACTTTTAAAACAAAAGTCAATTCTACATTTTGAAAAATGCAAAATAGAAAATGAAAGACAAAATTCAAGGCCATCCTGGAATAATTATTTTTCTTTGAAAACAATATAGGTGATAGAGTCTTTTGCAGTGTGTATCTGTGCATGTGTGCATGTCAAATAGAAATAGCAAAGAATTGGACAAATGTACAATATGGCAGGATAATAATGCCAGAAGGTTTTCTTAAATGTAGTCATACTTATAGTAAAGATAAATATCAGTGGAACTTTAATTAGTTACAACTAACTTGTCCCAATGATTTAAAGATTTACTGGATTTACTGTAAACGTGCTTAAGTCAGGGTCTAAATCAGTTGCCTTATCCTAATACTAAAACAGCCCACTCTTAGATTTCAGAGTATGCTTGCATAGCCATATGATGCGGCTATAATTGATGATACGTTCTGGAAGCATAAGATTGTCAATTTTTTCTCTGGATTTTAAAGGAAGATATGATAGCATTGGACCTCCTCAGATGAAGCTGTTTTCTTTTAAACAGTTTCTTCATTTTGTTAAATTGTCTAGAACATTAAGAAAGCAGTTTTCAGAAAATATGCCTAATAATTTGAGCAATGAACATTCTATAGGCATTTATAGTTACATTCCTTTCAGTATTATAATCTAATTAATATTGGTTTAATATTAATATTAATCAAGCACCAATGTTATATTAGGTAAAAGTAAAGGATCCCCCCGCACATTTGTGCAGTCGTGTCCGACTCTAGGGGCTCATCTCCGTTCGTTAGCCGAAGAGCCAGCGTTGTCAGAAGACGCTTCCATGGTCATGTGGCTGGCATGACGCACACGGAACGCTGTTACCTACCCACCAAAGTGGTAGCTATTAATCTACTTGCATTTGCATGCTTTCCAGTTGCTAGGTTGGCAAGAGCTGGGGCTAGTGCGGGAGCTCACTCCGTCACGCAGGGCTAGGGATTTGAACCTCTGAACTTGCAATCTTCCAATCGACAAGCCTGGCGTCTTACCTGCTGAGCCACCATGCCCCCTATATATATATATATATATATATATATATATATTATATTATATTATATTATATTATATTATATTATATTTATATTATATATTATATATATATATATTATAATATATATATATATATATATATATATATATATATATATAGTAATATATAATGTTATATTACATTAATAATATTTAAGCCCATAACAAAACATCAACTTTAAAGACCTTCTTGTATGGTAATAAGTATGTCTGCTCAGAATTAAGTTTGAGTTTAACTCAGTGATATCATACAGTTTAGTAAGACAGGGCAGATTAAACAATATCATCTTTCAAGACTTAAGAAGCATAGCCTCTCTGTTGTGGTGCCTGCCTTCTTCAACAGCATCCCCCACAGATCCAAATGGCTCCTATCCTGATAATGTTCTGGAAGTCCCTGAAAACTTGGTGATAGAGATAGGATTTTTAGAGATAGGATGTTGTTGATTCCCTGTTGTTTGTGTTTATGTGTGTATGTGTGTGTTGTGTTTCTTTTTGTCACCATCTGCATGTGAAGCACAAACTCTGTCACTGATAATTGTCCCCTTATACACTCTTCCCTTTATTTTCTTTTATTAAATTTTGAAGATGCCTGATTCCAGATGACTCTTGATATCTTACCCTTTAAAAAGTAAAAAAAAAAGAAAGGAAAAAATATTGTTCATGTCCAGAGAAAAGAAATGCAACACACAAACATGCACAAACACAAAAAACAGGGCATAAATAACAAAATAAAATAGGGTGTATAAGGGGACAATTATCACTGACAGTGTTTGTGCTTCGTATGCAGATGGTGACAAATTGAGGTTCTAGTATCTCCAGGTAAGGCTGAAAATGACTACTGTCTGTTAATCTGGTGAATTTATGACAGTATAATGCTGGGCTAGAAAGATCAAAGTAATACAGCTTCTAATGTTAAATGGAATATAGTGGCTAACTCTGAGTAGAAATGCTTATGATTACATTGGCAATATCCTAGCCAATAAGAAAAGGAAGAAAGTGAAGTAATTTTCCTTTTAGGCTTTGCTTGCTTCAAAATTATGGCTATTGGTCCTGAAAGAACTGATTGCCCAGTCCTGATTACTCTGTGAGAAAGCCCTCACCAAGTTGTTCACCGCTTAATTGGACAAGAAAAGCAGATTTCTTTCTGTCTTTATAACATAGTTGGCATTACAAAGAAAAGCTGAATCAAGATATTCAGAAAGTTATTGGCTTTATATGAAGATGTACATATGTTGTAAATAGCCTTCTATACATGGTGACATCCCCTTTCTTATAAAATGCCACTCAGTTTTGCAACCTCAGATGCTTTTAGAACTTGAAAAGACTCACCAAAAGACACCAAAGCAACATAGGTGTTTTTGGGGTTATTCCAACAATTGGAAACACAGTGTTTGGCCTATTTCTGGATTCCTATTTGTCTTCTTTAGTTCTCCTGTCACATCCTTGTCACTACTAGTGGAACTGGAGATTTGAAATGCCTGCATCCACATTAGTTTAGGATTGCTTCCAGGTCATTTGGAATTCAAGCTGGGAACTTGATCCAAGAAGACAGACACAAAATGTAGAGCTATGAGAACTTGGGAAAACCTGCTTGGCAGATCCTCTCATTTTAGTTTTAAAATATAATTTATTTAGAAAGCCATTTTCTATAGTCGATAACTTTCAGGTATGTCTATCCACAACAAACCCAATGGAAATTTTTTAAAATACTTGAGCTAAAAGAAAAGAGAATTCCTAACAGCCAGAAAGGAAAAAGTACAAAATTTTCAGTACAAAAACCTAAACAGTAAACTTTTCAGATAATGAATTCCCCTCATCACAATTCCCTAAGCACCTGATATGTAGAGTGTTCTACAGATAGATCTGAAGTTGCATGAATACACCCTCGCATACTTGCTGCACAGATGTTTTAGCATGTCTGTGCCAGATAAACTATCTCTATCTATCATCTATCAATCTAAAATATACAGTAGTGGTTTAGATATATAGAGAGGAATAATCTGTATAATTCAATAATCTAAATGTTCCCATCACAGTAGCTGTCCTCGTATATACAAGGGTCAAGATGTGCTACAGTTCTCATGTTTGAGGAGATTGGTGATTTATTTTTAGATGCTATGTCTTGGTACATGGCCAAAGAAGCTAAGAATATTATTTAATTATACTATATAGATATCTGTGATTATGAATCTGTTTTAGGTAGATATGTCACTGCAAATCTGCAAAACAGAATAAAATTACACCCAAAATATGCATTAAATAGTATTCTGAAATTGTGAACAGTGAACAAACTTTATTACGGTCAATGACCAGTGCAAAAAGTATTCTTCAAATTCCATATGCTTATGATAAATGTTTCATTGTTGTCAGGTTTAAATTTCTTTTCTAAACATTTCTCCTTGTAAATGTTATTTATTATTTATTTATTAAATTTCTATGACCGCCCATCTCCCCCTCAAGGAGGGACTCTGGGTGGTTCACAGCCACATTTTGTTGTTGTTTATTCATTCAGTCATTTCCGACTCTTCGTGACTTCATGGACCAGCCCACGCCAGAGCTTCCTGTCGGCCATCACCATCCCCAGCTCCCCCATGGTTGAGTCCATCACCTCCAGAATACCATCCATCCATCTTGCCCTTGGTCGGCCCCTCTTCCTTTTGCCTTCCACTTTCCCTAGCATCAGCTTCTTCTTCACAGCCACAATAACACCATTAAAATACAAAAAAAAACAGTAAAAATATAAATACAATAAATGTTAACTTTTCCATAACATTTTTCAATTCCCATTGTATTTTAACTATTAATGCCATTTCTTATAACAATACCCAAACATCACAAAATATCACAAATGATACAAAATGTATTCAAAAGTAGCATTTTAAGAAAAAAATGACATATAAAACCAAATCTGGATGTGTGGTGTGTGCGTGTTCTCTGTGTGTTTGCCCAGAATGATGTTGGAACTTGACAAAGCCAACATGGACATTCTATACCATGTATGCTTCTATGCCAGCTCGTATAATCACTGTTCAAACCCACTGCAAGTAAAAACATATGTGCAAAATTATCTGAGGTTCTGAATTAAAGTGAACAACAGATAAAGTATTGAAGGAATGGAAATACTACCCAGAACCAGATTAAATTTATGTGGGAAATCCTCTGCTTTTCATTAAGCAACTAGAAATGACAATAGACTTAGTTCTTCCCCCTTCCTCCATCTAGGATGATTCACTCTTCCCTTTTAGGAACTTGTCAAGTTCAGTTATAGTATGTTTGGGGATGTAATATTATATTTTGAATTACACATTTTTTTCAAATTGTTTCACTTGTGATTAGTGTTTCTATAATTAAAAAATAATTTGGAAGAAAAACACAATCCTTTGGATATAAAATAAGAAGAATTTTAAAGAAATACATATCATCCAGTTATAGTTTATACAAGAAGACTAAAATGTATAGTGTAGTAGCTGCAGATACCAGGAAAATAGAGGATAAATATATTTATTAAGGCTTCTACTTGGGAATTTCCTTGAAGGTATGAAGATTAAAAGAGTTTCAGTGGTTGGGGCATATAAAGTAGCCCCATGACCTACATTCCCAAGTGCCTATCCCAACAGTTCATTATCTTCCCATATTGAACTGGAAGGTTTAAAAGGGAATTCTGTTGCATATGCTTGACTTCTTGCATTCAAGGAAACATGAACAAAGAAAGTGAGAAACATTTCCTTCCTGAAAGAAGGAAATAGCCATGAAATCATAGCATTGCTAAAGAGTAGGATTTCTGTCCTATTATTTAGTTGGCCATGAAACAACATTTATATGTGAAAGAAATATCCCTCTTCTCACATTCTAAAAACTATTTTATTACTTACTGGTCTGTTTGTTGATAATTGAATTCCAGATTCCATAATAGGATATTTATTAGGCTAATTTAAGTCACAAAATTGTGCACAGATTCTTGAATTTTCCAGGCTACCTGGACTCTGTAGAATCTGTAGAATTTTTTCTGTAGAAGTTTTTCCTTGATTTTCCAGCCTTTTGATAAGCCTAACAAACATTCTGCCCTATTTTGATTTGGGATTATTTGGATGACCAGTATAACTATTTTTGCTTTCTTTTATTTTTTAGGGAATCCTGGAATGGTTTAAATCATACTCAGAGCTATGTTTTCCACTCACGTTAATCAGAGTCTTCTGTTCCAAGATGCAATTGATCGATCTCATCCACCTCCCCTAATGTATACAATGAAGTCTATTGTGACTTAGCAAAATATTTGCAGTTCTGACTGTTAATGTAACCCCATCCATGTGCCTATATATTCTCATGAACTGTTATCTATTTCTGTACTCATTAGGGATTTGGTAAGCAGATAGCAATAGTTCCAGTTGTACTTTTAGCATGACTATTTGAAAACTGTGAGGACCAAAGATATTTTAGTGAAGAAGGAGACTGTGTTGCATGAATGTCGGTTTGCCCATTGCAGTTGTACTGTAGAGTGCCTTAAAAATGAACTGGCAAATGGAAGTTTTGAGGGTTTTATAAAGAAAAAGATATGAAGTCATCTGACTATTATCTTATTTTCACTATAAATCAATAACATATGGAACCATGAGGACATGATACACACTGTACATTTTAGAAATACAGATAGCAGGATTCAACTACTTTCTGAATACAGCATCTACTCGTCCATTATTATGTGTCTGGTCATCTAGGATGATAAGCTTTACCAGCTTTAGGTAAACCCTAAACCCTAAAGAGCCAAGCAAAAAACAAAAATAAAATGGAGACACCATTGAACAAACCAATCTGATATTGAAGTATACAGTAGCTCTTCTGGAAAGGGTAGCATTCCCTCAAAAGTAACCAATTCACAGTGAAGGGTGTTCTTGGAGTTATCACTGCTGCTGCAAACCAGAATATTGCTGTGGGCAGGCATTCTTTTGCTTCACTTCAGTTAGAATAACATCTGTGCCTTTTCCTGGGAAGCGAAGGACCAAATCCTTAATATTAATAGATTACTCTTCAAATAGTTATGTGCAGAATTGCTGTTGTGAATTGCATGATGCAAATGCTCTTTTGGGATGAATGAACAGGAACGTAGAATCCAAAGCACAGGAAACAATTGTCCCACTCTTAGCTGCCTTGTTCAGGCCTACTTGGAACACTATGTCCAGTTTGGGGCACCAAAGTCTAAAAGGGACATTGACAAACTGGAGTGAGTTCTGAGGAGAGCTACCAAGTTGAAGAAGGGACAGGAAATACAGTTTTATGTGGAATGGTTAAAGGAACTGAGTATTTTCAGCTTAAAGAAGAGTAGACTGAGGGTGATATGATTGAAATCTTCAGATATCTAAGGGGCTGCTATATATAGAGAAAGTAGACTTGTTCTCTGTCACCCTGGAGGGTAAGACAAGAAGCAGTGGATTGAAACTAAAGGAAAATAGATTCTGGTGGATATTAGGAAGAATTCCCTGATGGTAGGAGCTGTCAATTAACATGTTGCTTCATGAAATAGTATTATTCCCTTCAATAGAGATCAGTATGATTCCCTTCAAATAGAGCTTTAGCAAGGGGTTAGACTAGATGACTTCTTAGGTCCTTTCTGTTCCTGTGATTGTAACTGTTCAGAAATTTCAGCTAGTGCAAAATGTGATTTCTAGATCATCTGTCTGTCTATCATCTTAGTAGTGTTATACTGACTATCCATTTTTTAATGCCTAATGCAATATGATGTTTTTGATCTAAAAACCCCAAATACTTGATATCCGAAAAACTGCCTATTTGTGTATAAGCTTGCCCTTAGCCTACATTTTTCAATAAAAGGCTTGTTCTTTTCCCTTATCAGGAGAACCTTACTGATGGTATCCAAGCCGAGCCATTTTTCAGCACCCTACGTGCGAAGCTCCCTCCACCCCCAGAGAGATTAGGTCAGGCCAGCTGCACTGAATGGGGGTGGGGGAGGAATGGTATCGTTTTATCTGGAATTTGGAAAATCCTGATGGATTATTTTACTGGTTTGTGTTATAGAATATTCAGGTTTGTGTATATTTTATAGATAGATAGATAGATATTAAAATGCATAACATATTGAAGCAATTTTTAAAAAATCCTTTTTGTAATAAAGGAATTAATAAATAGTAACCTACATCAGTTCAGTCCTGGCTTTGATTCTGCAAATACCATTCTGACCCACTTACATCACTGCAACTGTTTTGCATTAGTGTACTAAAATGTTTCAACACCTATAACATTATCAGCAACCATCTGTACTGCTGATAAGATTAAACAGTGGGTTGTCTAGACAGGTAAAATAATTCATTGGCCAACTGTTGTTTCACTTAAAGCATATTTGGACCGAAGAACATAAATACTTTAAAGAGTTCACCAGTTTGATATTTTCCATTACTATGTGGGCTTTAAAAAAATGATTCAAGAATTCTTTCCGCACTGAACATCTCAGACTAAAAATGTTAAATTGTTATCAGTACAATTCTTTTAATATTTACCTAATGGAAATGTTGTGTATCTGTATAGCAATAAGAGACTGAGAAGTTCAACAGGTGCACCTCTTCTCTGTATGCAGAGAGAATGAATCAGACAAAAATCAGGTGACCCTCAAAGGCATAGAGCCTCTGCTTGGCAAATACAGCAAACCAGGGAAAGATGCCCATCAAAGGTCATTCATAATAGCTTAACAAAATCTAAGTGTATGTTTAGCTGCTTTCCAGCATTCAGAAATACATCTTGTGGAGCATCATGACCCGAGCTCTCCTTCTCTCCCCAACCCCTGCCTCCATATTTTAATCTATGGTCATATCAATTGGTTGCTGATCTCTATCCCTCTGCTTCAGAGGTTTGGGCAAGTGCTGAAAGAGTTGCTTGGATATAATGACAGCCTTGAAAACGATGCTGAATATTTTTCAATGACTATTTTCATTTTGCGGTGCCCTCTAAAGTTTCATTTTCAAAATGCGGCAATGATCTGGTAGGTACTCCAAAAATGCCTTTCCCAAAATTTGCAGTATGATTGCAGATAATGAAATGGGGAATTGTTATTACAGGCCTTTCATCAATACTGGTGGTGGTGGGCATAGTTTTAATTCCACATTTAACAGAATGTTCTTGATGTTGCAGAAATGGTGGTATTTGGCAATGTGGTCAGCATATTCTGAAGCCTAGAAAAATTCTCCATTTCCAAATGACCCAGGCATAGTGATATAAAGGGCTTTTTGTTTTTACTTAATTGCTAGCATCATTTTCAATCAGTCAGTGTCCTTTCAGATTAGCTTGATATGCAGAGTTATACAGGTGACAAGACGAATGTTTAAGCAGCCCTCCCATGTATTCAGTGAGCACCCAGCCAACTATTTACAAATCCCACTTCCAAGGAAAAAATGTATACCTGCAGCTGCACATGGATAGATCCTTTTTTAAATAGGTGTAATTTACCTGGTCTGCAATAATGCCAGCAATTATTAGTGGTTGTCTGAATCTCTTTGCTGCCATGGTTGTTATCTAGATTTTGTAGACCAGATATGGGATAAAGTATGTGGTCATGGAAGTGAGAGGATGCGAAAGTGGGAATAAGGTAGCATCTGAGGCATGACGACTTCTTCCTTTAGCTTTTTTTAAGCACATTAATGATGAGACAATTCTGATTTTCTGCATTCTGTGTGAAGCTGCTTCATTTAGTGCAGGTTGTTATAAAACCTTCAGGAAAACTCTATTTGACATCTGTGGTTTGATCAGTTGAAAAAACTTTTGGAAACACAGTTAATTCAACTGAATAAATTGTGGAGTTTTTATACAATGAAGCCTCAGTTGAACCACCCAGTTGCAGCAGATGCTAACACTGAGCATTATTAGCAACCCACAATTGAATCTTGACAGTGATGAGGGAGTCATTTTCAATAGTAGTCAAGCTTGCCAATCAGCTATGCAAATCTTAGCACACTAGAAATCATAGTGGTCAGAGGTAGAAAAGCCTATCACCTCTCAAGGTCCACTAAATGTTTATTGTTCTGAGGCTTTTCCTGAAGAGACCAATTATCCTGCCCGATCTAGCAGCCATCCAAGGCCAATGATAGTGGTCCTTACCAGGCAGGATCAAGGCTGCCAACTAGCTGTGCTATCACTCCCGCCACCCAGAAAACTAAATTATCATAAACAGCAAAACACTCCACTCTATAAAAGGAACTCAAAAGCCATTTTTCAGTGTCACGCTAAGTAAAAAAGCCCCACTCCAAACAAAGCAAAACAAAACAAAATCAAGTAGAAAAATAAGTGCTTATTATTAAAAAATAGTTTTAGAAAGTTTACATTTTTAAATTGGGGAGGAGCCAAGATGGAGATCAGACAACAGCTTGAATAGAGAACCTTTTATTTATTCTCATTTTCATTATTAGTTTTGTTTTATTAGCAACTAACTTTCCTCCCCCTTCCGTCCCCCTCCCGTGGTAATAACTAGTTAGAAAAACTAAGGAGCTGGAGTGATAAGGTGATGAATTTATTTATTTATTTATGCATGCATGCATGCATGCATGCATGCATGCCTTTGAGCCAGTGTTGACTCCTAGTGACTGCCTGGACATGCCCCTGCCATTTTCTTGGCAATATTTTTGGAAGTGGTTTGCCTTTGCCTTATTCCTAGGGCAAGAGACACCTGAAATTCTTTGTGGCCTATTCACTTCACAGTTATTCCATTTACAATCTGTAAATGGCAACCATAGGGGCATGATGGCTCAGTGGTTAAGTCGCCAGGCTTGTCAATCAGAAGGTCTGCAGTTTGAGACCCAAGCGCCCCGTGACGGAGTGAGCTCTCGCACTCGCCCCAGCTCTTGCCAACCTAGCAATTTGAAAGCATGCAAATGCAAGTAGATGAATAGGTACCACTTCGGTGGGTAGGTAACATGCGTCATGCCAGCCACATGACCATGGAAGCATCTTCAGACAGCACTGGCTCTTCAGCTAAGAAATGGAGATGAGCACCGTCCCCTAGAGTCGGACACAACTGTGCAGGGGAAAACCTTTACCTTTACCTTTAAATGGCAACCAATTATATGGCAGATAATAATGTGATAGATATTTTTACCTTGAGGGAGATCATTTATTCAGCAACTTATTTTGGGGCTTTTGGCTAGATAGTTTTGAACTAATTTTAGGCATTTTGATGTCACCTCACTATAACCCATGGGCAATACCCCCCCCAACTTGAATCACTAACTTAAATTGAATTATAGCCAGTGAATCTCAAATTTACAAATCATACTGAGGCTGATTTGCACAGGGCTAGTGATTTTATGTAGTATCAATGTAGCTATGGTATAACATGATTGTGGTGCATATGATACAGTAAAAGCAGCTCAATCCATTTTAAAGATTTTCAACTTTGAATATGCAAAAACCTGCTCAACACTTGAAATACAGCTTGTTACAAGAGTTTGTTGTTGCATCTGAGTCCGGCAAAATATGGTTTGGATCAAATTTAATTTACTCACTTCAAATGTAAAGACAACCTATGATTTGATTAAAACAGGAATTGGGAAGAGGGGAAAGAAGAGGGCACAGAGAACTGAACTTTGCCTTGCAGTTATCTGAGAACCAAAAAAGATTCAGTTTCTCTTTCCATAAGTCCCCTTTTCCCACCCTTCTCTGAGTTCATTGTAACATGCAAAACTATCTTGGTTTTTTTAGAGCTGGTGTGTTCTGTTTCTGCAAATTGAATGTGACCTCTTCTTCTTATTTTGCTCCAATCCATTCCCAATTAGTGGCCAGCCACTGGTGATGAATAGGTCTAACAAGGTCAAGAGTGTAAATCAATGCTGAAGGATAGTTGTTCTCTCAGGGCATAGCAACCAGGCCTTTAAGTTGCCACCCTAAAATAAAACAGTTTCAGATACTTGCTGTCAAACTGGGATTCATCAGGAACTATGACAATGTAGTTTCGTTTTAGTTTTTTTTCTGCTTGCATTTTGGGAGTGGTAGTTACTGCAAGGAGGTCAAACCAGTCAATCCTAAAGGAAATCAACCCTGACTGCTCATTGGAAGGACAGATGCTGAAGCTGAAGCTCAAATACTTTGGCCACCTAATGAGAAGAGAGGACTCACTGGAAAAGACCCTGATGCTGGGAAAGACTGAGGGCAAAAGGAGAAGGGGACGGCAGAGGATGAGATGGTTAGATAGCATCACCGATGTAATGAACATGAATTTGAGTAAACTCCGAGAGACAGTGGAGGACAGGAAGGCCTGGCGTGCTATGGTCCATGAGGTCACAAAGAGTCGGACACGACTGAACGACTGAACAACAACAAACAACAAAGTTCCTTGCAGATGTCAGCTAATCCTGTATGGATAGTTTTTTAAACAAATGGCCTTACTGTCTATTCATCATCAGCATTAGCCAGTAATCAGTCACAACTGCCCTGATTGAAACTTGTCCTCATTTGATTGGATTCTGGAAGCATTTCTGCTCTGCTGACTCCTGACTGAGATACACCTTACACTATCTTTTTCATTGTTTGGCCTTTTGTCTTTATAAAAAAAAAGTTTCCTTTCTTTGTATCCACCCATTCATGGGACACTTCCTGCATCTAACCTTTGCTCTGGCCCATGTAGTGGCTACTTTCACATAATACACAACCAGATCATCTACAAACATTGCAGCCATCTTATTTCTGGATTGCAATCATGGTTCCAAACCTCTCTAGAGTAACCACAGTTAATAGTAAGTTAATTTGCTTCCACCAAATCATAGTATGCCATCCAGTAAGAGGGGACTCACCTCACTTATCCAACCTCTGGATATAGAGGAACAGAGAAAACAAGTCTCGAGCTCCATATGAGGTTCTTCTCAATGTCTCCCACACTGTGGAGGTGGGCTGAAACAGGGATTCTGTCCCTAGTGGTTTTAATCCTGACTAGACTACCACAGATTTATTTTTATTCTTTTGTAAATTGTGAGAAAAAGAAGAGGGCACTATCAGTTACAAATAATGATCCCAGTTTAACTAGGGCAACTGTAATTTCATTTGTCACTGAATCACTTACAGACTCAGTGACAGTATTGGTACAATCCTAATTGAGGCTAAAATCAGTTTGGGTAGTTTATAATTCAATATATGCTAGGAGTTTAGTATGCAGAATGAACAGGCCATCAGAATAAGCACCAACATGATATACAGTAGTTAGTTGGGCATTCATGTTACAGTATGTGAACTTTCAGTTCTTCTTTGTTAAACCAGGTTTAGCATGCAATATAACATAGCCATTAAGGCAGGTGATGAGAACAGGGCTGGTGATTTATGTGTTTGTCTTTAATGTTTTTCAAAACTAGACCAGTTTTTATAGCCCTACAGACCAATGTGGCTATCACTCATGAATCAATCACTAATTCCAGAACTGGAACTAATTAGGCGGTAATAGGGAATCAAGGATTTGGCTACTCAGAATTTATATGACTGGACTAAGAGAAAATGGAGTATGATACTACAAGGTCAGCAGAAGTAAAAGCAGGAAAAATTGGGGCAATGAGGACACCTGGTGTCTTTTGTCTTTTTTTCTTTTTTGGTTTTCAAGAAAAGAAATCTGTGGGCAAAGAAAGAAACTGCAGTGGTTTTAAGAAAAAACACACAAAATAGTAAAGGCATCTTTCTGATATAATCCAGATCAATGCCAACCTAAATTAGTGGAAAAGGAAATAGGATATATAAAACTCAAGAGCATGCTTTAAATCTGGAAACACTCTCACCTTCAAAAACTGTCTAGCTTATATTTTGCAGCATTAAATTTTTAGAAGCAATCTCATCAATTTGCTTCTCTAAAAATTGTTAATACTATGGTGTAGGACTAAAAGTTGTAGCTTAGTCCAACAGGTACTTTCATTGTGGATGGTTGCAAATTCAGTCCTCTGCATCTCTGGGTAAAAATGAAAACATTCAATACAAGCAACTGTATTGAATCTCAGAGAGTCTGCCTATTAGCACTGATAAACTTAAGTGAGATGGATGAATTCAAGGTAAAACAGCTTCCTAGATCATGTTGCTATGCCCTACAAAGATTAACAGCAAAGGGGCCATAACATACATTTCAGATAAAGTGGGCATGAAATGGCCTGGGTTTGATGTGGCTCCAGGAAAGATGAACTTACCTATACCAAAAGAGTTTCATTGCAAGGAATCTTTAGAATTCTCTAAGCATAATTCTGGAGTTCAAAGGAAGAGCCATTGTATTTCTAGAGGAAAGTCAGTATTGGGTTGCAGAAAAACAGTTGAACATATTTTAAACTGATGCAGAACATATTTTCCCTGGGAAAAATAGATCTGGCCTTTTCCGAGGCCAGTTACATGGTTGTACTTTTGCCTGGACTCTAAAACAATTCCTAACATTGCTACATTTCATTAATATAAAATATTTTATTGATTTCTGGTGGGTTAATCCCGCCATTGCAAGGTAAAACTTTTCTGGAAGTCACTTCAATGGTTACCAAAAGGCTTCCTGGCCCAGTTCAGTGTTCTGGTAATAAGGTATAAAGATTTATTTATTTATTTATTTGTTTATCATATTTCTTTACCGCCCATCTCGTACTGCAACGACTCTGGGCGGTTTACAAACAATTAAGGATAAAAGATTAAAATATCATTAAAACCATACAATATAAATATAAATACACATAAACATAAAAATGCCAGATATAAAATACAAAGTCCAAGATGGCAAATAACAATCTTATCATTGGCCCCATCAAGGTGCCAACCCCCCCCCCCATGATTGGCTATCCCCCCTCCCACCCCAAGTGAGGTGGCACAGATCTATATGATGTTGTACCATGTTGCATCAGACACCACCTTACTAAAATTGGATCTGCCCATCCAGAAAGAACAGTTTTGGAAAGCCTGTTAAGAGTGCCCCTTCTATCTGAGGCAACCAGTCTTCTCTGTGGCTACTCTCACACTTTGGAACTTTTTACCCCCCAGAGGTTCATAAATCTTCTTCCCTCATGGCTTTTAGAAGATCTTTGAATCTTCTAAGATCTTTTAGAAGATTTTATATCATTGTTCCTTCAACCCTAGCTAACTTTTATTGGTGTCCATCTTGGGGAAGGGTTGATTTATTTATTACTATTCTTTTTATAAAGTTGATATGTTTCTATTGTTTCTTTATAAAGCTATAAAAAACAATATAAGGATATGAAAAAATGTAAAATAAATAAAATCAGGCAAAGTGTGTTGTTATTGTTATTAGTACTTTGTATGTCACATTCCTTTTCATGCCCAAGCACTACCCAAGCCCTGGAGTCAGACAGCAATAATTACTGGAAGCAAGGTTACATCTGAAAACTGTTTAGAAACTTATGCCGTGAAGAAGATGGAAGAGGAGGAGAACAACACTACTATCACCACCACTGCCAAATGTTCTTTGGTGCTTGCTGCTGCTGGGAGAATACAGTATAATTCAGATTTGTTCATTTCATACTGGTTACCAAATCATTTCTGGCATGGAAGTTTAATTTCGGTGGGCATTTTTAAATTGATATCCAGAATGAAACATTTATTAAAATTGCTGGTAGGGAGTTCTACTCTTAAAATGTCAGTAGAGAGGCATAGAACAGGTATGAGTCCTATGCCTCTCTATTAAAAGTGATCTCATCAACTTTATTGATTAGCTCAATGTTAGTAGAAAGACAGTGACCTAATTAAGTATGTACTTCTTCAGTCATAACTGAACTGATAGGAGGGATCAAAGTATGATTATATTATACACAAATGATACAGGCTTCTTTTGTGCAGAAATGGCATGGGAAGTGCACCTTTCATGATCAACACAGGACGGAAGGGATAAACAGGGTGCACCAAAAGTCAGGCCCCATAGACAATTTATTAGATAAATTACATTGAATGTTCAAATTGGTTGCCATTTTCTTCTAACCACTTCCTTACTCATTTGACACATGACCTTTGAACATCCCTAAGTACAATAACATTTTCTCTGAAAAAAATAATAATAAAGCATATTGTGATTTGGCACACTCTTTATAAAAGAGATATTAGAAGGTAATCACTTCTGTATTTCAAATGCTACAGGATCAGAACCTTAATCAGATTAATATTGCAATGCTTCCTTCTTATTTGGATGGCCATGATTTTCAACAGGGTGAGTTTCAATGGCTAATTATCAGTCTGTAAAAAAAAACTTGTTTAAATGCTTCTATTGTATATTTATTTATTTATTCAATTTATATTCCTTAAGTCAGTTTAGTAAAATGGTAATACAACAATAGCACTTAATAATCAGAGCAGACATTGAACCACTTGCTATAGATGCCAAAGCTTATTGAGTGTAGTTGTGTGTTACAAATTTTGCATAGTTTGTGTATGTGTTTTAAACCATTTGTGCTAGGTGGCTGCTATATTTCTAGAACATAAGATGTTCTTGATGAATAGTGGCATAAATGCTCCAGCAATTTTGCACATAAATGTGTCATCTCTCTTTTACATAATGGAGAAAATCCCTTTCATGGACTGGATAAAATGAGGTTTATGAATCATGGCAAAACATGCTTCCCATGAAGGGGGAGGAGGAAAAAAGACAAATGTGATTTTTCTCCAGAAAGTCCTTAAAAAATCTATATGGCCTCTAGCCAAACCAATTCTTTCTCAGGCCGTTCTGTCATTCTAATTGCTGAGAACAATTTCCATAATTAGCAAAATAGTGGTTTTTAAAAGATGAGAAAAGATGATCCTTCAAACAAGACAGTTCAATAGAGTTGCGATTTTTTCCTATTAAGTAGGAAATAGTAGTAGCTGCAACAGTAAAAGTTCTTGTCTGATCTTAGAATCCTCTTGTATATACCATATTAGCTAATATTGAGTATTCTATATGGTATTGAACAATATTAAACAAGATAACCTTACAATTGGGGGCGTGGTGGCTCAGTGGGTAAGATGGCAGGCTTGTTGATCGGAAAATCGCAAGTTTGGAGGTTCAAATCCCTAGCCCTGCGTGCGGAGTGAGCTCCCACACTAGCTCCAGCTCTTGCCAACCTAGCAATTCGAAAGCATGCAAATGCAAATAGATTAATAGGTACCACTTCGGTGGGTAGGTAACAGTGTTATGTGCACATCATGCGGCCACATGACCGTGGAAGCGTCTTCGGACAACGCTGGCTCTTTGGCTAACAAATGGAGTTGAGCACCGGCCCCTAGAGTTGGACACGACTGCACAAATGTGCAGGGGGAACCTTTACCTTTAACCTTACAATGGTTTTCACAAACTGATTGGCTGTGAGTGACCACTGAAGGGACTAGGATCCAATGAAGGATCCCCTTTTTATGAAAAAAGGCATCTTGGGTGAATCACTTTTCTCCTAGCATCCTTCATTAGAGACCTGGTCCTTCAAGACAGATATCTGAAGACCACAGGAAAACTGGTGAAAGTGGACATGATGCCATTCTGGGGATTCATCTGCCAAAAAAAAAGTAATGCATGATCCCAGCCAATAAATTCAATCCACTATTATCATATTGCCTTAAAATGTGCTCACGGAACCTATGAAACTATTATATCAAGCCAGAGCTCTTGTCTTTTCAAACAAGAACTGTCTCCTCTTCTCTAAAGCAAATTTTGTCCAGCAATTTTACCCAGTCATCCCACCTGATACTCTTTTCACTACTGTATTGAGTTTTAGAGTACAATACTATTTATAAACTCCTTTTAGCTCTTTTCTCCCTTTCGCCCTGTACTCGTGCTTCTTCAAAGTCCATAGCACCATTAATAAAGGATGACCTCCAATTGAAATGCTCATGAGTTAGGGCTTCCCAGTTCTCAATGCTGATATTACATTTTTTTAAAATTAGCTTTGAGAGTATCTTTGAATCTCTTTTGCTGTCCACCAATGTTCCGTTTTCCATTCTTAAGTTGGGAGTAAAGTAGCTGCTTTGGAAGAAGATGGTCAGGCATTCGAACAACATGGCCAGTCCAGCGAAGTTGATGTTGGATGATCATTGTTTCAATGCTGGTGGTTTTCACTTCTTCTAATACGCTAACATTAGTCCGCCTATCTTCCCAAGTAATTTGCAGAATTTTTCGGAGGCAGCGTTGATGGAATCTTTCAAGAAGTTGGAGGTGGCGCTTGTAGAGGGTCCATGTTTCACAGGCGTACAGAAGGGTTGGTAGTACAATGGCTTTGTAAACAAGCATTTTGGTCTCCCTGCGAATGTCCCGATCCTCAAACACTCTACGCTTCATTCGGGAGAAAGCTACACTCGCAGAGCTCAGGCGATGCTGAATTTCAGCGTCGATGTCGGCTTTTGTAGATAGATGGCTGCCGAGATAAGAAAAGTGGTCGACATTTTCTAGTGACACACCTTTAAGCTGGATTGATGGTGCTGCAGAGGGATTGGTTCGAACTTGCTGGTAAAGCACTTTGGTTTTTTTAATGTTAATCGAGAGGCCGAGCTTTTCATATGCTTCTGCAAAGATGCTTAGGATAGTTTGAAGATCTTCCTCAGAGTGTGCACAGACTACGTTATCATCAGCATATTGAAGTTCTATAACAGAAGTTGCAATTACCTTATTTTTTGCTTTCAGCCTACTAAGATTAAAAAGCTTTCCAACTGTTCGATATATAATTTCTACACCAGTAGGAAGTTTCTCTTCAACAAGGTGTATAATCATAGCGATGAAGATAGCGAATAAGGTTGGACCAATAACACATCCCTGTTTAACGCCGGATTCCACTTTAAATGGATCGCTTTGAGAGCCATTGTTATTCAGGATTGTTGCCATCATGTCGTCATGGAGTAACCGCAAGATGTTCACAAATTTATCAGGGCATCCGATTTTCAGAAGGATGGTCCAGAGAGCAGTACGATTTACAGTATCAAATCATCATTTCATTGGCGATCACTCGTAGCCGAGTAAGATTGTCTTCCAAAGGTAAAATTTTAACGGTGGATCCGTAAGTGGCTATAAACCACTTTATACCCGCCTTGTGGAATATTATGCCCCCGGAGGTGAGACTGGCCCCCTCCCTCCTGGCCTTTCGGAAGGCCCTTAAGACCTGGCTTTGCCACCTGGCCTGGGACGACGGAGGTGGTAGTGCCTCCTGGGGTTGGCTTGCCCCATAGCTCTACTATCTATTCTGCGGGTCCAAGCCCATCCTGGATTTTATTTTATTATGTTTTGTTTGTGTTTTTAGATATTTTGTATAGTTTTAAATTTTTATTTATTGTAACCCGCCCAGAGTCCCTTGCATGGGAGATGGGCGGGGAATAAATTTGAATAATAAATAAATAAATAAAATAAATAAAGGCCAATTCTGGATCCGCACAACCTCCCACAATGAGGGCATAGGTTTCTGGGTGGGAGATGGTCATGATGAGGGTTTGCCTGACGTGCCTTCCTTTTAGCTCTTTTCTCCTCTTCGCCCTTTACTCGTGCTTCTTCAAAGTCCATAGCGCCATTAATAAAGGATAACCTCCGCCTATCTTCCCAAGTAATTTGCAGAATTTTTCGGAGGCACAAATTTATCAGGGCATCCGATTTTCAGAAGGATGGTCCAGAGAGCAGTACAATTTACAGTATCAAAAGCTTTAGTCAGATCAATAAACGCCATGTACAGAGGGCGGTTTTGCTCCTTGCATTTTTCTTGAAGCTGTCGTGCAGTGAAGATCATATCCACTGTTCCCCTGGAAGGGCGGAAGCCATTTTGCGTTTCAGGGAGGATGTCTTCTGATACAGATAGGAGACGGTTTGCGATGATCTTTGCCAGGATTTTGCCTGCTGTGGCTAGAAGGGAGATGCCTCGATAGTTTCCACAGTCTGTTCTATCACCCTTTTTAAAGAGAGTGATAATTATGGCATCCCTAAAGTCTGCTGGAATCTCCTCCCTCATCCAGCTTTTTTCGATGAGCTTATGAAGTTGTTGTGTAAGTTCAGGCCCGCCTTCTTTAACGACTTCAGCAGGAATCCCATCAGGTCCACTAGCTTTGTTATTTTTCATTTGTTTAGTGGCTTTACTGACTTCCTCCAAACTAGGGGGTACTGCAAGCTCATTTCTTATTTGTTTTTGCGGGATTTGCAAGAAGACTTCATCAGCCACAGTAGAGTGACGATTAAGGAGATTGTAGTAATGCTCTTTCCAGCGCAGTGCAATAGACTCTTTGTCCTTTAGAAGTTTAGCACCATCTACTGAGCGTAAGGGATTTGTACCATGGTTTGTTGAAAGTATCTGAGAGTAGATACTTTCAAAGATGATATGTTTCTCAGACCAGTGAGGCTTTAAAGATTAGCACCAGGAATCTAAATTGTGCCTCAAAACTAATGAATTCAAGTTTCCCAATCACATCCCTGCAAGGTGTCCCAGAAGGGTACCCTGTTTGATCACACTAAAATCCACAGAAATGCAACAAACCTGTTATGCATGATTTATTCTAAGCAACTGAGTAAGATTTATGGCTGAATGAGGAGTTACATTTTGACCCCAAGCCAAAGCAGAGCACCACACTATGCATTGCCTCCCAAGCCCTTCCCAGTTAAACTCTTGTTGTAGGTCTCAGACTGGCTGAAGTTCTTTTGAGAGGGATCTTCTCACAGTTGCATATACCATGGCTGGTAAAGAGAAGGGGATAACAACTCGCTTGCAAGTTCATTTGTTGCCAAAGGGCAAATTATTTGCAAAAATTAAAGCCAAAGTTCCATCTGTCTCCTTATAATTTTTATCTGTAGCATAAAGATGAAGAAGTTGGGGCATAAAAGTTACAAGGATGGGAGACATAAAAATAAGGGCATATCTTGCTAACTAGCAATGAAAATATCCAGGTTTTTTGGGTGCTGTATATTCTAAAGGTATTTGGGAAAAATGACTATCGTTTGTTCTTTATGTGTCCTTTTTTCAACTTGCATTAGTTTGAGTAGATTTAAACTGGAATGCTCATTCTTCAAAGCTGACCTGCATATATATTGAACATGTGTCAGATCAGAGGTCTGGCATCCTGATCTTTTGGGCTTGAATTTTTCATTTTATTCTCACACTATGAAATATTTTTGTTTAGAACTGATGAGAGCAAGGAAGAAGACAATAAAAATGCAATAAAAGCCAGGTTTTCTTCTGTGATCCTTATTTACACAGGAGGGGAATTGAGCATAAAATCAGAATATGATCTCAGCCTGCTTTGTCCCATATTTATTTATTTATTTATATTTCCAACTTATATCACCGCCCATCTCCCCCCATTCCGGAGGGGACTAACGGATATTCCGGATATTGCCAAACATGTTCAATCTCCCATGCACATATTCTGATACATTCCCCTTCTCCCACTCTGTAGAGTACATTGTCATGGAGAAGACAAGAAAAAAAGAAGAATGCCTGTTTCTAAGCATTTAGATACATAAATAAAAGTAGCTTCCACATTCTCTACTTATGGAAGCTAGATCATTAGTCTAGCATTTAAGCAGCTTTAGGAGAACTACTGGGACACAGAGGAATAGAAGAATTCTAGTGACTCAGAGAAAAGTAGCCATTAACCCCTTAAGGGAGTTGGAAAAAGCAGACAGCTGGATTTGGCACACGAAATCCTGTTTTATTCTTTTTGAAATAAGTGTGCCAATTCTTCAAGGAAGTGTCACAGATCTGAGATGTCTTAAAAAAGAAAAAAAATCTCCTCTCTCTCAAAGATTCTGTCCAAAAATGCAAGATTAACCATGCTAATCTCATCAGACCTCAAGTAGGTCTGTGTCGAAATGACACCAAACACCAGGACACCAGGACACTGAAGTTTAAAAATGTTTATATACTTAACAAAAAAAAAATCAGATACTGAAATGCCAGTTTAATTGAATCAGGATGTGTTGCAATCTTCCGATGATGATGGTGATGATTATGTTTTTGGGATATAAAGTGGTTGAGTTCTGAGATGACAGAAAAAAATTGCCCTGAAAAATCTAGATCAAAATCTTCCCATTTTTGCTTGTTGAACGGAAAACAATGCCCTGCAATGTTTTTAAGTTTTCTTTTTGACATCTGGGAACATATTCATCATTCTTTGCTAGACCTTTCTCTTGGAAATGTAAAACAAGTTTTGTGCAATACAGGTATTTATGTACCTTCAAATTTCATAGTAAAGATCGAAAGAAAAACAATGAAGCAAAATTGTTGTCATGTCATTTTGATGTGGTGAAAATGTAGTTACAAAAACCATATGTTGTTTCGTTTCAATTAAAGATTCAATGATGAGCCCTCGGAGGCTGTAAGCCTTTTCTCATGTAAGTAATTCTTACTCATGTGAGTAATGGAAATGAAATTATTCATGACGGCAGTAGTAAAGTATGTCAAAATGACTCATAACCATAAGGCTCTATGTGTAACTATTAAAAAAGAGATCTGCAATTCATTATGAGTCCCATTCTGTCCATGTTACAATGGGAGATGCTACCACGCGTGGTTGGATCAATGTTATATAATCTGTTCATATCCTAAAAGCAACCTATAAAAGTTATAGTTGGCATTACTTAATGATCTATTGGTACATTTGATAAGATGAACGCTCAATCATCATTACCAGTGTAATTAGCTAAAGAAACAATAGAAACAAAAAGTGTATACAATGGCCATCTAAATCTGTACCTACAATTAATTGAATACATGGGTTAAAAATAATAGTACCCTGTATTAGATGCATGCATTCATCTACTCTATTCTATTGGAATCTTAAAATATTGTGGGAGGATACATTTAAGCTCAGCCTTTAATTTCCAGATTATCAAAACTATGTACAATAATTTTTTACTACCCCATCTTCATTAGTAGTAGTAATTTCAGATTTAAATAAATTAAGTTATAGGGCTATTCTGTTCCATCTGATTTCTACATCTACCTGTGAATTCATTTAAAGAAAAACAGCATCACACATATTTCTGTCTGAAATTTTCTTTAATATTTGTATCAGGTATGGGGTTCTTTTTTTCCAAATTACTTCTGATTATTATTGAGTAAAATGTACAAGGATGTTATGGCCTACCTATTACTCCAGGGGGAGTGAAGAGATTGGTGTCTTCAAAATGCAGACCAAATGAAATTCTCTCCAGTCATGATGGAGATTATCACATTACTTTTGATCCAGCACTAACAATTGGTTAATTATATACAAATCTAATGGGGCTGCAATTTCTGCACTGCAGACAGTCTCTCATAAATCTCATATAGGTAAATAAAGTGGACTATTTCAGTACTGTTGCCAAAAGAATAAGGGGTGTGGTGGCTCAGCGGGTAAGACGCCAGGCTTGTTGATTGGAAGATCGCAAGTTTGGAGGTTTGAATCCCTAGCCCCGTGTGACAGAGTGAGCTCCCGCAAATGGCCCCAGCTCTTGCCAACCTAGCAATTTGAAACCATGCAAATGCAAGTAGATAAATAGGTACCACTTTGGTGGGATGGTAACAGCGTTCCACGTGCATCATGCTGGCCACATGACTGTGGAAGCGTCTTCAGACAACGCTGGCTCTACGGCTAACAAACGGAGATGAGTACCAGCCAAAAGAATTACATAGATGTGTCCATGTATTCACCTGGAGTCTTTACCTTTTCTAAATTAAATTAAGCAGTTAACTGAGTCACATAGCAATGCTACTGGCTAGTCAAATTTTCTAATATTACACTGTTCATTTTCTTGTGAAGGGCTGTTAGTGTACAATGTAATAAATGGATACTGTATGTGCATATTTAATGTCTCAAACAAACAAATAAACATTTAAAGAGCAAATGTCCTCTATGTGCTAGTAGAATTAGGAAGCTAATGTGCTTCTCCACCTTTTCAGGGGCTCTACTAATGTATCAGCCCATTACAGTCAAATCAAAATGTATAATATATATATTTCAACACATTGGAGGCTTGACAAGAAACTGTGGCCAGAACACAAAACCAAGAACATATGTAAAATGCAAAGAGCGTGGGTGGATTATTCCCATGAACCCTGGGAATAAGTGTCTTCCCCACCAAATGTGGAAATCAGTTATTTTTTTTAATCTGGGGCAAAACTCATCTACCTACCTGAATTCCGTTGTATTCTATCCAGTGTGTTGTCTCTTGTAGCTGTTTTTTCTTTGATACCACTGGGGGAATAGGGTAGGAAAGAACCCTGGACTGAAATTCTGGAAGGAAATAAATTCTTTGTTCCAAATAGGTCATAAGTGAAATCCAGCTTTTGGATGCTTTTTTTCATAGGTCTTTTCCTTTGTGAACCATTGGCTGCTGAACAAGACTCACAAAAATATAAAACAAACGGAAAGCGCCAGTGCCAAGTCGGGATATCAGTTACACATTTCAGGCAAGTATGATTTGGAAGAAAAGTTTGTATTATATACAATGGATATCTGCAGAGGTTTAGAGATCTACTATACTCATTTTTAAAAAGAAGAAACATGACAGCAGGAATTAAGAGATGCTCAAGATGCATAAAAACATGCAGAATGAAACGGAACATTTCTAAACATCAGATATATAAGGGAAACATGATAACAGAAAAACATGCTGAACAAATACAGATATAAAGCAGAACAAGGAGAGAAATACAAAAAAAAAAGCTAAGTATTACTTTATTGAGACAGATTTTGGTGCTTGCTTTAACATATTAAAATATTAGAGTATTTTCAAATGCCAAAATTTCATACATTTTACACTGACATTTGCAACCAAATATTTTAGATGTGAAAAAAAATGGTGGTCATCCCCAAATATACTCATGATTAAAGTGCTTATGAAATTACTAACATGTCCAGTAGCGATATGGGACACTGATGTGGATGATCTTACTGAAGCCCTGCTACTCCACATTCAGCCTCTTCCACCTCTGATACCCACCCAACCTCTCTATTTCAGAGCAAGATTTTGTGTTAGACCAAATGGCAAATAAAAATAAAATAGGGCTATATTTATTTGGATTAATTTGATCCAGCATGCCCAGAGTATAACGGAAATATGGGTGTTATTAGATGAGAAGCCTCTTGAATCACCCAAGACTTCCTGTTCAGGATTGTGGGAGCAAACGTTCCAGGAAGAGTGACTCTACTAGGGCTTCTTACTAACTTCAAAGGTATGGTTTAAAAAATGAGTAAGATTAACCCCCTCTTTTTTGTACAAAGCATGCTTACCAAATATACTACAAAATAATTTTCTGGTCAGTCTCTTTTGAAAAGCAGCTTTCTGCTCTCTAAGTCCTTGTAGATATTGTTCTGCATATATATACTGTACATATACATACACATACACATACACATACACATACACATACACATACACATACACATATATACACATATATACACATACACACACATACACACACACACACACACACACATATACACACACTGTATTTCCAGTTGGACTACTACCTTATGTCTTGCTTGCATCTGCTACATCTATTAACTATTGAATTTCTTTTTCTGCAAAAGGTCCTAGGTCAGGGCTTTCCAAAGTTTTCCTGCAGCGACACACCAACCGCCGTTGGTGTGTCGCCGGGGGAAAACCCGGAAGTGCCGCCATTGGGGCAGCGCGCAAAAACCCGGAAGCGCTGCTGCCGCTTTCTGTTTTTGCGCGCCGCCGTTGGTGTGTTGCTGCGGGAAAACCCGGAAGTGCTGATGATGATCAGCGCTTCCGGGTTGTGTGGCGACACACCAGACTGTGTGTGGCGACACACTTTTGTGTTGTGACACACAGTTTGGAAAGCTCTGTCCTAGGTAATACTAGTCCATTGCTTAGTTTCTCTGGAATCCAAATAGGGAAAATGCAAAATGCACAAGCCAGGACACAGTTTCATAGTTGTCTACTTACTTTAAGTAATAATAGCCTCATTCTGATGCTTCTAACTATACCTAAAGAAGTATTTTTCAGACAAATAAAAATTGAAGAATGCTGCAGCACAGTTTCTTTTATTGCCATAAAATGAATAGTTGCATTACAGCTAATGTCCTAAGCAAATTTATTAGGAAATAAATTATACTGAACTCAGAAAAAACAAGTTTTACTGAGTTACTGTACATATGATTTATTTCCTAATAAATTAGTTAGAATATGGTTTAGGACTTCATTGCTCATCTGATTTTTAAGCACATTTTGTGTTACATAATGGAAGCAGTCAAACTATTAATGTTGCCAATAATTATTTTGAATTGAATCATAGTTTAAACATTATTCAGAATATGATTGCAATCTGCAGGAACTATGTCGAAATTTACTTTAAAAATAAGTGCCAAACAATGTATTTATCATTATATTGCCAAGCAAGCCATAAGCTGACGAATGCCCGAGGGAATATGGGGCATTAATATTTTGCCAAAGTGGCATCAAGTCTCTTAAGCCTTCCTGATCTTAACAAAATGAAATTGCACCACCAGATAAGAAAGTTTGGATTGGCTAACTCAGTTCCTTGGGGGTAAATGAAAAGAAATTAAGCAAAGAGATGCTTCTCAAATCCAACTGAGCCAAAATAGATGTCCAAATGGCATGGTCATGTTAAGCAGGGAAAGGAACCAAATATCATCCCAAAGCAGATGTCCCAGATCAACAGGACATGATTTTAGATAGTGGAAAGACAGTAATTCATAACTAGACAATGAACATGTGGCAAGGACTGAGAAACTGGCATTTGCACATGACCTAGATGTATAAGTAAAGTGAAATGCCACACTTGCTTCTGAATCCCACTTGTGAGTAGACTACAATAAAATCAATACAAATCCCCAAAAAACAGAATGGAAAAGAAATGTACAACCTTTCAGTAAGCTTTGATTTTAATTTAACTAATGTATGAAAAAGGAAGATTTTTAAGATTAGGAAGAGACCAGCTATGTTTTACAACACATTTTGTACTGAACTTGAAGAGAAGTAGTATAAAAATGTTAAATAAATAATATAAAATATAAAATAATAATTGTTAAATGAAAACAAGCATGTAAAGGATGCTATCATAATCCATTTTTTAATTTCCTTTTGATTTATGTATAAACACTTTGCTTCTAGATAAACCATAGGCTATTCTGAATGTAAGGGGCGTGGTAGCTCAGTGGGTAAGACGCCAGGCTTGTCGATCGGAAGATCGCAAGTTTGGAGGTTCGAATCCCTAGCCCCGTGTGACAGAGTGAGCTCCCGCAAATGGCCCCAGCTCTTGCCAACCTAGCAATTTGAAACCATGCAAATGCAAGTAGATAAATAGGTACCACTTCGGTGGGAAGGTAACAGCGTTCCGTGCTTGTCATGCCGGCTACATGACCGCGGAAGCGTCTTCAGACAATGCTGGCTCTTCAGCTAACAAACGGAGATGAGCACCAGCCCCTAGAGTCAGACACGGCTGCACAAATGTGCGGGGGGAAACTTTACCTTTACTATTCTGAATGTATGAAACATATGTATGTAATTTATTCAGTATATGAGTGGATTTACACCCATAGACCCATAAACTATAAATATAAAAGATTTATATAAAATATAAAATATGCAATATACAATATACTGTACAATATACAGTACAATATAGTTATATCTTGGATCCTTTTGCATCTTCTGATTAGAGTATGTACACATGGTAGTTCTCATTCCCTGAGTTGAAGTCTAGATTGTAAATTATACTAGCATGTGAGATAAATGCAAATGTTCTGCAGATTGGAAATTCCTTAGCACTGCCCTTTTTTTGGTACTGAAATATAAATTGATCTTTTCCCTTAGCCACTGCTGTGTTTTCCGTATCTGCTTACAAGTTTCAAGTAGCACTTTAACTACATCATCTTGTAATGTTTTAAACAGTTTGGCTGGTATTTCATTCTCTCTTGCAGCTTGGTTGTTAGTAGTACCTAGGGGGCATTTAACTTCACCTTCTAGAATGTCTGATTCTGGTTCAGTGAACAAAGTTTTGTATATATAACCTATTTGGGGATTTATTTATTTTTATATAGTTCTTCCATGTATTTGTCCTTCCTCTTTTTTGTATCTTCTTCACCAGTAAAACTTTCCCTTCTTTGTATTTTATCATGCCTTTCTTTGTGTAAAGGGTTTCCTTGATTTTTATAATTTTCTTAAATAAATCTCTTGTCCTTTCCAACTGATTAGAATTCTCAATTTCTCCTAGTTTCTTCTGGGTCTTCTCTGAAACTCAGCATTTAGTTGGACAAGTTTTCTTCTGTCTCTGTTAGCTTTTGCTTTCTGACTTTGTTTCAGCTATTTTCCACACATCAGCAGAAAGCCATTTTCCCTTCTTTTGCTTTTTGCATTTTGAGTTATTTTTGTTTGCTTCATCTTTATTGAGGTCATAGATTTCGGTCCAAAGTTCTTCAGGCACTCTGCAAATGCAAAGAGTATCCTTGGTATTGATTTGGGTTGAGCTTAAATGTATACAAGCTAAGCACAGTGATCATTAATAATAGCACACTGAGCCATAACTACCTGAATTACCTGACTTCCTATTTACTCTACACTTGATTTAATGCTCAAAGAAACAAAGGATTGGGTGAATGAGTTAATCTATCCAAATATTATGCCCATTCAGTACAGATCTGAAGCAGAGCAAGTATGATACTTTTCAGTGAGTCACTTCTCATATTTAGCTGACTTTTCTTTTGTAGACAAACCAAATGAACCATAATTAGAAGACCAAATCCTTGTCACTTAGCAATAGGCCATAGTTCAGCAGTTGAACTTAAGCTTCACATGCAGAAAGTCTTGGGTTTAGTCCCTGGGATCTCCAAAACAATTGTCATAAATAGGGGATGTAAAAGACTATCTGTATTAGATCTGGGAAGGCTGCTGTCCATCTGAGTACACACTATGGGCTTTCTAAGTGGTCTAAAGTAGTCAAATCAGTAATAATAGTTACCCCTTGTTATATAGTCAGAAACCAATTAGAATGGAGGTTGTGGTTTTTGTCCCAAGTTCCATAGGTTAATGAGCAGCTCTTCATATCCATGGATATAGCATATTGATCTAAGACAGTACTTTTCTAAAGAGTAGGTCCTGATTGCATGATCTTTGGAGAAAAATTGGCTACCACTGTCTGTGAAATTGGAGAAATATGATCCATGGCAATGTTAAGTGGGCAATATGATCATTTATTTTATTTATTCATTATTTATATTCTGCCTTGTCTCCAGGGGCTTAAGACAGCATACATAGCATTCTATCCTCCAGTTTTTCTTTACAATGTTCATGCAAAATAGTTTGGGCTGGCTCAAAGTTACTGAGCTTCCATGGCCAAGAGTACATTGGAACCTGGGTCTCCCCGGTCTAGCTATACACTATACACTATACACTATACACTATACACTATACACTATACACTATACACTATACACTATACACTATACACTATACACTATACACTATACACTATACACTATACACTATACACTATACTACACTGACTGTCATTTAGAAGGAGCATTGGGCTCTAGAGACATGATGCCAGATTTTTACTATTAAAAATAGGAAGGAGAGTGTGAATAGAAAATAAATAAATATGCAGATACAGTAAAATACATTCTAAGCAAGAAAAATAATTGAGAAAATCTAAAAGAACAAACTCAAAAACAAGCAAACAGGAAGATCCAGTATCCCCCAGCGATAAACTATATATGCATATCATTATGAGAGGTATTCATGTGGAAAAGTGAATGTTTTAAAAAGCCAGGAATGCTCTGAGAATTTCTTTTTTTAAAAAAAAATGATAAATTGGGGCAACACTTTAAAAGGATGTTACAAAAATATGCCAAGATATGAAATGAGATACACACATTTAACATACAGACTTAAAATAGATACAACAAGCATAAGGAAGGAAGGACCAAGAGACATCAGCACTGGATATTAAAAGAGACTTCTGTTCAGTTCCATACAAAAGAAAGGAGAAGTATCTTGAATCTTCTACTTCCAAGCTCTAATTGCATTAATTCAATTTCCAGGATACCAGTTATGGATATTGCTGAACTGTAACCATTTCCTTTCCTAGTCTGGAGTTTGAAGCTGTCTTTAAGTCACTTATTCCACATTAGTCCTGTTGAAGTCATTTCAGTTTCTCTAGGGTAAAGGCTTTGATGGATTCTAATCTCAGTGATGGACAAAATAGTCTGTGTAGGCTGGTACATCTGATTATATAATTCACTGCTACAGATTACATAGCAAGTGCATGTAATAGTTCAAAGAACTGCAGGAGAAATTAAATTCTTACAGTTCATATCTATCTATCTATCATCTATCTATCTATCTATCTATCTATCTATCTATCTATCTATCATCTATCTATCATCTATCTATCATCTCTCACTCGCTGGATCGTCACCTTGTTGTGGTGAGTGGGCTTGTGTGTTCCCAATGAACCCTGTGAGCGAAGCCGTCGGGAGTCATGTACTCCTGGTAGGGTCACCCATGGCGGTAAGGTCCAGGGGAAGGAACCAGACAAAGAACGATCCAAGAAAGTCCTCAACGGCAGAACAGGCGGAAGATAACAAGGTGTATTGTTACAACAGCTGCGAAGGCGGATGAAGGCTGCAGCAGACAAAAGGTCACCAATCGTCATGGTATCCATGCCATTGGATTAGAGCCTTTTTCTGTGAAGGTTGTGTGCTGATCGTTGTGCACCGATCTCCACACATAAAACAAATTCACGCACAGGCGTCTTCCAACCACACCAAACCCAAAACAACCAAAAGTCCCATGGCGATTGACGAATGGCAACGGGGGCAGGACTGTGAAATCCGGAAGCTCCTAGTCATGGACCAGCACATGGGCGGTGGATACCAACTCAAGGATCGCCCTAACTCAAGGATCGAGGCAGTTGAGTAGTTCGGCAGCTGTATCCACGACTGAGCAGCCCTATTTAGGATCCACTCTGCTCACCCCATATGGGGAGGGGGCTAGAAAAGGTGCCCTAAACATAGTCTGCCTCATTTTCTCCCTGACTGGATTACCGCGACCAGTGGGGTCACCATCTAGCGGTCGTAAAAAACACATGAATTTTGGAACATGGAATATACGGACACTGCAAGACAATATGGATCGTGAACGACCTGAACGTAGGACTGCCATTATTGCAAGGGAGCTGAGACGTTTTAATATTGATATAGCAGCACTCCAAGAAACTCGAAGAGCAGGAGAAGGACAGTTGAAGGAAGAAAAAGGAGGTTATACCTTCTTTTGGAAAGGACTGCCTGAACAAGAACGACGAATACATGGGGTAGGCTTTGCTATCAAAAACGACCTTGTGAAGCTCTTGTCAGAAGTTCCCACTGGGATTAACGAACGACTCTCAACTCTCCGAATAAAACTCGCCAAAAACCAACAGGCAACTATCCTAAGTGCTTACGCACCAACACTAGATGCAGATGAGGATATCAAGGAAAAATTTTATACCCAGCTGGACACCATCTTATCAGAGATACCAAAGGAGGATAAAATTATCCTCCTGGGCGATTTCAATGCAAGAGTTGGGCGTGACTCTGATTTGTGGCCAGGGATCATTGGGAAAGAAGGAGTTGACAACAGCAACACGAATGGAATCTTACTTCTGACTAAATGTGCAGAGCATAACCTTGTCATTACTAACACACTCTTTCACAAGAAAAATAAATTTAAAACATCATGGAAGCACCCACGGTCGAAGCACTGGCATCTTTTAGATTATGTAATTGTCCGTGCTAGAGATCGCCGTGATGTACTTCTCACCAGAGCCTTGACGAGCGCCGATGACTGCTGGACAGACCATCGATTAATTCGATCCACGATGGCCATAAAGATTGTCCCTCATCGTAGGCTCCAAGGAAGAAAACCAAGGCGTAAAATGAATACACTGGCCCTTCAAGATTCTATTAAACGAGCTTGCTTTCAATCAACTCTCAAGGAATATCTGCCTATGGAACTTCCTGAAAATGTTGAGGAACACTGGACTAAATTGAAGACTTCTATTATTTCAGCCTGTGAACAAACTATCAGATACCAGACTAAGAGACATCAGGACTGGTTTGATGAGAACGATAGTGAGATTGAACATATTATTCACAAGAAAAGGAAAGCCTTCCAGATATGGCAAAAAGATATTAACTGTGCCGTTAAGAAAAAAATCTACGCCAGTGCAAAGGCAGAAGTCCAAAGAAGAACTAGAGAACTTAAGAACATATGGTGGATAAAAAAAGCCCAAGAAACCCAACGTTTTGCAGATGCTCATGATGCACGGGGCTTTTTTAATGCCATAAAGGCCATCTATGGACCAACAAACCATGGTACAAATCCCTTACGCTCAGTAGATGGTGCTAAACTTCTAAAGGACAAAGAGTCTATTGCACTGCGCTGGAAAGAGCATTACTACAATCTCCTTAATCGTCACTCTACTGTGGCTGATGAAGTCTTCTTGCAAATCCCGCAAAAACAAATAAGAAATGAGCTTGCAGTACCCCCTAGTTTGGAGGAAGTCAGTAAAGCCACTAAACAAATGAAAAATAACAAAGCTAGTGGACCTGATGGGATTCCTGCTGAAGTCGTTAAAGAAGGCGGGCCTGAACTTACACAACAACTTCATAAGCTCATCGAAAAAAGCTGGATGAGGGAGGAGATTCCAGCAGACTTTAGGGATGCCATAATTATCACTCTCTTTAAAAAGGGTGATAGAACAGACTGTGGAAACTATCGAGGCATCTCCCTTCTAGCCACAGCAGGCAAAATCCTGGCAAAGATCATCGCAAACCGTCTCCTATCTGTATCAGAAGACATCCTCCCTGAAACGCAAAATGGCTTCCGCCCTTCCAGGGGAACAGTGGATATGATCTTCACTGCACGACAGCTTCAAGAAAAATGCAAGGAGCAAAACCGCCCTCTGTACATGGCGTTTATTGATCTGACTAAAGCTTTTGATACTGTAAATCGTACTGCTCTCTAGACCATCCTTCTGAAAATCGGATGCCCTGATAAATTTGTGAACATCTTGCGGTTACTCCATGACGACATGATGGCAACAATCCTGAATAACAATGGCTCTCAAAGCGATCCATTTAAAGTGGAATCCGGCGTTAAACAGGGATATGTTATTGCTCCAACCTTATTCGCTATCTTCATCGCTATGATTATACACCTTGTTGAAGAGAAACTTCCTACTGGTGTAGAAATTATATATCGAACAGATGGAAAGCTTTTTAATCTTAGTAGGCTGAAAGCAAAAAATAAGGTAATTGCAACTTCTGTTATAGAACTTCAATATGCTGATGATAACGTAGTCTGTGCACACTCCGAGGAAGATCTTCAAACTATCCTAAACAACTTTGCAGAAGCATATGAAAAGCTTGGCCTCTCGATTAACATTAAAAAAAACAAAGTGCTTTACCAGCAAGTTCGAACCAATCCCTCTGCAGCACCATCAATCCAGCTTAAAGGTGTGTCACTAGAAAATGTCGACCACTTTTCTTATCTCGGCAGCCATCTATCTACAAAAGCCGACATCGACGCTGAAATTCAGCATCGCCTGAGCTCTGCGAGTGTAGCTTTCTCCCGAATGAAGCGTAGAGTGTTTGAGGATCAGGACATTCGCAGGGAGACCAAAATGCTTGTTTACAAAGCCATTGTACTACCAACCCTTCTGTACGCCTGTGAAACATGGACCCTCTACAAACGCCACCTCCAACTTCTTGAAAGACTCCATCAACGCTGCCTCCGAAAAATTCTGCAAATGACTTGGGAAGATAGGCGGACTAATGTTAGCGCATTAGAGGAAGCGAAAACCACCAGCATTGAAACAATGATCATCCAACATCAACTTCGCTGGACTGGCCATGTTGTTCGAATGCCTGACCATTGTCTTCCAAAGCAGCTACTTTACTCCCAACTTAAGAATGGAAAACGGAACATTGGTGAACAGCAAAAGAGATTCAAAGATACTCTCAAAGCTAATTTAAAAAAATGTAATATCAGCATTGAGAACTGGGAAGCCCTAACTCATGAGCGTTTCAATTGGAGGTCATCCTTTATTAATGGCGCTATGGACTTTGAAGAAGCACGAGTACAGGGTGAAAGGGAGAAAAGAGCTAAAAGGAAGGCACATCAGGCAAACCCTCATCATGACCGTCTCCCACCCGGAAACCTATGCCCTCATTGTGGGAGGTTATGCGGATCCAGAATTGGCCTTTATAGCCACTTACGGATCCACCGTTAAAATTTTACCTTTGGAAGACAATCTTACTCGGCTACGAGTGATTGCCAATGATGATGATCTATCATCTATCTATCATCTCTCTTTCTCCCTCCCTCCCCCTTTCCCTCCTACAAGGTGACTTTTTGCAGTTTCTTATGGTAGAGCTGTTTTGTGAAATGTTCCAATATACCTGCAAATTACTTTAGGCTCACAGACGATGATTGTCCTAAAGCACAGGGCTAGTGTCAAGGTTGGACATGTAGGTTATCTGCTCATGCTCCAGCATGCTTCAGCAGGGTGTTAATAGTGTTCCAACTTCCTTTCACTGTTGTTGTCTGTTCACCTGCCCTACACAAAGCATGGAAGCAATGGCAGAGCAAGGAGAAGAAGCAACAGTTTCATTGACTTTGCCATTTCCTTGTGGGTCTCAAGAGGAATGGATCTGGAGATGTAAGGCCAACAAATGGCCAGTGTTGGCAATGACAAAGAAATGTGACCAATAAGGGAAAAACATGGAGCTCATCTTGTCCAAGATACCCATAACATTTGGACTGTTTAGAACTGCACAGTCTTTGAGATCAACCAAGCCAACATAGGTGTTCAGTATTGGCTGAATGGACAGATCACATTAAAAAAATGATTAGCTTTGATTTGTTGCACAGAATAAGACGTAGAAATCTTGTCCACTGATAATGCTAAGCTATAAATCATGATTTGCACTTCAAGATTACTCAGTGTTCACCTTACTCTAAGCCAAAACCACAAGAACCATGTAAGAACTTTAAGCAATCTATATACTATATACTATGTGCAGTTTTCCAGTAGTAGGACATGATGGACTTCTTGAATTGTTTGTTGATAATCCATGTTAAGGCAGTACATTTATTACACCAACTCGTTGTTTATAAACATATACAAGCCTTTGATATACTGAGATCTCTTTATCAGGCAAGAAGTAGCAAAAAGAAAGCAACAACATGAAGCCAATTGAAAACTGCATGAACAATATTAGATGCAAAGTGAGAAGAAATGCAAACATTACAATTAAACTTCACCTGGTGCTGAGTTTTATAACTTGGTAAATTATTCATCCTCAATAAAAGTAATCTTGAGGAAGCTATAGGCTCTCACTTGCTTTTCTCAATGGCTTTCCTACCTTAACTCTTAAGTTTTCAGAGTTGTATTCATTTTATTGTTATATTTGCAGGAAATGACATATAATCCAATCATAAGTGACACCTGGAAAGCATCAAGAGATACTGTAGGAACATATGTCACTTGCTAAGTTGGAAAGAGAAGAAGAGGATGACCAACAGCAAGATGGATGGACTCTGTTACAGTGGCAACGAGTGCACAGTTGGAAGACCTGAAAGACCAGTCTAGGGACAGGTCGTCATGGAGAAAATTTATCTATGTGGTTGCTAAGAGTCGACACTGACTTGATAGGACATAATTAATCAATCAAGCTGGCTTCTGTATTGGGCCCAGAATTAGTACCAATAAAGGAAAGAATGGAAAATGTTATCCGGTGTAAATTTAATCTGATTGAAGTCTATCAGATACAGGCAGTTCAGGCATCAAGAGAGAGAAAACAGATACATACAATAACTGTACAATCATGTCAGCATATTTAGTCAAATTATCTCAAATTAGGCGAAGTTAGAAACAAACAAGCATTTTCAACAGCACATCTTCCTTTTTATGAGTGCTAGCTTTCCTAATAGCTTCACTAAAAATCTTTTAGCTATAAATCTTTTAAATACATGAAAAAGGTGGATCATTATAATCTCTATAAATTGGTAGTGGGAGGATAAAGCATAGCTGTTTGTTTAAAGGCTTTTGCGGAGTTAAATATTTTTAATTTATTGCTTTAATATACAAAGAAAAGAGAAAAGGAAACAAAAAAGCAAAAAGAAACAAGAAACAACCAAACAACAAAAACATATTTTGTGAGATATGGAAAAAATTATTCAATCCAATTTTTAAACGCAGCAATAAACCTTGACCATTGGGAATAATACTGATCAGTGTTTCCATTGCACTGGTAGAGAGACAGTTCATAGATGGAAGCTGAACACATATTTTTGGTCCTAGACTGTGGTCTTTGGGTTGCACTCTTTTCTCAATATTGAAGAATAATCTTTTTTGCTGCCTCCATGTTTGGTAAATCCAATCTTTGTATAGTGTTAAATTCCAAATCCTTGATATAAAATTCAAATGTGATTTTTTTTTAATCTGTTCAATTGTTTCCGATTTTCAGAGACTGCCTGGACAAGTCCCTGCAATTTTCTAGGCAAGATTTTTGGAAGTGGTTTGCCATTGCCTTCTTCCTAGGGCTGAGAGAAAGTGACTGGCCCAAGGTCGCCCAGCTGGCTTCATGCCTAAGGCGGGACTAGAACTCCCGGTCTCCCAGTTTCTAGCTTGGTGCCTTAACCACTACACCAAACTGGCTCTAATGTGAATGTAACACATCTTTAATGTGAACGTAACACTATATTAACAAACTTACATTTTTATAACACTATATTAACAAACTTACATTACGACTTTGAATATTTCCTTCCTGAAAGGACACAGCTTTTCATGTATCCACCATAAATGAAAAAAAAAAGTAGGAATTAATTATAAACAAAGAGAACAATGTGCTTCAGAATTGGGGTTATGCATATTTCAAAGGGAATTAATGCTAAATTATGTAATAAGGAGTGTTATACTTTTACTTCTGGCCACTATTAATAATTACACAACAGTGGAAGTTGCAAGATAATTTAACAATTGAAAAATTGTAAAATATGGTCAATTGCTGATAGTAAAAAGTTACTGATAAATTTCAAATATTAAGTACACAGTTAGATCTGCTTTCAATTGAATATTAATTTTTAAAATTCTTTGTATCACTGTATGTATTTGAACCCAAATTTTTTTGGCTTTTCTGCAAGTCCATCAAGCATGATAAAAAGACCCATCATCTTTTTCACATTTCCAACATACTGTAAATTTGAAGTACCTTTATACATTCTAGATAATTTTTTTGGAGTCATGTACCAATGGTACATCATTTTATAAAAGTTCTCTTTTAAAATATACAGTAACGTAATGTAAATTTCAGTCCTTTCAGCCACATATTTTCCCATTGTTCCATCACTATATTATGTCCAAAGTCCTTAGCCCATATAATCATACACTCTTTCACTTGTTCTTCTGTTTCAAATTCCAACAAAAGTTTATACATTTTAGCAATTACATATTCATCATGTGTATGTAGCTCAATTTCAAATTCTGTCTTGTGCTGTTCAATTCCAAATGTCCTGTTATCTACCTTAAATCTTTCTCTTTATTGTTCATACAAAAAACATTGAAAACTAAATCCTTCTGCAGTCAATTGATCTCTTGATTTCATCTTATATTATCTATGCTCTTGTTGTAACAACTCTCGATAAGTTGACCATCTCTCTTTGCCTTCTGCTTCTTTTCTATAAAATGCTTCTTGTGCTGAGACCCATAGACATTTTCGGGCACAATCTGGGTTTATATCCATCCCATATTCTCAATATGGCACTTCTAATATAGTGATTTTTAAAAGCTACATTAACCTTAACTTTATCATGCCAAAGAATGCTGTGCCATCCAAAGCTCAGGTCATGCTCTTCTAGTTCTAAAATTCTCTTATTTCTCAGCAGCACTCACTCCTTCATCCAAACCAATACAATTTCAAATCAGGCAGTCCCAATTCTCCTTGTTCCTTTGCACCTTGGAGGATTTTATATTTAACCCTTGGTTTACATACCTAGATATTCCCTTGCCCTAAAAACCTAGCCATTGTTTAAATGGTACATCAGTTCTCATATTTTTGATTTAAACAATCAGTAGGTATTACTGATTATGTTAAGTATGTCTTAACATAATTGCTCTGAAATAACATGCAATTCATATTAGTCGTAGTAATACCCAAATATTTCACTTCTTTTCACAATTTTAAAACCATTTTTTCCATCATTTCTTTTTGCTCTTCTATCCTCATGTTTTTGTTAACATCTTCATTTCCTCCTTATTAATTTTAAATCCAGCTAACTAACAACCCAAAATCCTTTAATTTTTCCATTAATATTTCTATCCCTTCCAAAGGATTTTCCTGAATTTTCACCAAATCATTGGCAAATACCCGTAATTTTTTCCCTTTTAATCCTCACTCCAGCAATTCTTTCATCTTGTCTTATGTCTCTATTCAATACTTCCAAAGCTAAGATGAATAGCAATGGTGACAAGGGGCATCCTTGTCTTGTCACTTTCTGTATCTCACAAGGTTTTGTTAATTCTCCCTTTACAATTATCTGTGCCTTTTGTGAGGTATAAATCAATTTTACCCATTTAATAAAATTCTCACCAAAGTCCATATCTTCCAAAATTTTAAACAAGACAAATTCAAATTGTCAAAGGCCTTTTCTGCATCTAGAAAGATCAATGCAACTTGTTTTTTATTATGTTGTTCTATTTATTCCAAAATATCCAATATGTTTCTAATATTAACTCTCAATTTTCTTTTGATTTTTCTGTTCCATAAAAAGTTTCATCTTCAAATACCATGAAGATATCAACATAGGGATGTCTGTGAGTATATTAATCTGGGAGTAATGTTCAATTTATCAACATTTATTTTCTTCATAAATACAGTGTGATATTAATATCAACACTACTCTATCAATCATTATAATGTCATATAAACAATTTAATATATTTACTTTTGAAAATGAAAAACATTTCCTTGGAATAATTATTCCCAAATGCTTTAAAAAATCATGCAACATTTTTTTTACTAATTTCAGTAGAAACATTAGAGCCTATAGGTAGCATATGATTAATTCAATAAGTCTGATAATTTATTGACTCTAGCACAATATCATTAAGTTTTGGTATAGTGCATACATAACTGTCAATCATAATATATTATCAGGATATAATAACAGTTTAAATTCAAATTCAGCCTTGATAGTTCCCTTAATCTCTTCTTTTTGCCTACTAAGGCAGTGATTCAAATATGAAATTAAAAATAAGCAAAGATTCTTGTAAGTTCCACAAGACTTTTTCATAGATGAAGAAATCTATTTAATAATTGCAGCCGAATGATTAGAGTACCACACAGAAAGTAGAAATCTACGTCTGGCCAAAATTTGTTTCAGAAAGTTATACTGCACGAAATCAAAGAATTTTCCATATCCAATGAAATCACCATTACCGATTTCCATTTTTCTGAATATATATTCAAAATATACGGTATAAAATCAGGTTGTGCAGGACTGATAATCAAAGGTAGTAGCCTCTGTAATCTGCATGCCAAGGCTGAAGTTTATATTTTGGCATCAACGTTTACCAAAGGACTTGGGCTGGGAGTTCATGGCTACATCACTAAATCAGATGAAAGAGAGGGAGAAGGAGGAGGAGGCGATGATGATTTATTTAAAATACTTTAGGCTCTCTTGCAAACTCACTCTGAGATTCCCAGGGCCTGGCTTGGTCCCTTAACCTCTATGCTGCTGTAATTTTCTAAGATGGCCATTTGAGTATGGGAAATCTCATTCTGTTCTTGCGGTAAAGTGATAATTTGACCTAAAAAAATGTATAAATCTCAGACTCCTGTACTAGTAGCAAGCCTCAGTTTCAGTTCCACCCATGTAACACATCCTTGGCTTTAAATGGTTGCAGGACACAGATTGAGGGCCTAAATAGGGCATTCATATATCCAGATTTCAATACGCTAGCCATATTTCTGGCTAAATGGTTTGTATCCAATATAAGAGGCTGATTCTGGCTGCAAAAGCTGCAAGAACATTCCTTATTTTGGCTACAAATTACTTTCAAGTTGCAATCCAGCCAGCTGAAAGTTTGTAACATATTCGTTTATCATATTCAGAATTAAATGATTGTATTCATTTTATACTTGCCCATTTGTACATTTATACTTGCAATTCATATATAAAGATAACAATAGAGAACATCCTGAAATCCAGTAGAACTCTTCCAAGTATCTTTTGCATACTTTCCTGGACATCTTGTAATAAATCCTCATAAAGTACTATACACTTGGCAGAAAACCACTTCATTAACTCTTTCCAAATATTTCTCATCCAGAGTCAAGGATCTGGATTAGCATTAAAGGCAACCACAGGCTTGAGAAACTATATAAAAGAAGTACCAATGAGACCAAAAGGTGCTTGCTGTGTCCGCTTTAGAATGTCGGTCCCACTTACCAGAGTCGGTGTGGCTGGATGAAGACATATGGCTCAGATGTGACAAACAGCTGACATGAAGAAAGCAGGGCATCCAGCCAGGAGATGGCAAATGGCGCACAATCCATCTCTACTTAGAAGTGATACTCACTAACTTCTCTCTAGGGCAGCCGTACCTCTTAGCTTGACACATACAAAGGGAAGTTGATTCTCACATTTTAATGGACTTTTTAAAAATAACAAATTGGAGCTAGAAAAGAGAGGTAATTTGCATAGAAAGAAGACCTGTGAACATCTTGTTTTGCCAGTAATTAGATTTCTGATCAGTCTTTGTTGAGAAGGAATTGTTAAATTAATGGGTGTGGGTGGGGAATAGACTAGGGCTACATATTAAAACAATTTCTTTTCATAAAGGAAAGCACAGAACACAAATTATTGAGATAGATAGATGATAGATAGATAGATAGATAGATAGATAGATAGATAGATAGATGATAGATAGATAGATGATAGATTGATAGATTGATAGATTGATAGATTGATAGATTGATAGATTGATAGATAGATAGATAGATGATAGATAGATAGATAGATAGATAGATAGATAGATGATAGATAGATGATAGATAGATAGATAGATAGATAGATAGATAGATAGATAGATAATAAAGACTCAAAACCTGGTTTTGTCAGTATGCTTGGGGTCAGAAGGAGATTGGAGATACCTGGAGATGGTTAGCTCCTTAGATTAGCTCAGAGGTACCCTTTTTTACAAACTTAAGAATATTCTGCCATTGGATCCTATTTTATTCATTATATTTTAAATTATTACTTGTTCTGTATTTTATTTTATTTATAAATGTATATTAATGATTTTAATTCTGTTGTAAACTGCCAGTATTTACAGTGATAAATCCAATAAATAAATAAATAAATAAATAAATAAATAAATAAATAAATAAATAAATACCAGAGCATTGAGTCCTTTATTTGTTTGAAGTCAATTATTAGTACTGCTTGTTAGCATCAATGAATAAAATCTAGGCAATGGACTTTGTAGCATCAAAAGGGTGAAAACATTTAGAAGTTTTTTATATTTTTATCACAGATACTATAGTCATACTGTATATATATAGAGGATAGAGGATAGAGGATAGAGGATAGCGGATAGAGGATAGAGGATAGAGGATAGAGGATAGAGGATAGAGGATAGAGGATAGAGGATAGAGGATAGAGGATAGAGGATAGAGGATAGAGGATAGAGGATAGAGGGAGAGAGAGAGAGATATATAATCTTGCTCCCACACACATAGACACATTTCTTTGGCAACCCTATAAGGTAAGGTGACAGTAATTGGCCCAAAGTCACATACTCTTGAATGGAATTTGAACTGGGTCTCTCCAGTCCTAACCAAACATTGTATACCATGCTGGTGGTTTTAGCCAGTCAGATAGTAATATTAGATATTTATTTACTACCTTTACATATTTTGTGCAATTACCTTGTACTCAAAGTAACTAAGAGAAACTAAGTGATAAGAATCTAAATATAGTAACATATATATTACATGCTGTATGTAGAACAGCCATATCTCCCACCATCTCAGTTCTGCAGGAAAAGTCTCATTGTTACTTCTACTCCTACCAAAACACTTCTTAACTTATTTGCTATTTTCTTTCTTTTTCTTAGCAATTCAACCCCCCCCCCAAATGATCTATTGGGCTACCACAACCACTATTTTCTAAGAACACTTCTGCTCCCTTGGGTATCCTTGGAAAGAAAAACCACATTGAATACTGGCCCTTTCCTTTATGAATGCCAGCTATATAGGGGGGTGGGGTGGACAGTGGGTTCCCTAAACTTTTCACAAATATATCCTCCAACTCATCATTTTGGATAAGAAGAAGTTGCTGCAGTAATCAAATTACAGTTTGGTAATATATTTGAGTAATCTTAGGAGTTAACAAGGATAGATTTAAATGTGTGAGCAGGATAAAAATAGGATAGATAGGATGGCTACACAGACATACTATATACCACACATGTACATGCATGCAGGCCACACAGAAACAGACATGCACTACACATCAGCAGAGAGAGAGAGAGAAGTAGGATATATAACAAATAGAATCCAACAAAATGGCACTTGAAATAGAGCAGTGATTATATTATAGAGATAAATAAATAAATGGTCATAGGTAATTTTCACATTTGTTTTACTGTTGGGAGAAAAATGCATTAGCATTGACTAAAGATAGTAATCACAGTTCAGTGTGGTGGAAAGTATATAGTTCTAAATAAAAATTGCAATAAAATTACTATGTTATAATAATGAATGCTGGAAAAAGTTGAAGTGCTAAAAATTAATGCTATCTAGAAAGAAGGAATTGCCAGAAAATGTGAAGCATTATTTTTATATGAAGAACTGTGCATTAATAGAAAAAGTGCAGACTTATGGGGCAATTTGTATATTTTTTTTTCTTTCAAAGTTGTAGGGGGTGGGGAGAAAGGGCAGAGTGAAAAGAAGCAGGAAAAGATCAATGCAGGACAGGGTATTTCATTAAATTCCCAAATGGTATGGTCTTACACTGAAGGCATGGTGTGATCAGAACAGATTGCCTTGGGTTATTTGACTCTGAAGTTGTCCAAATATCTGACATTGGTCATGACATATTTAATCTGAAGTAGAAGTTCACATTTAGTGGTGGAACTGATGTGGAACGGGGAAGCACATGAGTGGTTGCTGCAGAAATGTACAATTGTGGTGTTTCTAGAACCTCAAGAGGATCTTCATATAACAAAAGAAGCCCCTTGCAGAGGCTGCTGAAATGAGTGACAGCCAGATGCTGTATAGTTTTCTCTTAGTACATATAAGTGAGATGCCTGCATCATTTGTATTTTACTAATGTTTCCAACACAAATGACCTGAGATTACTATACAAAGTGTTAATTATGTGAGACACATAATGGGAAATCAATGGAACCTATCCATTTTAAATATCAGAATTTCAATATTCATTAGGAATCTGCAAACTAGTGTCATTGGCCCTGCCTTGAAGTCAGAGGCAAATAAACATGAGTGAAGTCCCCAAGGACTGTTGTCCCTCTCATTGAGGATTAGTACTTACAGTATTTCTGATTTTCAACCAGACGCTAGTGCTCATGAGCTTCTGTGTCCTGAACCAGGATTCTGATGGTCACCATTTTCTGAGCCCATTTACCAAACCTGACCGGCAGTACACGGAATGTGTCAGGTAAGAAAGAAATCACATGCTTGCACTCAGAAAGGTAGGGTATAGGAACGTAGATGAGATGGAGAGGTTTATCAGACTACTCTCCCTCCAGCCTTTGTTCCAACATATTGCATGGTTGGACATTTCCATAGTGCTGGAATCAATAGCCACCTTTGCTGCCTAGCCATTGTTTTGGGGGGGGAAATGAAATTCAGTAGCAACTGGTAAAGAAGATCCAGCTGCCTCCCCAAAAAAATAGTTCTAAAAAATGTGGATGTAGTCAAATTTTCATTTATCCAGAGGAAATAAATCAGTTTTAAGGAGGCTAATTCTGCTAGACCAGTGTTTCTCAACCTTGGGAACTTTAAACACTGGCTTAGAGTATTTTGCCAGGCTCTAAGTACTGGGTCCCCATTCCAAATGAGGACAATCCTGTGTTGATTTAAGCAAAAGGATGCTTTGGTTAGCTGGCCATGAAACGGACAGTGTTTTTCTGTCTCTGTTGAATTGCCAGAGGGTGGAATCGGGATGCCTAAGAGCATTGCTCCTGCGGGATGGGTCTATCACTTATGTTTGTATGCATAACATTGCCTTGCCAGGGTGGGCTGAGAGCTGCATTGACCTTGTGGTAGTAGGCTGGGCCAGGATCAAACTTTGATTTAGTTCACATTTAAATTTAATGATAATTAACATTAGTTTAAGTCAAGATAACCAATGCACCAAACTCACCGGAGTGCTGCAGGATATTTTACTACCTAATAAACAGAACTGTTAGTGAGTTTGTTGTGGTGTGCTGTGGCACACGGCTTGGGAACCACTAGAGGCAGTGTAAACTGAGCATGTTTGGGAAGCTGTGCCTTAACTCATTCTCTGACTTAGGGACAACATTAATACAGAAACCCTCAGCCATTTTAAACATTATTTTTATATCCTTTACCTTCCCATATTTCAATATTTCCTTTGTTATCAAAGGGAAATGCGTATTTGGCTTGGGCAACATCAGAGCAATGTCATTTGCAAAGGTCTCCACAAGGTGTTTACCCATGTTGAATTATTCTGTAATTTCATCAAAAAGAACCCTGTCCACAATTGGAGAGCCCTTGCCAATCTGATTTGACAAAACTGATTAGACAGAGATGATAAGACTTTGTCTAGAGTCGGACACGACTGCACAAATGTGTGGGGGGAAACTTTACTTTACTTTAATGATAAGACTCTTGCATTAGGCATATCAATTCATTCTACAGTTTAAAGATAATGCATATCATACTTCATTGCAACAGGAGTTCCACCATGGGCTTTGATTATGAAGTTGCCTGTTTGCTTGGCATGGATTTTCCAATTTTAGCAAGCAGTGCAGTGCAGAGAAGCAGAGAGATATACCACATAGTGATTCCAGGCAGGGAAATCACATACTGTATGGTGTCTTTTTTGGATAGTCTGGCAGATCAAATTAATGGGCTATTGCACTCACAAAGCTAATTTCCCCGGAAAATCTTGAAGCCCTCCACCCAACTGGAGTTTCATATTTATCTCAAAACCATTCTGGCTTCCAGAGATATACTCTGAAAATTCCATAATATTAAATGAGAATCAGTAAGGGTTCTGGAAGTAGTAGATATTAGTTTATATGAATAAGCAAGGAAACTTGGTAGCTTGTAGTTAGAATAATCCAAGAAACTTGGTCCTTCCAGTGCCAGAAGCTTAATCCATCAGTACCTCAGAGTCTTTTAAGTGGAATGTTAGGATCAGTGACATTTGCCCCACAGTCCTTTTATACATGGTTGTGCTCTCTGAAATAATCAAATTATTTGATTATTATACTTATATATGCTTATATATGAAATTATACTGAATTCCGCAACTCCTTCTGCTGAACTACTGCAGGGATTATAACTACTGTGTGCATATGGTGTCTACAAAAGGAACAGTTATTACAACATTTGAATACAGACAGGAAGAAAATTAAGTAATTTTTTTTCCCTGCGTGTTCAAGCTATTATTCTCAAGTCATGCAAGATGTCAGGATGACTTTTCACTTACCAGGCTGCATTGTGTTGCATGCCCATAAATAAGGGGTGATGTAAGGATGGCAACTGAATCATTTAGATCATACACATCTTCTCCATCAGAATTCCTTGAGACAAGATTAAAATTTACAGCATGAAAAAGAATGTTGATGCAATGCTTTGCTTTTCCCCAGAAGCATGTTAATTATTTTCACCTTGAACTTTCTGTTTAAAGTTTTTCCCCCTTTTTTAAAAAAGGGAAACAATAGGGGAGCATTCTTTAAAAAGAACACTGCCAAAGTGGAGGGGGAAAAAATCCCCTTTTTCCCAGTAAGTTGTTTTGACTTATGAAACATAAGGTATGTGTGGGAAGCAACAGGTTCTTGCCTTCGTAGGCAGTGTTCTTACATCCCTCACACCCCCTGTAGGCTTTGAAATCAGTGTTCAAAGTGGACTTTCTGAATTTATGAAAACCCACAGGTCTGAGATACATCCCTAATGGAAGTCAAACATGACACCCTAGAGATAAAACACGGTGGCCTTACCCTCTGTTCACAGTAGGTGCCTGTGTATAATAAATATTTTATTTTACTACAAAAACAAATAACTAAACACACCCCCTGTGTTTGTTCTGAACTCTACAGTAGCTTTTGTGAGTCTGCGATATTTCAAAGCTGAGAGGGGAAACCACAAATTCGCATCAGTTACCTTGCATGCTTCCACTATAAAGAACCAAAGATATGTACCTTTACCTTATATAATTTACACAGGCGCTGGGAAAAGGCAGTCAGTGATAGTCCTAGGTAGCGCTTATGGTTTTGGAAAATTTGATAGATGGCATTGTATTAGCCAGGATGTTTCACCCCAGGATTAGAATGGATTATGAAATATTCAGAAAAACACAAAAGCCTATTTTATGTAAAACCTAAACTCTCCAAGTCATTGGTTCTTTCTGGATCATGACAGTTGATTTAAGTCATAATTTGATTCTATACACTGGGCTTTAAAGCTGTCTGATGTGGAAAAAAAATAATGATGGTAAATTTACACAGTTTCAATGAAGGTTTATTGGAATACTTATTTATTTCAGAAAATTTATATAGCCTCCCATTTTAAATACATAACTCTGGGTGGTACATAAAAAAACTAATATAAAATCCCAAAATAATTAAATACAGAAAGAAAAAAAAATAACTGAGTTATTACATAATAATTTTATAAAACACATGTACATTGGGCGCCTGTAAATTCCTGGCCCTAATGCTTGGGGAAAAGGCCAACTTTTAACAGTCTTCCAGAAGACCAAGAAGGTTGGTGCCTTCTGAATCTCAGGGCAGAGGCTGTTCCAGGCTGAGGCTGTGATATAAAACTTGATTTTGATGTGAAGTGATTTGATCTTTGAACAGAAAACTGAGGGACACCTTACAACAACAATGAAACAAAAAACAAAAAAGATGGTTATGAATTTATATGAGCTTTTTTGGTAACCTTCTCCACTTGAGTGGCCATCATTCCCTATAGCTGTACTGGAAATTGTCATGATGGAAGTTGTAACCCAACATACTGTATCTGAAGAGCATCTGTTTGGAAGAGGCTGTTCTGTGACAAAGGCTGATTTGGGATAGCTATGTTTGCCATTGCTGTGTTTGTCCATATTGTTTTATTGTCAGTTTCTGTTGCTTAAGATCTCCACAAATATGGACAATTATTTGAAGCATAATTAGACTGATTGAAGTCCCAAGCTGAAACACTTTGAATTTCTCTAAATGTATTATGTTTTAAGGAATCAAATGATAAAATGAATTATTTGATTAAAATGTTAGACATGAATAAACCAGTGATTTCAGTTGTGCAAAGAGAGCTGGTATGCATACACATTTCTGATATGTAACGTCCACTCTCCTCGGAGCTGCTTTGCGCACTAATGCAGGTCACTCCCCTTTGTTTCTAAAAGTGAAATGGCTGCCTTGTATTATTCTGAGCTCTTCACTGCAGACAGAAGATGTTCCTGAACATGCACTGCACATGTTAGAACTCTCTTCTGATTTAGTCATCTACTGGAACAGAACAGCCAGGTAAACCTTTGAGAAGACTCAAAGCACCTAGATAAGATATCATTTTCCTTTCTCATCTTTATCAGAATAAGGAGGAAGAGAAGGAGAATCTTTCCCTTTTGGAGAAGAAACAGAACCTGGCAAATATTATATTTAACTAAATGGAAATAATTTATTTTTAAATTATCTTTTAAAAATAAACACATAAACATATATTATTTTATTTATTTATTTAATTTTTATCCCGACATTATTATTTTTATAAATAACTCAAGGCAGCGAACATACCTTATACTCCTTCCTCCTCCTATTTTCCCCACAACAACAACCCTGTGAGGTGAGTTGGGCTGAGAGAGTGACTGGCCCAAAGTCACCCAGCCGGCTGTCCTGGTTCAGCCTCTGCCCCAGGGCCTCAGTGAGGAGTCAGAAGATGAGCTGCCCCTGGCAAACCTCCAGGGGATTGAGCCAGGTGAGGCCCCAGACGCAGGCACGGTCCCAGACAATGACCCAGCACCGCAGGAGTTGGCAATACCTGAGGATACAGGGGAGCAAGCTGGGAATGGTGGTTTGTCCCCACCCTCTAGCCAGCAGCCAGCAACCGAGGCTACAGGGGAGCAAGCTGGGGATTGCGGTTTGTCCCCACCCTCTAGCCAGCAGCCAGCTGGATCCCATCAGCCTCCCAGCTCACCTGAATCCCCCAAAGGGCAGAGGCGGAGGCGTGTGCGCTTCGCCTTAAAGGACAGGAGGAAAAGTGCTCGGCTGGCTGCTAGGGAGTTACGCAGAGGGCAGGGAGAGTCTTTGCAGGACCCAGAGGACAGCTCCTGAGCTCCTGATAAATTACCAACAAAGCAGTGAGGGAGTTGTGGGAGCAACGTTGCATTTTGGCTTCGCGACCACTCTGGTATCCTGTCTTGTTGCCTGCATTCCTGACCCTGTTTGGATTATTGTTACCCGGACTTCTGGACTCCTGGACCCGGTTTGGATTACTGACTACTCTTTGCTTCACTCCTTTGACTATCGGCACACAGATTACTGGTTTGTCTCTCTCTTGGCTATCCTTGCAAAGTGACTCTGGGCTGCATTCCTTACCTCTGGCCGACTGCCAAGACTCTCCAATCTGTTCTGGAGGCGAGCCAGCACACCGGCTTTCATGACTAAGGCAGGACTAGAACTCACAGAGTTCTAGTTCCTGGTTTCTAGCCCAGCACCTTAACCACTAGACCAAACTGGCTCTCTTTTATTGTTATTTTTTTCTGTATTTTTACTCTGTGAACCTCCCAGGGAGTTGGGCTGTGTAATAATAAAATAAATAATAAAATAAATAATAAAATAAATAATAAAATAATAGTAAAATAAAATAAAATAATAAAATAAAATAATAAAATAAAATAATAAAATAAAATAAAATAATAAAAATGCTTTCACATCAAGTATGTAAAATGGTTTAATAATTGTCAATAAATAAGCAGTATATTGGGGCAGTTAATAGATAGGTAACACTCATACAGATATACAAACTCATATATATATAAATATATAAATATGTACATATATGTGTGCGTATATGTCTCTATTACTATAAACCATTTTATGGTAATTGCTAAAGATGAGGAAACCTGAATTACAGTATTTTAATATTCTTAGTTTAAATGCAGAATTCAAATATAATTTGTGAAATATTTGCTGGACAAATGTTGCATTGTGTGAGTATTTCAATAAATATTCATTCTTTGTCATAGAATGACTAGAGATAGCCATAGAGCTGACTTATCTAAAAAGGGCTGACAGTAGGTATCTAAGCTTCCATTTGATTTTTTCTAATGCATACAGTATGTTAGAGAAATAAAATCAGATGTTGTTTAATCGGTTTCTGTTAAGCACTCAAAAAGTAGAGCACTCAAAAGTAGAGACTTCAATCTATCTAAATTTGTGAGTTTGAATTTGTGAATCTGCTGTTCTTTATACATTGATGCCATTTTGAGTTTTAACAGGTTGCTATCACAGACAGCCTTCATATGAAAACTTTAGATTGGTTGGGGAATTTCTAAACCCTGTTGGCAAGGAATCTTCTCTTCAGCTCAACTCTGAAAAGTAAACCAACAAACAAATGAAGGGATATTTGAGATTTATTTAGCCCAGAGAAATTTTAAAGATTCAGAAGAAGCAGTTTAACAGCTATGCAGTCTTAGACAATGGGACAATTTTAATTCATATATTCCCTTTTTGAACCAACAAAGCCAAAAACTGAAAAATAAGTTTGTGCTGGAATGTGGCAGGGAGGCAGGAAGAAAAACAATTGCACAGAAGAAAAAAAATCAAATGAAAATGAAAATCACTCTGGCTTAGCTATAGCATTTTATTCAGTTCAGTAGAACTTTGAGTTTCAGAACATATGCAGAGGTTGTAAGAGAAACAAGCAGCTAAGAGATGAAAATATTTCATTTGCCCTGGGAGCTTACAATCAGCAAAAAACAGAAAAACTACTTAACAAAGTAGTTCTGAGTAAAGTTCACAACTTTTTTTGCAAGTACTATAATGTAGCTCAGAACATTGTGCAGTGGTACTTATTTGTTTGTTTGTTTATTTAACTAATAAATAGTCCCCTGTGTGTGGGGACTGCATCTGTGCCTGAAGTAGAAGAATGAATGCAAAACTACAGAGAGATTAGTTTGTTAAATGTGCTGGGAAGGTGTTTGGATAACATGTGAGAAGACAATATAGAAAATTTTGGAACTGTAATATGAGTTTATGCCAGGCCATTGATTTACAGACCAGCAAAGCAAAGATTTTTGTTTTTCAGCAATCATTGAGAAATGAATGAAAGTACATTTATTGCCCTTATGACAAATAACTGGCATATTTTTTTCTATTTCTGTTGGGAAAAAATTAACCCCAATATATGAAAACCAAATAACATCCATGGGAGGCACTGTGACCTCTAAATTCTACTGTGTATGTAAATTCACAACCCAAATATATGCTTATTTAATCAGAAGAGTCTAATCCAAGGATTCTGCTGCTAAGAACATTTGCATTTGACTGCACCTCCCAATATGTTATCCTGAAAGAACTCGGAGAAAGGAGAAAAAGTTATCAGGCTGCAAAAGCAACTATAAACTTTGGAGATATCAAATTTTATCAACCCACCATCCAAGACAACTGTATCTCTCACCTGTCCCAATAAAATTCAAGAACATGTAACACAGCATAGTCTGGAGGTAAAAGGCAGGAAATCTTTTACTGATTTTTTTCCTGAAACTGCTTCTGGGACAAAGCTTGGACAACCAGTGTGTGGAGTTCCCAGTTATGATATACATATTTTGTTCTACTGGATGAACACATCCCTGTGAATGGCCCTTATTCAGGCTGGACATAATTGAAATCTGATCCGCTTCACTCTCAAGATCATTCTCTTCTGAGAACAACCAGTGATTCTCTATCATTTAATTCCGTCCAGATCTGACTTCTCAACCTTACCCTATCCAAATTAATTTAGAGTGTGCTCCATCTTAGAAAGTGGTCACTTGTATTTTTTCCCTTTCTTAGCTTGCCTCCGTCTTCGCTAGAATACTGCACCTATTTCAAATACAGAAGGATGTTAAAATCTCCTGTTTTAATGATGCTGTGGTGCTGTGTTGATTACAACAACTCAAATTTATTTACCCTATTTAAAATATAAGAGCCTAAATCCTGACTTACATTAAATATTTTAATGACATGCTATTGCAGCATTCTTTCACTTAAATAAACAGATTCCAATATATGAGCAGGGTAAGGAACTCATCACAGCATACTAAAGAATTTCTTTTGACTCCAGCCTTCTCACCCAATAGCTACACATTTGAGTTTACACAGGTCTCGTGCCTACTGTCATATTAAAAGCCAATGAACTGCACCCAATTAAAATTTTATATTTAATAAGTATTTTTATTAATCTACTATTTTATTAAAAGAATTTGTAAATATTTAATGCCATTTTATACATAATACTCAGTCTTATTAATCTAGTAAATTTTATTAGTAGAACTGTTTTAACTTTTTTTCTTACTACTACAGATTAATAGTTTGATTTAAAAATATTATATGTGCCCGATTAAAAATGCAACTGCACATTCTTCTTAACTGCAGCATCCATTAAATTGTGTTCACAAAGCGCTTTCTTTTCTTCTGTGAAGCCTTTGCTTTTCTCTGGTTTCCTCTCTATTTTTCTTACTTAGAGTAGGTGTTTGCGAGAAAAATTGGATTCCAGGTCTCATAGATCTCATCTTTGTCTTCACGTTCTAATTAATAATCTAAACACGTTTGATAGTAGTTTCTTCAGTACAGCTGACCTCTGTGGCAAGAAAAAGTTCTCCAGCTACACACACTTTGCATGCTTTATGGAAAGCTGTTCTGTGGACTGATATTTTCTCTTCCTTCCAAATTAGTAGCACAGTCACACAGCCAATTGAAATATGCATGTAGTTTCTGCACTGATATGCCATTGCCTTCTCCTCTTGCTGACACTTTTGATGTTGCTCCCTTTCATCACCATCATCATCATGTTCCTACAACAGACTTAACATCTAAGGCCTTATTCAGGGCATAATTGGAAACTGCATGCCCCAAGCTTTAAAGCTGGGCCTATTTTTTTTTCAAATAACATATTTGGTAGAGTTGTGGGTCCACTTATTTCTGCAGCTGGTTATATTGCTTATAGCTACATAGCTGATTCTAGCTTATCTTTGAAATTGTGCCCTTGCACCAAGCCAATCCATTAAGAAAGATTTGAGTGCTGAAGTAGACTCCTGTACTATTGCAAGCTTTCCCAACCTAGTTTCTTCCACATTTACTGGGTCTGCAAGTCACATAATTCCACTGCTTGCACTCCCAACACATCTGAAGGAAGCCAGGTTGGAAAAATCTGTCTTACAGGATGGAATCTCTCAATATATCATGTATTGTTGTGTATGTGATTCTAACAACTAAAGTTCTGAACAACTTTATTATTATATTTGTGATCATAGGGAACTACATCAAATGCCACACATACTGACTTCCCTTGTACAATGGCAGTTCTCACTGCTATCCACTTCTTTGTACCACCACCACCACGGTATATTTGCTTCAGATCTAGTTCTCTAGAGAAACCTACAGAGGTATATGTCAGGTTACAGGATAATCTGATGTATTAACATTGTCAGTTCTACTGGTAGATAAACATGATTGGATAGAGGACTTGGGCACAGAGAGAATCGTCTAGCTGTGCTCCTGTCCTCTGAAGATGCCAGCCACAGCTACTGGCGAAACGTTAGGAACCAAAACTGCCAGAACACGGCCACACAGCCTGGAAAACCCAGAACAACCATATGATTGGATAGCCTTGAAAAATTTATGGATAACCCTCAAAACTTTTATAGAGTTTTCAGGACTATATATAAGACCTAACATAGGTTGATATGTACATCCAGAGATGGTGATGTGCAGCTGGATGAATGTGCATCCATTAGCTCTAGCCTGGATTGTAGATGCAACCACTTTTACAGTTGACCTTAAGCAAATTTATCAAATTACCAGCAGAGTTACACCAAGCTTATGGAGGACAGGCAATATAGAAATGCAAAAATAATTAAGATGAGAAAAATTGATTTTCAAATCCAAAATCATAAAAATCTATTTTTTTCATGAGACAAGTGTAGTCAGCGAAATACCTCACTTGAGTTTAAGAAACATCCACATAGAACAGTGTTCCTCAACCTTGGCAACTTCCCAGAATTCCCCAGCCAGCATTCAATTCTGAGCATTGAAGTCCACATATCTTAAAGTTGCCAAGGTTGAGAAACACTGATATAGAATCTGACACTAGACATAGAATCTTCTGTTTGCTTAGTACATCACATGATAATTGGTCTTTTAACTTGAAGGGAATACAAGAATATGGGCCTCTTACTCTTCAAACTAATATGAATCCAGTTACTATTTCATTTGCTATAGATAGCTTTCACTGCATTAACTCTGAAGTCCCAGTCTGCAGACTGAATTCCCTTTAAAAAAGGTTGGAATATACATGTTATAAATGCATGGAATGTCTTTTTTTTAACATAGTTCATTCTGATGGTTATTCAAAGTGCTGATAATTCTCAATTGTAATGAATTCCAGAAATAGCCAACAGTGTGCTCGATTTTACCTGGCATTTACAACAACCAAAAAAGGCTGTTTTATTAGTCAAGCCAGGTTATACCAGTGTTGCTTTTTTGTTTTTTAACATGGAAGAAACATACTCAGTACTTTGCAATACTGCTTTCACTATATAAGCAAATGTAGTAAGATAATTAGAAAGTTAATACTTGACATATTTAGAGATGAACAGTATTTATATGATGAAGTGTTCAAGCATTTCATTTCCTTTATACATTGTCTGAAATGGTACAATTCAGCACAGATTATTTTGTTCTTGGGACAATTTCCTGACTACTGCATGTCTGTTACAAAAAATCTATATATTTTATTCTCTTTAGATGTAGAAACCATTGCATTTCTTAAGAATCATACTTTCACTTTTCATGAACCTTACTATAGATTTAAAATGGGTGAAATGTCAACAGTTTGACAGTCCCTCCACCTCTTCCTAGATTTTGAGGACTATTTACCATTTTCTGTTCTTGTTGTCAATATACAGAGAGAGCCAGTTTGGTCTAGTGGTTAAGGCTCCAGGCTAGAAACCAGGAGACTGAGAGTTCTAGTCCCACCTTAGGCATGAAAGCCGGCTGGGTGACCTTGGGTCAGTCACTGTCTCTCAGCCCAACTCACCTCACAGGGTTGTTGTTGTGGAGCAAATAGGAGGAAGGAGTATTAGGTATGTTGGCCACCTTGAGTTATTTATAAAAATAATAAAGGCAGGATAGAAAATAAATAAATAAATAAATAAATAAATAAATAAATAAATAAATTTCATAGTATTTTAAACATTTTTCCCACATATGCAAATATCATAAGCTTCTTTAGAACAAGTTCAATATATCTGAAAAGCAAACTATCAAGAAAGACAAGTTTTTCTGTGCCCTTCCTGAAAAGATAAGTCTAGATGGAAAAGAAAAAATGGACCGTTCAACATGGGATAGCTAAAAATCAAGTTGACTGGAGTATGCATCATTTCTTACCTGCATTTTCACCTACAGCATTTCTTACATGTTTTAACAGCCAAATTATTTTAATGTATGTGTTCTTGTATGATTTTTTTTAAACAGAGAAATCTGATGCACAATTCAGAGGAGTATTACCTGTTTTCCAGCTTGCATATTGGCTTGCATAGTGGAATTTAGCATGACTATATTAAAATGCAAACCAGAGCAATGCCACTTTTATTCTTGTAGGAAACTCTGTATCAATACAAGCTAATGTACTTCTAAGAGATATTGCTGCTTCTTTTTTCTTTCTTCCTTTTTGGTGAAGTTGGGATAAGAAGAAATGTATCTTAGGACTCTATGATCTACAGTATAGTGCAGGATTTGCTACTCTGTGCCTAGGAAGAACGGAGCTTCAGAACCAACTAAGCTTTGAATTTCCTTGCTTTTGTCACCCTCATTATTACCATCTGAAGTTATTAAAATACAATTCTCCATCTACTAATCATCCTTTTGCTCCTCTATCTCTGCCACATGAACTTTAGACTACTGTGAAAACCTTCAGTAGTTAACAGGGATTTTCCCCCCAAGTTCATTGATCAAACATTTGTACATTTTAATGTTGTAAATAATTAAATACCTTCATTTCTCAATCTTAAAATTAATTTTTTTGTTCTGCTTTTATACTACAAGTACAAAGCAAAGCATAATTTAATCTATAAAGGTCTGAAGAATGCAAGGAACACTGATTTACTCTTGTATGTTAGGCTCACTTCACTTTTACTCTGATTCCTGAGAAGATGAAAATATAACTTAGAGGGGTGTCTATGTTGTTGTTTATTTGTTCAGTCGTCTCCGACTCCTCATGACCTCATGGACCAGCCCACGCCAGAGCTTCCTGTCAGCCGTAACCATCCCCAGATCCCCCATGGTTGAGTCGGTCACCTCCAGAATACCATCCATCCAACTTGCCCTTGGTCGGCCCCTCTTCCTTTGGCCTTCCACTTTCCCTAGCATCAGCTTCTTCTCCAGGGTATCCTGTCTTCTCATTATGTGGCCAAAGTACTTCAGTTTTGCCTTTAATATCATTCCCTCAAGTGAGCAGTCTGGCTTTATTTCCTGGAGTATGGACTGGTTTGATCTTATTGCAGTCCAAGGCACTCTCAGAATTTTCCTCCACCACCACAGTTCAAAAGCATCTATCTTCCTTCACTCAGCCTTCCTTATGGTCCAGCTCTCACAGCCATAGGTTACTACAGGGAATACCATTGCTTTAACTATGCGGACCTTTGTTGTCAGTGTGATGTCTCTGCTCTTAACTATTTTATCAAGATTTGCCATTGCTCTCCTCCCAAGAAGTAGACGTCTTCTGATTTCCTGGCTGCAGTCAGCGTCTATATGCAGTCAGAGGGGTGTCTATAGATAGAACAATAGATTCTTTATAGGTAGATTAAAAGAAAAATACTTCAATAGTCTGTTTGTCAAATGAATTCATCTAGTTCCTGGCAGTGCTTGACTTGTAGGCACACCAGAGTTTGGAGGAAGTACAGGGAAAATATTTGAAGTCAACCTCATATTGTAAGCATAGGTAAAGGTAAAGGTTCCCCCCGCACATTTGTGCAGTCGTGTCTGACTCTTAGGGGCCGGTGCTCATCTCCGTTCATTAGCCAAAGAGCCAGCGTTGTCCGAAGATGCTTCCACTGTCATGTGGCCAGCATGATGCATGTGGAACACTGTTACCTACCCACCAAAGTGGTACCTATTCATCTACTTGCATTTGCATGCTTTCGAATTGCTAGGTTGGCAAGAGCTGGGGCTAGTGCGGGAGCTCACTCTGTCATGAGGGGCTAGGGATTCAAACCTCCGAACTTGTGATCTTCCAATCGACAAGCCTGGAGTCTTACCCACTGAGCCACCATGCCCCCTATATATATATAATGTAATATATAATGTTATAGTACATTAATAATATTTAAGCCCATAACAAAACATCAACTTTAAAGACCTTCTTGTATGGTAATAAGTATGTCCGCTCAGAATTAAGTTTGAGTTTAACTCAGTGATATCATACAGTTTAGTAAGACAGGGCAGATTAAACAATATCATCTTTCAAGAAGCATAGCCTCTAATCCAGCTCTTTAACCTCTACACCACATTGGGACTCCCTCAAAATTGACAAATACTGTACATTGCTTTAATCTCGTAAAGAAAAATAACAATAACTATTGGGTATGTACAGTATATAGGAATGCTATAGGAAATGGAGCCTTTATTTAGTTTTACATTCAGAATCCAGATCTGGGAAGTACAAAAACTTACCACAGTATTAGATGTGAAAAAACTCTAACATTTGTGATCCTTAGAACTTCAAGGAGTATACTGTAATTCATGGATTGATTTACAAGTGAATTTTATTTAATTAGAATTATTTTTTATATTATTTATTTATTTTCTATCCCACCTTTATTATTTTTATAAATAACTCAAGGTGGGAAACATACCTAATACTCCTCCCTCCTCTTATAATTAAAGTTTAAAATAAATTAAAGTTTATATTTATTTGTCTATGAAGGTTCTCAGTCATCCAGGTGGAATTGTCTGTAGCTTGAATCATGTCAACTGGATTTCTATTTTCTCAGTGGAAACGTTTCGCTCCTTATCCAAGGAGCTTCTTCAGTCTGAGCAAAGTTGGTAAGGGAATCCTAAATATGTTTCTAGGTAGCTGTGTGACCTTACACCTGGGGCTAGGTCATGGTTATATTGAGATGTTATTTTTAAGTCCTTTTATCATCTAAAGGAGGATCGTTAAGATCACCATGCTGCTGTTGAGCTTGTGAAATGGTCTTAATCTTCCTAGGCACAGAAGACAAAGCAGGGAGGAAGATGGGGGAGAGATTGTGCCTCAGGCCCCCACCTCTATTCAAGGAAGGATTTTCCAAGTTGGCATAAATGGATTCCTTGACCCCTCTCTCAAACCACCTATCTTCTCTGTCTAAAATGTGAACATTAATGTCCTCAAATGAGTGTCCTTTTTCCTTTAGATGAAGATAAACTGCTGACTCTGGTCCTGTGGTGTTACTTCTCCTGTGTTGGGCCATCCTCCTGTACAAAAGTTGTTTGGTTTCTCCAATGTAGAGTTCAGAGCACTCCTCACTGCACTGGATTGCATAAACTACATTGCTTTTCTTGTGTTTTGCAGTTTGATCTTTGGGGTGTACAAGCCTCTGTCTCAGTGTGTTGGTGGGTTTGAAATATACAGGTATGTGGTGTTTGCCAAATATCCGTTTTATCTTTTCAGACACGCCAGCCATGTAGGGAATGACCAGGTTCTTTCGTTTACTCTGAGTCTCAGCCCTATCTGTCACTGTTTTAGGTCTGGTAGATTTAGATTTGGTGAAGGCCCAATTTGGATATCCACAGGCCTTCAGGGCTGTTCTCAGGTGCTGATTTTCATTCTTTTTGGAATCCATGGAGGTGGGGATGGTTTCTGCTCTGTGTGACAATGTCCTGATGACTCCTAGTTTATGCTGCAGTGGATGGTGGGAGTCAAACATCAGATATTGATCTGTGTGTGTGGGTTTCCTGTAGATCCCTATTAATATTTATTTATTTATTTTTATTTATAGTGTTGGTTGTAATTTTATCTTCTATGGTTTTAATTGCGATTTTACTGTAAACTGCCCAGAGTCCCCCCTTTTGGGGGAGATGGGCGGTGATATAAATATAATAAATAAATAAATAAATAAATAAAACATCTCGATATAGACAATATCAAAGATGAACTTTGGGTCTGAACTGCAGTTCTAAATGCTTCCTTCTAATAGGAACTGAATTCAAAAGCTGCTTCCTACATTTTCCTCTAATCATTTCCAGTTTTATCTTGCAGCTGGATATGCCACAAAATTGAATCAGCATTATGGATTGGGATGAGCAAACTTTCTGTTTCCAGCTTCAAAATGAGTCTTTCAATCAGATTCTCACCCAAATCTTATCAAATCTTGTTCAATCCTCTTTGATTGCTGTGAATTTTATGAGAACTACCTCCCAGGTGAACATTCTCATCTTTCTTGACTCAGACTGAGCAAAAAATACTATGAAAACAACAAATCAGATATTCTGAATTTAACCTTACTTCTTGGAGGGGGGACCTCAACAGACTGTATGAAAGTCACTTGTTGCTCAGGTTATAAACAAATACATTTATTCACAATTAAAAAAAAAACACCCAGGTAAGTTTGCATGAAAATTAGGAGGAAAACCTGTCACTTTGTAATAAGTGATTTAAACCATGAATAATTCTTGTTTCTCCTTCCCTAACTGCTGGTTCACTCACTATGAATTTTATGAAAATTGTGTTAAGGGAAATGTAGATTTACTGAGAACACTGAAGGCTGTGTTGATGGAGCCAGCTACCCTGAGTAATCCCTTGCAAGGGAATCCATTTGATGCCAAACAAAGGTTGCTCTCAGATGGCTGGAGATTCATAAAAATTGTCTGTCAGTCTGATCCTGTGAAATGATAATACCACCTTTGCACTGATTATCCAGATGCGGGCAACATAGTGCCCATCAGACCAGTGTGTTTATAGATGTCTCCCTTGGCATCTGTCAGGCTCTCTGCCCCATCTAACTAGCATGCAGCAAGCAAAGCTCTTGCTTCTAGGTTCTGATTTTCAATCAGAAGAATACATCTGAGTCCCACATAGGCTCCATAGGCATCATTAGAAAATAATAAGGAAAGACGGACGCCGTCCCTTGTTTTGTTTGGAGGTATGTCCAGCTGCTCAGCAAAAAGAAAGAGAAAGGTACAGTCCAAGGCCACAGGGATCTCTAGGCAACCCATTTACACCAACTCCCTTAGACTATGTTGCTGAAATCTGGCAGCAAAGTAACCAAACTTTTATGGTGCGATTTTTCTCATTGTTGTTCAAAACTGTTTTTCACTCTTAACACCCCCCTCCCCCAAAAAAACACTCTTAGGTCCCCTTTGGGAACTTTTTCTTAGGGACTTTTGTTTGAGGACATTTAAGGATGGGAATTCTCTGTCTTCAGAGGTCTCTATTTCCATCCTTAAAACCCTTTTAAAAAGCTACCCAATCTATCCCCTACCTTCCAGTGACATCATCATTAGGGAGATTTGGGAGAAGTAAAGATTGATTGATTGATTGATTGACTGATTGATTGATTGATACCAACCTTTTTAGCAGCACTTGTCTCCTCTAACTTGCATGGCTACATTCTGTATTCTCAGTGAATCTAAAACCACTCTTTCATTTTATTTGAGATAAAGCCCAGTTTTCCTTTCAGTTAAGGATGTCACTAATGTAACTGTGCATTCTTTGAAATGGCTCAAAATAAGCATTTCAGACTTTGTACAAGCACAGCACTTCACTGCTCGTTGTTAATGGCATCAAATCAGCCTCCCCCTTTTTTTATTGTCCAAATCTGAAAGGATGGTCCTGTGGCTTTAAGAATTGTTGAGTGGTTTCCTTAAAGCAGTGGCATTTTTCAACTTTGGGGGGTGGGGGAAGAGGGGTACTATGCTCACATGAGGTCTGAAGCACTTCCTCCAAAAAATATTTGAAGCATAGGTCATCAGATCACTGGATGGTCACCTGTGGCCCTCTGGGAAGTCATGAATTGCAGCCCCCAGATCATCCCTTGGTGGTACATATAATAGCCAGGAGCAACTTCTGTCCATCACAGCTACATTACTGTGACTAAGTAAGTGCCCCTATTAATATGACAGCCCTGATATCTAAAGGTTGAATAAGCTTATTCACTCTAGATTATGCTGGAATTCTTCCACTTTTATAGTGCTTCCAAGTTTCCAATGAAACCAATGCATGAAAAACAAAAACAAAAATTCTCCATCCTGGTATAAAGACTAAGAAGATGACCTTGATGGAAATATGGAGATTACTGAGGCAAAAGGGGCTGAATCATTTTTAAAGTCCAGAACAATGAGATAACATTCAGAAGTGGCTCAGGCGGGTTTTTCTAATTCACTGAACTATAAGAAGGAAGGAAGAGGCACAGCGCAATCAGACATGCAATGTCAGTCCCATTTTTTTGCCCAGCAGTCGCTACAAGTGTTGAACACAAGAGACATATTAGAAGAAATTGTGTTTAACAATCACATCCATCCTCAAGTCTTGCAGATGTTTTTCTACTATGTTCCTGTGAAAATCTAATTTATTTCATGGGGTTTCCAGAGGAAACTTTTGGCATGGGGTGTATCTCCCACTTCCTTGATGCTAAAAATTCGTTGCCTGTGACAGTTGTATTATATCTTGCCCCATGATATGACTGTTTCTGAATGAATAATATCAACATTTATTCCCCTGGAATAAAAAGAGTCTGGGGCTTCAGTAGGGGCTGTATATGTTTCAAAGCCACTTGTCTATTACTCTCATCTTTTTCTGGAATGATTTTTAAAGCAGGAAAAATAGTGTCTTGGCTACATTAATGGATGTGACATAACATATAGTTCGGCTTTGAGGTTTTGCTGTGTTCATCCCTGTTTATGTACTTCAGATTTTGCCTTTGTACCATATTATTTTATAACTATAGAATTTTGTATCCATATTGCTACCTTTTCCCAAGCTAGTTTCATATATCTGTGAACAATATATTGCCACTTAAACTATATTTTTGGCCCAACAACTCTGACAACTGTTTACTGGAATTTCTTATGCAAGTTTATATTCAACTCCTTTTCCATATTAATCTGAGACAAACCATGAAATGCAATTATTTCCGCCATTACATTTTGTCTAAAATAACAAGTTTTAAGTTGAAATAGTCATAGCTCCATACTTAGGTTTAAGAAAATTTATTTCTGTTCAGTACTTTACATTATTCTACTTCTCACTTCTATTGTAATAGAAAAAATTATCTGAAACATTTTTTTAAAGAAAAACATCTTAACTTCCATATTTAATCACAATCAACTTTACGTTGTCATTTATTTATTTATTTATTTTTATCCCGCCTTTATTATTTTTATAAATAACTCAAGGCGGCGAACATATCTAATACTCCTTCCTCCTCCTATTTTCCCCACAACAACCCTGTGAGGTGAGTTGGGCTGAGAGAGAGTGACTGGGCCAAGGTCACCCAGCCAGCTTTCATGCCTAAGGTGGGACTAGAACTCACAGTCGCCTGGGCCTTAACCACTAGACCAAACTGGCTCTCTATTTATCATAATTTCATGTCTAATCACTTTAATTAAGAAGTGAAAAGTTGATTATTATTGTCCTTTCATTGTAATTCATTTTGAAAACATATCAGTGGAAAATGTGAAACAACCCAAAGCTTATTTTGAGTGGTGACTTGCAGCTTGAGATGAGAGATGTTTCTCTGGGAGAATATGACACCTACTTTACCAAAAGTGTAAATTACTCTAGTGCTTTTAGAGGTTCAAGGTTCATAGGCTTAGGGGAATCAGCAGTACAACTTCCCTTGAAGGTAACCCACTCTCACCTAAAGGTATTATATCAGAAAACAGATGTCTATCTGTAAGTTTATGAATGTGTGACCTATCAAGCATCCTAGGAAAGAAGCAGTGAGTATTCCAGGATTATGGCTAGGGTGCGGGACAGGTACATCTGGGATGGGGCAGTGGGGAGTCAGAAAAGTAAAGATGGTGGTCACAACTGTGTGAGTGAAGACCTGCCCCTTTTTTACTTGTGTTGTAAAATGTGGGAGGTTTACCCATGTAAGTACTGAGAATGGGAGAAAAGATCTCCACCACTCAGAGTAGACGATATCAACTATTACTATTGTATAATTAAAAATAATAACAACCGATCATATTGTAGTTTCCTTAGCATTTAACATCAAATAATGTTGTTGCCAAATGCTAGATCTGAACAAACATTTGAAAGTGGAGGTTTGCAAAACATGCTCTAAAAGTAGGTGCAAGACTTGTGTGACTGCTTTGAAGGCCACGCTTGGCTCTTGGTGCACATCCAGACTTCTCTGCACTTGCAATCCCAGCAGAAGTACTTTCCATGCTCAGAAAAGATGCAGCTGCTTTAATTTCATGCTTTAGGCATGGAAGCTGGCTGGGTGACCCTGGGCCAGTCACTCTATCTCAGCCCAACTCACCTCACAGGGTGGTTGTTGTGGGAAAATAGGAGGAGGGAGTATGAGGTATGTTCGCCACCTTGAGTTATTTATAAAAATAATAAAGGCGGGGTAAAAATTAAATAAATAAATAAAATAAAATAAAATAAAATAAATGCTTTGAATTAGCTTTTATCTCCCACTAACACAGTTTGCAAAACATTCCTTCTGAATGTTTTCTATAGCCCACGGAAGAACTAACCCTGAAATTGACTCCATTTGCCTGTCAAATATCCTAAATCTGCAAGGTAAGCCTGGAGTACATATTTGCATCCACTTTATTGCATTGGGTTTACCTACTGTCACCATCTGGGGAAATTCAAAAAGGTAGAATGTGGTTATGGAAAAGGGAAAAAGAGAATGAAATAGAAAGGCCTTTTTCTCAGAAGAGATTATAATATAATGTAAGTAAATTCACCTTCACTAGAAATGGGCAGCACATAATGTCTTGGGATTAATGTGCATACATTGTGTGCATGCTTCTCAGGCCAGATTATTTCTTTTAAATATTGATCAGTAAAACTGGAAAGCTTTATTGTAAAAATGACAAAGGCTGTTGTCCTTTAAGGAAAGGTTGCATGGAGGACGTGCAAGCTCATTCTTAGCAATTCAACATGTTGACCGGTGCTGCACTTTTAATGAGGGAAATAAAACATCCTCTTAATTGGCTATAAAAGGAGGTAGAACAGAAAGCTACAAAAACATTAGGCTCTACATACAGTTATCTGTTTTGTAACAGTGCCACATTTTAATAGATATGATTTTCATTAGTTGCACAATGAAAAACTGGTTCCCATGATTGGCACCAGAAGTCCAAGACAGCTTTGAACTCAAAAGTATTGGGAAGAGAATAGAGCGGAACTGTCAGCCCTCCCAGGTAAACCAGACAGGAAGCATGACAAGATAAGCTAATTCTACTTTATTGTAGGGCTACCTTAACTGAATCTTGCAAGTCTGAAAGTACAAATCTACCACCCTCCCTATTTACTGCCTGAGTAATTAGGCCGGCTCCTTCCTAAGTTTCTTTCTCTGGACTCTTGCAGACTCCTTTCTCTTTTATATGATCATTCCCTAGGTGGCATCTCTTCCCCCCATCTTCCAAGGTCACCCTCACATTCCACCACAAGAATGGTGGGACAGGTGAGTCCCAGGTGGGACTATTCTTTTGAGGCACCAGAGTAAAAACCAACCACATGCCACAATCCACTTAGCAAACACCACTTCTGACCTTGCATTATTTCCCATATGGGGTCAGCTCCAGATTTCTTACTCAATATGTCAATACCAAGTATTCCTAGGTTGCAACTTTCTGATTTTTTTTTCTAAAAAAAAACTTTCGGACAGCTTGATCTCACTAGCTCAAAAATGGGAGGAGGGTAAGCCAATCACAGCAAACTTTGGAAAAGCAAGTTAGACTCTTAAGCATTCCTCACATTGCATGATCTGTAATTAACAGAGTCAGAGATACAGTATTAAAATCCATGGTGTTCAGACTGTTGCATAGAATTTTACAGTACTATACAAAATGTGAAATAAGCTTGTTATGGTTTAAGAGTAATTCAAAAACCAATTCCAGTAAAAACACAGCCTGGCAACAAATTTCATCATTTTTCTTCATTACAGCACTGCTATATTACTGAAACATGCAAAATGAAGATACGAGAATACATTTTATGCAATGATTGATCTTTATGTACAACACAGAGGATTTTAAGTTTTCTCCCAGATTGAAGGTCCTGCTTAGAGACACATCCAAAGAATTTCTTCAAAATGATTCAAGATAGTCATCAAATTAGCAGAGAGATTAAATCAGTTATGTGACCAGCATACTTGTCAACCTGAAGACAGCTTTAGCTACTGTTGCCAAGCATTCTATATTGGTCAAAACAGGTTTGCTTTCCAACAGCATCACTTCCACCCCAAAATTTAAAAATCAGAAAGGACGCTCCAGAATGTGAAAATTAGAAAATATTCCATAATGCATCAATCAGGTTCTGCGTTGTTTTGGAAATCTGTAAAACAAAAATTAGCCAAGTGATTGTCTGTAATGATTAATTTACATGGTATAATATACCACTTTCTATAGCATATGATATTCTGTGGACTAAGAATCACATTTTTTTTTGCAAAGAAAGACAAAAAGAGTTGGTTTTGTTTTTTTAAGGGATACAGGCTCACTGGAGGAGTTCATAAAATCATTTGTCATAATGTCATGGACCGTGGTTACATAATTCAAGCCCTTACATATATATAGCATACTACTTCGACGTCAAAAATGGTGTCATCATAATGCATCTAAACTAAAACATATATTTTCACTCAAATAATACCAGGTTCATTGGAAGTCAGAATGCTATCTCAGATATTAGGTTTTTCCCCAGAAATTCTGAAACAGAGTCATGCACACATTTTAATATACACCATTATCTTCAAAAAAGACTCCAAGGTAATATGAGATAATGGGAAGCAAATCTTGTAACAGTGGTAGGGGTATACTTTATGAGATGTCTTCTATGAACAAATGTCAGCCCACATTAAAATAAACAAAAAGGTTTGTATCAGCATTAAAAAAAGTTTATTTTCAACCATAGATAATTTCTTTATGAAAAAAAGGATGACAGAATTTGATATATAGAAACAGTATTGAAAATTGCTATGCCCTTGTCCTGAAATCAAAAAAGGGGCAAGGGAAGGCATGCAAAAATGGGTTGTGGAAAACCAAGGTTCAAGTCCATGCTAAAATGAAAATTTCATTGTGGCTTTTTACAAGTCACCATCTCTTAATCTAATCCATCACACAGAAGCAAAAGCCATGTTGTGAGCAAGTAGGAGAAGTGGCTGCATGCAGCTAATAAATAAGTGAAATAATTTACATGTCAACAATGAAAAACTTGTTCTTTAATTTACCCAAGTTCTGTACTGAGAGAAGATAACTTTGATATTTGGCAATAAGGGACAAAAAGTTGATTCTCATACATCATTGAATAAACATTTATACAAATTTTTGCTCTATCCTAAACTTTCCCTCAAGTAAATCCTCTTTTAAATAGGAAATTTTAATTCAAGATGTATAATAAATGTGAATTCCTTTAATTTGAGCATTACTGTAATCTAATGTGAATAAAAATGTCACTTGAGATACAAAAAGCAACAGCCCCTTTAGGGCTAGTGTCATAGCACAAGCAACAAAAGGGAAAACCTTGTTAATCCATTGGAAATATCATGTTAATAAAATGAAAATGAGATAATGACTTTTGTGGCTAGCTGAATCTTGTCTAAAGCCTCTTATGAGCTTCATGTGTCTCAATTAGGAACTATGTCACGTGCTCAGCTGCAGGCTGAGCACACTAACAAAAAGTTCAGTGCAGGCAGAACACAATGAACACCATCATATACACGAAAAAATGGAAATGGATTCCTTATTATTGCAAGTTCTCTCCAAATGCTCTACAAGAAGTTAGAAGTATTGTGCTAGGATACTAAATAAACTTTGCAAAGAGATGCAGGAATTTATTCAAAGGCAAGCTCTTAAATGATCTGCAGTTATTTTTGCAACTTATACATATCTTTATATTAACTTTGCTGAAACAAATACTGAGAACAAAACATTTTTTTAAACAAAATGTTGTGATAATATGTGTGTTTGTGTGTATTCCAACATATGCAATGGGAGATATTCTGGACCTGTTTTGGGTGATTTTTCTGGACAAAGAAACATGTATGATCACAATAGTCAGTCTTAATCAGTTAATTATTAACAAAACTTTTAAAACTTTTGAGATGAAAGGAACATGATTTATTGTAAACAGCTGAATGGCAGTATATACAATTAAAGTATTTTTTGTTATTTGGTCCAGATGCTAGAGCAGTTGCTGAAAATCTGGCAGCCTTGGATGCATTGAGGAACCAAAAATAAAATATAAATAATTTTAAAAGTTTACAAAAAAAAAGTTTGGATAATATAGCAGAAATTTGAATGGAAAATTGGAGTATCTTGTATTATAATTTCAAGATCCCCAAGTGTTAAAGAACACCAAATATGTTTTCTTTGATTTGAAAACCAAATCAAATTAATACCAACCAAAATATTTTAGAGTTGTTTGGACTCCCAAATAGATGTTTCAAAAGCTTTGGTTATTGTCCTTTCTATATTTGATTTGATGATTATATGCCATCAAATCAATGTCAATTACAGTATGTGTCCACCACATAGAGATGTAATAAATTCAAAAGTACCCTAGTGTACAACCTGATTTGGTTGTGTTGATGAGTACTTCTTTTTTGGCCAGATATTAGTACAATGGTGAATCAGGGTGGAAGTTAAGATTTAAGCATGCTAATGTTTTGCTAAATAGTATCCCCAGTACATTGATTTTATTTATGTGGAATTTGAGCTATATTGTACCACAAAGGTGACAATGAACTCCTGAGAGGAGCTTGTGTTCTAGACTCCAAAGGTTGGCTTAATGAAATTCATCAATTCTCAACCTTTGAATTGGACTTCTGCCAACAGAAAGGAAAAGTTAATGTTTAAAAACTGTATTACAATATTTTATATTAATATGTATTAGGCTGACCATATGTCCCGTTTTGAATGGGACAGTCCCGTTTTTTTTTAGCATTTTTCAACCGTCCCATCGTTTTGATAAAAATCTCAATTTTGTCCCATTTTTTAAACCCGGCGGGAATGGCGTGGAAGGAGGATCCGAGCCGGAGCTGCCGATTGGAGGCAGCCCGGAAGAGGAAGCCCTCCTGCCTATCAGCGCGTGGCAAAGGAGGGCGGGGTTTGCAGGCGGGAGCCAATTGCATGGACCAGGGGCAGGGTTTGCAGGCAGGAGCCAATCGCACAGACCGGGGAGCGGGGAACCCTGTCTTTTTCATGAATACGGAATATTACATAAGACCCCATCCCGTTTTGCCATCCCAATGTCCCGTTTCTGTCTCAAGTAAATATGGTATGTAAATATGGTAAATATGATATGTAATATCAGCATAATATGTATCTAATTAGTAGTGGTAATTTTGTATTGAAATAAACAGAATAAAAAAATAGCCAGGAATCCATCTTCAGTCTTATTCTGTATTGGTAATTTACTTCTTCGCTACTGTTTCATTTGTTCAATATAATCCAGTATAAGTTATTAAGCTACTATTACAAAAATCTAACAAGGACTGAGATATGAACCAACAAATCACATTATGAATAGTTGTACAATCTGAAGATATCGACCAGCTGCTTAGAGATTTGAGTTTTTGCTTATCCTGTTTTGAAAGTCACATCAGAGCTGGATTAATATAAGAACCTCATCTCATTTATCTTTTTAAGGGTGGTATAATAATTCCTTTAAAGATCTCTGCTGAAGACCCATAAAAAACCTAACCTTCTGTGACAGATTTAGTTGAATCACCTCTCCAAATTCTAGTGGAATTCCCAGATTTTCTACTGAAATATCTTCCCATTTTTAATTTAGAGCAAGTCTTAATCAAAGTCATTATAACACTGTTAACTTCTAAAAACCAACTATTTTTAGAATTGGTCATGAAAGTTATTCAGAGATGGACTGCACAACTCTCACACACACAGACATACAAATATACATACAAACACTGAGAGTGAGAGTTTATTTATTTATTTATTTATTAGTCAGACTTATATCACCGCCCATCTCCCTCCACCGGAGGGACTCTGGGCGGTTTACAACAAGATAATAAAACAAAAGGCATAAAAATACATACAATATAAAATTACTAAATTATAAAACAAGATTAAAATCCAAGAATAATAAAAAGATCTAACTTAATCCAATGTAGGAGAGGGGCTGTCTAAGGTATTAGCCATCCCCAAGAGTGACTACTTCTTCCTTGGGCCCAAGCAAGGCGGCAGAACCAAGTTTTCAGGTTCCTCCGGAAGGTCAGGAGCGAAGGGGCTAATCTCACCTCCAGGGGGAAGTTGTTCCACAGGGTGGGAGCTACTGCAGAGAAGGCACACCTCCTGGACCCCGCCTGATGGAACTCTCTTGTAGTTGGGGTCCGCAGCATGCCCTCTCTGCATGATCGGGTGGGATGGGTGGATGTATTGGGGATGAGGCGGTCCTTCAGGTAACCTGGCCCCATGCCATGTACGGCTTTAAAGGTGATAACCAACACCTTGAATTGGACCCAGAAGCAAACTGGTACCCAATGCAGCTCATGTAATAAAGGTGTTGTAAGGCGCTCCTTCTGTTCGCTATAATCTCTCTGCGCTGAAGTAACTCCCAGGCACCAGAGTTCTTAGAAGCAGAAGAGTTTATTATAGAATACAGAGTTAGCCCTAGCATGAACAAAGACTGGAATGCAGGTAACAGGAACAACAAGCACCTTTAAACCTTTCCCTCCCCCAGTGTCCTTTGCTGCGTGCCCATGAGGTCAGTCTGTCGGTTGTCTAGGCAACGCTCGGCCAGATGTGTATTCCCGATCGTTGGATGAGCGCAAGTCGATCTTCCAGTCTCCTGATGAACTCTTTGTCTGCTTGCCTTTTTGGCAGAGATCGGGTGATCTCTGACATGCCCCCGCCCCAAGACTCACCCCCCCCCTTATATACAAACCAGACTATTTCCATTCACTGGGGTTTGTCTGGGAACTCTTTATGGAACTTCTTAACCAATTTAGGGGCGCGTGTGTGTTTGGCGTTGACCCACTCTCTGTCGCCAATCGGGAGATGGGTCCATTTGACTAGGTATTGCAGCTGCCCCCTGTGCCATCTCGAGTCCAAGATCCTGTCTATCTCAAAATGTGGTTCTCCCTCCACCAGTATTGGTGTGGGTGCTTCTGGTTCTGGGTGCCACTGATGTGAAGCATGGTATTGTTTCAACAGGCTAATGTGAAACACGGGGTGTATCTTTCTCAGAGCCTTTGGTAGTTCCAGTTTGGCCGTTACTGGGTTAATTACTGCAAGGATCTTAAATGGGCCTATGAACTTGGCCGCTAGTTTTCGTGACTGTTGCGTGGACCGTAAGTTTTTGGTGGATAAGTACACCTTGTCCCCAACTCTCAATTCCCATTCTTTCTCCCGTTTGCAGTCTGCATGTTTTTTGTAATTAGCCTTGGCTTCTTCTAGCGTCTTTACCATTATTGGCCAGTTGCTAGTGATTCTTTCGACCCATTCATCTGCTCTCAGAGGTTGCTCTAAGTCAGTGCTCTGGGTCATTGCCAATTCAGGTATTGTTACAAAATCCTGCCCTGTAGCCGCTTTGAATGGTGAAAGCCCTGTGCTTTGATGGAGCGCGTTGTTGTACGCGACTTCTGCGAACGGCAAGAGTTCTGCCCAATCAGTTTGTTGGTAGTTTATGTAACATCTCAGGTACTGTTCCAGTGTGGCGTTAAGGCGTTCACTAGCTCCGTCTGTGCACGGATGGAACGCACTACTAAGCCCCTGTTCTGATCCAATTAACTTCAAAAATGCCCTCCAAAATTTGCATGTGAACGTGCTGCCGCGATCGCTGATTATGCGTTCCGGCGTTCCGTGGGCCCTGTAGATGTGTTGGATGAACAGTCTCGCTAGCTTCTGGGCGTTCGGTATGCCTTTGCATGCAATGAAGTGTGCCTGTTTGGAAAAGAGGTCTGTGACTACCCAGATGGCCGTGTATTTGTTGCTCACTGGTAAGTCCACTATGAAGTCCATGGCAATTTGCTTCCATGGCTGTGTTGGGCTAGCTACCTCCTGTAATTTTCCTGTGGGTTTGCCCATTTTCCTTTTTGCTGTGGCGCATGTGGGGCATGTTCGCACATACGCTTTCACGTCCGCACGCAACGATGGCCACCAAAACTTTCCCCTGACTAAATGTAGTGTTTTTAGGAAGCCGAAGTGGCCTGCCGTTTTGTGGTCGTGGTGCATACTCAAAACCCTTTGTCTTAAGGATTCGGGGACGTATGCTTTCTTGTCTTTCCAACCCATGCCATCTCGCTCCTCTAGCGTGTGTTTGTGCCCCACCCACCAAGTGTCAGTAACTGTTGCCGCTCGCAGGTCTCCTGCGAATGAATCACAGTCCGTCCTGTGTTTCGCGCTGCTCCGGGTGACAGCCAAATTCCCCTCTCCCCTGACCACTGGTGCCAGTTGCGTCTGCTCCTCCCCTGGTTGGGGAGGGATTATAGACTCAAAGATCTCCTCCATCTTGCCTTCATGCTGCGGCAGGCGCGAAAGCGCGTCCGCCAGGAGGTTTTTTCCCCCAGGGAAATATTTCAACGTGAAGTTGAACCTACTCAGGAACTCTGCCCATCTGAGATGCTTAGGGTTCAATTTTCTCGGGGATTTGAGGGCTTCCAAATTTTTATGATCCGTCCACACCTGAAACGGCTCAGCTGTCCCTTCCAAGAGGTGTCGCCACGTGCTTAACGCGTGTTTTACTGCGAATGCCTCTTTTTCCCAAACATGCCATCTTTTTTCTGTTTCGTTAAATTTCCGAGAAATGTAGGCACATGGTCTCAATTTCTCCCTGTCATCTGCTTGTAGTAAAATGGCCCCAACTGCATTGAGTGACGCGTCCGTGTGAATTACGAACGGTTTGTCAGGCTCAGGATGCTTGAGGATGGGCTCCTCCGTGAACAATGCCTTTAGCTTATCAAAAGCTTCTTGGCATTCCTGGGTCCACACTAATTTTGTGCTTGGTGGTGGGGCTTTTGCGTTTTTCCCCTTGCCTTTTGTTTTCAGCAAGTCGGTTAGGGGTAGCGCAATCTGCGCAAAATCTGGGATAAACTGCCTGTAGAACCCAGCAAATCCCAGAAATGCTTGGAGCTGCCTGCGCGTTCGGGGGGGTTGCCACCCTAAAACCGCCTTGACTTTCTCAGGGTCCATTTCAATGCCCGCATTCGAGATGCGGTACCCCAGAAAGTCTAGTTTGTCCTTGTGAAACTCACACTTTTCCAGTTTGACAAACAATTTTGCTTCTAATAACTTTTCTAGCACCTTTTTGACCAGTTCCATGTGCTCTTCTAGGTTTTCCGAGAAAATTAAGATATCATCTAAATATACAATTACCCCTTTGTACAAAAATTCATACAATACCTCGTTTATGAATCTCATGAAGATTCCCTGTCCGCCCGCAATCCCAAACGGGAGCACCCTGTATTGAAATGATCCTAGTGGGCAATTGAATGCGGTTTTCCACTCATCCCCCTCCCTCATGCGTACCCGGTAATATGCTTCCCTTACATCCAACTTTGTGAAGACCTTCCCTTTCGATAGTTGGGCTAACATGTCTTTCAGTAAGGGTAGGGGGTACTGGTTAGTGACTGAAATTGCATTGAGCCCCCGGTAGTCTGTGCACAACCGCAGTGACCCATCTTTCTTTTTTCTAAATAACACTGGGGCCGCTAACGGGGAATTGGCTGGTTCAATGAAGCCACGTGCCAAATTTTTATCAATGAACTTGCGGAGTTCCGCTAGTTCTTTCTGAGTCATGGCATACATCTTGGGTTTCGGGAACGGTGCCCCAGGGATGAGGTCTACCGTTGCATCTGACTGTCTATGGGGGGGCTCTTGGTCGCATTCTTGCTTACCAAACACTTCACTCACTGGGAGGTATTTTTCTGGGATTGCCTGTGGGTTGCTTTCGTCCCCTTGTTCCCAGCATGAACAAAGACTGGAATGCAGGTAACAGGAACAACAAGCACCTTTAAACCTTTCCCTCCCCCAGTGTCCTTTGCTGCGTGCCCATGAGGTCAGTCTGTCGGTTGTCTAGGCAACGCTCGGCCAGATGTGTATTCCCGATTGTTGGATGAGCGCAAGTCGATCTTCCAGTCTCCTGATGAACTCTTTGTCTGCTTGCCTTTTTGGCAGAGATCGGGTGATCTCTGACAGGTGTTGTGTGTGCTGATCTAGGGGCACCAACGATGGCCCGTGCAGCTGCATTCTGGACCACCTGGACCTTCCAGATACTCTTCAAGGGTAGCCCCATGTAGAGCGCATTACAGTAATCTATATGGGAGTTGCATATAAATTTCTTCCTTGATGTGTGGTTCACTGAAAAAATACCCATCAAATATGGTATTAAAAATGATGAAATAATACCTCTTCCATCCTGCCATTTTTTCTGTGGCTGGTTACTGTTTAAAGCAGTGTTTCTTAACCTTGGCAATTCCCCAATGCTGGCTGGGGAATTCTGGGAGTTGAAGTCCACATGTCTTAAAGTTACCAAGGTTGAGAAACACTGGTTTAAAGTCTCTTACCTGAAAGTGATGATATTATTATTATTATTATTATTATTATTATTATTATTATTATTATTGATACTGAGAAAATATGTGCAGTTTGAATTCACTAGTGAGTAACTATAAAAAGTAAAGGTAGAGGTTTCCCCTGCACAGTCATGTCCGACTCTAGGGGGCGGTGCTCATCTCCGTTTCTTAGCCGAAGAGCTAGCGTTGTCTGAAGATGCTTCCGCGGTCATGTGGCCAGCATGACTATCAACATAAATATTCATTTGCATTTAGCATATGAAATTAAGTTCTGAAAAGAGAGAGGGAGAGACGTACATTGGTATCAATAGGGGCCTAGCCCCAAAGCATCACGAGATACTTACATCTCCGCAAATACTTCGTCTAAATATAACCTCTTCAAATATAATGAGGTTAATATTTCCATTATTTCTGGCATTATTTTTTAAAATGTAGCTTTTTAAGAGGGCGATCATTATACATTCATTTAGTATTCATAGGAAGAGCAATGACTATAATGAATTCATTTGATATTCATATGAATGTCACATGCACTTCCATGGAGATACTACCATAATTTTTTTTTAGTGAAGCTACTACTCCCCCACAGACTTTTCCACTCATCATTGCTATTTTTCCTACTAGTCACCACACAGAAGAGAAAGCCGTTGAAATTAAAGAGACAACATAAAGATATATAGCCCTTTACTTTTGTTGTAGGACCAACTACAATAGTTGCAGCATTTTTGTGCCTACACAATCCTCTTGTAATCCAAAATCATTTACTGAAAAGTAGACATCTAGAAGAATTTTGCTATGCTGAGCCTGGATTTGGAAATTCCACTTCCAGCAGGATTGGTATTATCATCTCACTTGAGGAAAACCAAGAAAAATCTGACTGTTAAAAGAAAATATGCTACTGAAAGTTGTGTATTAACAACATGAGTTTTTTAAAGGATGCAGCAGTTTTCATCTGGAAAATATATGTGCAAGAAGAATGCACTGGAGAAATGTACATATCAAAGAATGAGAAAATGTTCCTGAGCTCTATACATTAAAAGCTATTTCCTGAGTTCGCAATGTGGTGTCTGGGGGCAAAAATGAGATTGCCAACATGTTAACTGGCATTCTTTAAAAAAAAAAAGTGCATTACTGCTCAGCGTCTTACTTGTTTTCTATGTGTTTTGAGCGCAATCATTTTGTGAGTGAGCTCATAACACGCTTTCAGCACTCTTAATGTGCCCATTGGCCAGAAGGGTTGGGGTCCTGAGCTACATAAATTAGAGAAAGCTACATTAAAAGGATGTGTATTATATTGAAAGTGAAAACAGTTATGAAGGTTTGTACATAATCTACCAGGTCAGAATACTATTCTAGAAACATAAACAGTACAGAGAATGGGATTTTCCTGAACTGTACATTCATATTCCAACGTCGTCCCATTCAAATGAAGGCAATTACGATCACAAAATTTTATAATTTCCCAGAAAATTTGTTAGTCGGAAAAGGTGCTACCAGACCCCTCCTGATTTTTGGTTATTGTTGCCTATCATGATTTCAAATTCAAATTTTCTGCAGCTCAGATTTGTAGTTTATAAGTGCATTTGTCATTTTATTTATTTATTTATTTATTTATTTATTTATTTTTATTTCCTATCCCACCTTTATTATTTTTATAAATAACTCAAGGCAGCAAACATACCTAATACTCCTTCCTCCTCCTATTTTCCCCACAACAGCAACCCTGTGAGATGAGTTGGGCTGAGAGAGAGAGACTGGCCCAAAGTCACCCAGCCGGCTTTCATGCCTCAGTCTCCTGGTTTCTAGCCCATTGCCTTAACCACTAGACAAACTGGTTTATAACTAACAGGAGATATTCTAGCTTTTTCAGTTCAGTTGAACAGTAAGAGAACTATGAAAGTGAACTTGTCTTGAGAAATGTCAAAGTCATTATATTTCTGTATTGCTATAAAATGTCTAAATCAATGTTCTCCCATTCTATTTCCATATGCTGCTCTTTCTAAAAATACCCACAAGACTCGGGGTAACCAATGGTGCAGTCAGAGGTTTTTGTGTGCTAGATTTGTATCTTTTCTCCCGTAAAACAACACTTTCAAGTACACTGGATGGAGAGAGAGTAACAGTGAGTTGAGGTAAGATGGCTCCATTATTATTAACATCCCTTTGCCTTTTTGTTTTAGCTTGGTTTTTTATAGTTTTGATGTTTTTAATTATTCATAATTATAGTGAATTTTTTTGGTATTTATTGCTGTTTTAACCTGTTGAAAGCTGCCCAGAGTTGCTTGTAAAAGTGAGAGGGGCGGCTGTATAAATTATATAAATTAATTAATATTTAATTAGATAGTTAATTAATATTTAATTAAATAAATAAATGTTTAATTAGATAAGCAAATAAATGAATAGTAAACAGCCCCAAAGTCACGCACTGAGCTTCTGTAGTTGAGGGCGGACTAGTTCCTCCTGTCTCTTATTCAGCTTTAATCCCTACACCACACTGATTGACTGCAAGACACATGTCCAGTATGGAAATGCCCATCCTTTCTGAAACAAAATTATGCTAAGCCCTGAACGTTATCAGATGTTTTGTGGGGCCAGGCAGGCTTATAAGAGTACTAATTTCACATTCTAAAATGGTTTAGCCATATTGCTGAGTTTGTGACCTTCCATTCTTTGGCCGCACCTGGGGGGGGGGCAAGCAGGGCATGTGCCCCTGGCACCATGCTGGGGGGTGCTCCAAAATGACACCTGGGTGCACCAAAATGACAAAATAACCCATGGGGGGGCACGGAATCCATGTTTGCCCCGGGTGACACAGACCCTAGTTCCATCCCTGGCAGCCAGAGATCCTAGACTCTTTCAAGTTCCACTTTGCCCATTTGCATCTGACAGCTTTGGGGATGGAAGAGTGCTTAGACATCAAATTTGCACGAAGTGATTAATAATTAACAAGGTAAGCTATTCCCCAATTTTGCAATCCTCATGCAGCTTTTTCTCAGATTAAGTCAGTTTGAACTAGGCTCAGTGAGTCCATTAATAATCCATCACTGGGGCCAGGACTGAGAATCAAATACCAAAACACAAAACACTCATTTGGCTAATGTTGCACTAATAAACATAAACAGATAAAAAACTAATAAACTAATAAACAGACTGCAAATCTTACTTGTCCTCTTAAAAGGACAAAACCAACATTTCAGCAGTGACCCTTCATACAGTATATGTCCTCTCAAGAGAGAATCAATTGGTATTTACTGTAGTGTCTTTTTTGGCAGTGACCTTTTTGCAGTTAAAGATATTTGCGTTGAAGTGTGTCTGCTTTATTCTCTGGCAGTTTTACCCTCTGCCAATGTTTGGTCTATACTAAATCTTGTGTGGCATTCATTTTTAGATACAGTATACTCTTTTTATTTTACATTTATTTATTTTATTTATACTTATATTTATACCCCGCCCATCCCCTCCCTAACGGAGGACTCTGAGCGGCTTACATACATTGTTATACATTATACTTTATACATTTTTCCATTATACAATCTGCACGTAAGGGGAGGGGGTAAGGGAACCGACTCTTCCTGGCTTTCTGGACTACATGTCCCACGATGCCTTGCGTCGGAGCCGGCTACTGACATCCTGTGGGTATTGTTACTTCCGGGATATTCCACCATTCGAGGATCTTCTGTCCGGTGGAACCTGACCCCCGACAGGACAGGACGCCAGCATATTTTCCCACTTAAGGTGGTACCCAATTTATCTACTTGCAAGCTTTCGAATTGTTGGGTCGACAGGAGCTGGGACTAGCAACGAGAGCTCACCTTGTTGCGCGGGGATTCGAACTGCCGATCTTCCGACCGGCAGCCCTACAGCTTCAGCGGTTTAACCCGCTGAGCCACCACGTCCCTCATTATTGTTTGGATTCTTGATATTACATTATTTTATTTTGCACATCACACAGAAAACAAGTATTGAGATCCTAATAAATGGAATAATGAGTTGCTCATTTTACTGGCACTACCAAAAGCACCTTCAAAATGTTATTTTAAACAAGGCAATCTTAGACTTACTATTTTTTATTTATTTCTCTTTAGTTTTTATTATTGTTATTATTATTATTAAGATAAAGACAGCAAAGGCATATGGGTGGGCTGGGAAAAGTGGCAAAATAAGGATGGGAAGGAGATTTATCATAAATTCCTTCTCCTTAGTTAAAACATATAAATCACAATTTATAACATCCTAATGACAAAGAACATGAGAATAATTTATGACAATCAAATTTTGTTTATGAAGAAATTGGTTCTCAGGTTTCAAGATTATTCTATCTGCAAAACTAAAGTGAAAACAAACTCAGATGTGTGCGTGTATTTTGAATTCTTAGCAAAATATATTAACGGTGCTCATAGAATCTGATGGATTAATTTTTAATGTAAGAAAATTCTGCTGCTGGCCTACATTACATCAACAATGTCACTGAACATGAAGAAACTGTTTTGTTCTGGTGTACATTTGATGAGATATCATGTATGCATTTCCTTCTGCAAAAAATAAATTATTATAAACTATGGAATTAATAGGGCTTTTTTTAAAAGGTATTTTAATATACTCAACTGATCCACAGCTCAGCTCAGGGTGCTTACAAGCTTGATATTTTTCTATTACTGTATATCCTTTGTGCATAAGTGACAACGCAACTGAACTCTGCACAGACCCACTCTGTGTATTGGTTGTGTCGTTTTCCTATGTATTGAAAAAAGGCAAGGTTCCAATGGGATTTCCAAGGTCATTTAACATTCATTTACCACAGTGATGTTGGACCCAATGGAACATTTCTTGTATGTCTCTTTCATACACCAATTGTACATTTATACTATAGAGTTAGTAAATGGGTTTTGGTCAAACACTTACTGAAAGGAACCATAATCCCTCTCAAATCAGGCACAGCTTGCTGTGTATTGCCTTATACAATCTATATGCTTTTCCTCAAATCCACAAGAGATGCCACCATACACAGCACGGAACCACCCAGTTCCTCTGAAGTCCAGGCATATTCTGCCTCAATTCACAGAGATCTATAAAATGAAAATCTGGGTATAGTCCACAGACATGTGATGTCAGAAAGATGAAATAAGCTTTGTATAAATTTTCTCCCTTTGGTGTGTCCAAAGAAAATAGGAATTGGGGGAGGGATCTTTCTCCAGGCAAAGTCAGAAGCTGCCTATTACGTGTAGTACCTGAAGAGATGTAGGTTAGGTTAGAACTATGTCAGTTTAACATATCTGCTCTTTTCCTTTCATATATAGGAAGTAATGGAACATTTATTCCACTCATTTCTTCTGTCATGTCTGGAACAACATGTGAGTTTTCATTTCTCGATTTAATAGCTAACTCAGGGGCCTATGCAAGCAGCAGTAGTTTTTCCAGAGCATTTGGTTTTATCTATATAGATTGATAATGTGGCTTCCCCTAAACTTTAGAGTCTGTCTAACGTTTATAAATATAGATTATAAATATAATTATCTATTTCCTGAGCAGTAACAATCCTGATCCCCTTTGATCCTGTTTTCCTCTTAGAAAAATGGAGATGATGATGGTGAAATGGTCATGATTTTTTCTGCAAAATCAAGTAAAAATACATACACAAAAATCCAAACATGGGAAGTGCATTCTGTCATACAGAAATATGAATAGGACGTGTATTTATTTATTTATTATTTATTATTTAAATTTATATGACCACCCATCTCCCCCAATGGGGGACTCTGGGTGGTTTACAATAAAAAGAAGATTAAAATCCAATATATATAAAATATGACATAATAATTATAAATATAAAATCCAGTCTGGCGAATTAATCTTAAACAATAAGGAGAGTATTATGATAACCACCCGGAGTCCCTCCTTGAGGAGGAGATGGGCGGTTATAGAAATTCAATAAATAAATAAATAAAAAATAAAAATACTAACCACCCCCAGGAGAAGCTATTACTTTTTCCCTCCCACGCTAGGCGGCAGAACCAGGTTTTCAGATTTTTCCGGAAGGCCGGGAGGGAGGAAATCCGCCTCAACTCTGGGGGCAAGATATTTATTCTTAGCAATTCAACATGTTGACCGGTGCTGCACTTTTAATGAGGGCGGGTGCCGTTGCAGAGAAGGCCCGCCTCCTGGACCCCATTAGATGGAATTCTTTTATTGATGGGGTCCGTAGCAAGCCCTCTCTGCATGATCGGGTGGGGTGGGTCGATGTTATGGGGATAAAACGGTCCCTTAGCTATCCTGGTCCCATGCCATGTAGGGCTTTAAAGGTAATAACCAACACCTTGAATTGGACCCGGAAGCAAACTGGCACCCAGTGCAGCTCGCGGAGCAAAGGTGTTATGTGTGCTGATCTTGGTGCACCTAATATGTTTTGATAAGGCTCATCTAATTCAATATCTTTTTCCAGCACTTGTTTAACATTTCTGCCATTTTAATGGTGCATATTAACACAATTTGAGAATAGGTTTTACATTTATTGTCAGATTAATGACAGTTTCCTACACTTTGCTGTACAGTACGTCGGTTTAGCATATACTGTATGCTCTCCTCTGTTCATATACAGGAACTAATAAAACATTTATTCCACTAATTTCTTCTGTCATGTCTGGAACAGCATGTGAGATCTCATTTCTCCATTTAATAGGTAACTCGGTGGCCTCTGCAAACATTAGTAGCTTTTCCAGAGCATTTGGTTTTATCTATATAGGTTCATAACTGTTTTTCCAGATGTAAACTGCAGAGGCAAATTTCACTGGGATGTTGAACATACTGTACTTATTCAGAAGTACTATTGGCTTCAATGGAAATTACTTTTAAGCATGATTTTATAGGCAGAGGTAGGCAACCCAAACCTCTAGATGATTTGGCCAGTAGCTCCTAACAGTAGTCAATGGCAAGGGATTATGTTAACTACCATCTAAAACACCTGGAGTGTACCAGTTTACACACTCCTGGTAGGTTTAGAATTTTCTATCTTCGGTTTCCAGTTCAAAGATTTCAAGTAATTCAAATGTGCATGCATACTACTGATATACCAGGATTCTATTTTGTGCAATAACACTCCATACAAAGTAGAGCACATGCAGAACATCACCTGTCATTGTACATACACACTACTTCTAACATAAAAGGAAGAAGACAATGTCAAATAATTTCTGCATTGTTGCCAGGATGACTACATGTACTTGTCCATGTAGCTACAAGAAGTCAAACTTTCATTCAATGAAGTCTTTACTTCCTAACAGAAGTGAGGGTTGACCATGAACACTGAGTCCTAGTTGTGCATGGATGTGTTTCACTGAAATAATTTTATTTAGACTGCAGAAAAATATTCACTAATAAGTATATATTAATGTTAAGCTTATTAATATTAAGCATACAGGGATGAAGCATAGCATTTTGATTCTGCTCATTATGAGAACACAATTGTCAATGAGAGCCAGTAGATGAGGTGTTGGATTTGAACCAAGAGGATCAGGGTTCAAGCCCCTATTCAGCCATAGAGCTCACCTAGGACAGATCCATATTTCCTGCTTTCTCCAGAGTGAGCATGAACCACTATGGAGGGCAAGAACACATGAGGTCCTCATCAACCACCCCAGCAGGAAATGCAATCTCTGCTCATATTTTCCTGCATTGCCTCACAACTAATGTTTTCCACTTTCTGATGGAAGAAGAGATAATGGTTAGTTTGCCTGCTGCCTTCACTGCATTGTAGGCCAATGCGATTGGCTAGTGTGAGCTGTAGCAGGAATACCCCCTCCCCTCTAGTCCCCAGTCACTGCCCTCTATAACCATTTTATTTTCAGCTGCTAAACTGAATAGCCCCTTCACAGCCCCTTTCCTCCTCCTGCCAGTATGAAAGGAGCCTTCCTCGGCAACCACTATGGAAAAAGGTGATGCCTTCTCCTGCATTGCTGGCCAAAACGCTCCTAGACTCAGCAACTTCAGCAAACATTATGGGAGCTCAAAAATATATATTCCAAAACTGCCCAACCTAGAGTATCATTGACATGTGGTAAAGGTCTTCCATGCTGGCTACCTTCAGTGCCTACTGTAGGCAATCCCCACAGTTTGCAGATTAAAAGTTCAGGGGAGAAGGCTGAGATGCATCTTCATTTATGGCAAATTGTATCACCTCTTTACTTCAATAAAGAAAATCATGTCACCCCCTGATGTGGATCACTTAATCAAAGTGAATCTAAGTCATTTTGCCCAAGCCTAATATCAGTATCATATGATTTGACCGTTACTTTCAGCATATAACATTTATAAAAAGTATTTATAGACCTATGCACTACATATAATTGTACATGCATAAAAATAGAAAGATCCCTATCTACAGCTTCCTTATCTGAACTATAACTTAAAATCTAAAGTTCATAACTTTACATACGTTTTTACATAATTTGCATGCAAAGTATATTCCATTGCACATTGTTTGTGAACTTTTACCTACTTTAATCAAGAACATTTTGTTATTATAATTGGGTCTCATTTTACACTTTTTAAAAATTCCTTTCAAGTTCGTTGCCCTCAAATATAATAGATTTTAAATCTCCAGTATATTATCTGTGTCTCTAGCATACATTATCTCTCTTTAAAAAAAACTATTTGTCAGATGGGATTTACCCTTTTGGAAATTATTCTAGCATGTTTATTTCTCCAGATGTTTTGTGATATCATCCTTTATTAATGCTTCTAAAATCTTGCCTACTAGTGATTGAGGTCAAACATAGTGATCTATTAATTCCTATTTCTTTTTCCCATTCTTTTTCTTTCAGGCCAGAGTTGTTGTTGTTTTCTTTTTAGTCCCTTGATGTCTTCCCTTTCTCAGAGGAATTACAATAAAATCTCCATTATTGAACCAGTAATCTTTTCAGTGATCTTGTTAAAGATTCTCCAGTACATGCCCTCTTCCAGCATGAAATTTCTAGCCTCCAGCGAATTTGATATGAAACTATCATGTCCTAGAAACTTTACTTTATGCAGGCTCATGATTCCAGAGAGAAAAATAAGCTACGGAATGGGAATTTGGATTTAATTATTTGATGTGCTCTACCTAAATGCTTCTGTGTTGCTAATGACTAACTATGAGCATGTTTGTACCCAATTTTTATACAGGTACCTGCCCAACATGGGACACTCTTTTCATCTTAGTTGGACCAATCATATTTTGAGAGGAGTGGTTGGATCCATCAGTTGGCTCATGTTTGCATATGAATAGTATTATAAAAACTCTGCATAAATTAACTCTCAGGGAATGTTCAATGCCTAAACTTTACCCAACACAGATGACCCTGCATGTTAACGGGATTTACATTTAACTAAGGATTCCCTTGTTTGATAAGGGTAATAATCTGAAACAGGAAAGCTGATAACATAATATAACATAAAAGCAGACAGAACCAGATACCTATACACAGATAACATTTGGAAGAGCTTACATTTTTTGTTTGAATTTGTCTCGCATTCCTAGAGCAATGAGGTGGGGCAATCTGGGGAGAGAATTTTTAGATTTATATGTTGAATTGCTTAATGCATTATTACCATTGTGAATGTGATGCTCATGGAGCTTCTGGAGGATATTCATCTCTCGGGAAAAATAGCTCATCCTATTACAAGAATATTAGACTTACCACCAGTTATTTCAGCCTGTTAGAAAACAGTCTTTAAAAATAGCAATCTGAGTTATTTGTTGCAAAACAGTCTCAGATGACACCACCAACTCACAATTAAAAGGCTGAAAAATATTAATATTAAAAATGTAAATAAGGAGCAATTCTTCAGAGGGAAGTGGAAATTTGTCCTTAAAAAAAAAAATGCTTTACATAACTAAAGCTAATTAGCTGTGATCCTCACATAAATGGCAAAATCTAACCTTTCTGTATTGATAATTTTCATATTTTAAAAAAAGCTGATAAATGAACAAAATGATTACACTAAGAAATATATATCATTTTGTTCATTTATCAGCTTTTTTATCAAGTACTGTATATATCATGTTCACAGTTGTTACAGAATTTCCATTGAGAAAAGGAGGAGGAGGAGGAGGAGGAGGAGGAGGAGGAGGAGGAGGAGGAGGAGGAGGAGGAGGAGGAGGAGGAGGAACCACATTCAATATTTCATGTAGCCCTCTACGAGAAACACTCTATAGGACATTAGTATACCCTTTTGAATAATATCTACATGTAAGTACTACCATTATTACTTTTGTGTGTGTGTTGAAAAAATAAAATATGTACATTATAGCCTATATTAGTTACAGCAAATTATTTAATATGAAATATTTAATATGTACAAGGTGTATTGTTATTTATTTATTTATTTATTGCATTTATAACCTTCCTTTTATCTGAGTGTTCAAAATGGCTACCTGAAGGAATAACCTGACATAATACTTAGAATGGTGACCGGTAAGCCTATCTGGGGTTTCAACTTGTGGATGTGGTCAATGACGTACAGTACCATTTGTCCAAATTGATTAAAACACACCAGCTATTTTCTCTGAGGCTGCTGCCATATGAATGTTGATAGAATCTCCTTATACCGCATGAGTGTAATCCTCAGGGCTACAGGGATCTATAGTATTAACAAAAAATCCAAAATACAATGGCCAATATATATCCAAACCCTCCAATTTCATGCTAAATGCCAAAATAAGAGTATTACTGAACAAGCATTTCCTCTGTATTATGTTAGGGCCTCTTGCCATAATGTTATATACACTCAGCCACAGCTTGTGGAGGGGTGGGCTTAGATGGAATGATTATCCCAAAGTCACCCAGGGAACATTATGATCAAGTGGGATTTAAACCTAGTTCTTCCCCATCCAGGCCCAGCATTTGAACCACTACACTACATTAACTCAGATGCAGAAATGCTAATCCCACCTACTATCAAATAGTACTGGGATTAATAAATTGTCTTTATGTAATCAGATCATAATTTCCTTTTTTTTAATCATGAGTTTGTCTGATATTCTCTAGCAAAGGAGATAGTTACCTTGTCGTGTCTATGAAGGTTCTCAGTCATCCAGGTGGAATTGTCTGTAGCTTGAATCATGTCAACTGGATTTCTATTTTCTCAGTGGAAACGTTTCGCTCCTTATCCAAGGAGCTTCTTCAGTCTGAGCAAAGTTGGTAAGGGAATCCTAAATATGTTTCTAGGTAGCTGTGTGACCTTACACCTGGGGTCATGGTTATATTGAGATGTTATTTTAAGTCCTTTTATTATCTAAAGGAGGATCGTTAAGATCACCATGCTGCTGTTGAGCTTGTGAAATGGTCTTAATCTTCCTAGGCACAGAAGACAGAGCCGGGAGAAATATGGGAGAAAGATTGTGCCTCAGGCCCCCACCACTATTCAAGGAAGGATTTTCCAAGTTGGCATAAATGGATTCCTTGACCCCTCTCTCAAACCACCTATCTTCTCTGTCTAAAATGTGAACATTAATGTCCTCAAATGAGTGTCCTTTTTCCTTTAGATGAAGATAAACTGCTGACTCTGGTCCTGTGGTGTTACTTCTCCTGTGTTGGGCCATCCTCCTGTACAAAAGTTGTTTGGTTTCTCCAATGTAGAGTTCAGAGCACTCCTCACTGCACTGGATTGCATACACTACATTGCTTTTCTTGTGTTTTGGAGTTTGATCTTTGGGGTGTACAAGCCTCTGTCTCAGTGTGTTGGTGGGTTTGAAATATACAGGTATGTGGTGTTTGCCAAATATCCGTTTTATCTTTTCTTGTGAAATGGTCTTAATCTTCCTAGGCACAGAAGACAGAGCCGGGAGAAAGATGGGAGAAAGATTGTGCCTCAGGCCCCCACCACTATTCAAGGAAGGATTTTCCAAGTTGGCGTAAATGGATTCCTTGACCCCTCTCAAGTTGTTTGGTTTCTCCAATGTAGAGTTCAGAGCACTCCTCACTGCACTGGATTGCATAAACTACATTGCTTTTCTTGTGTTTTGCAGTTTGATCTTTGGGGTGTACAAGCCTCTGTCTCAGTGTGTTTGTGGGTTTGAAATATACAGGGGCAATAAGCAAGAGAAGACGGTTTGGAGAAACCAAACAACCTTTGTACAGGAGGATGGCCCAACACAGGAGAAGTAACACCACAGGACCAGAGTCAGCAGTTTATCTTCATCTAAAGGAAAAAGGACACTCATTTGAGGACATTAATGTTCACATTTTAGACAGAGAAGATAGGTGGTTTGAGAGAAGGGTCAAGGAATCCATTTATGCCAACTTGGAAAATCCTTCCTTGAATAGAGGTGGGGGCCTCAGGCACAATCTTTCTCCCATCTTTCTCCCGGCTCTGTCTTCTGTGCCTAGGAAGATTAAGACCATTTCACAAGCTCAACAGCAGCATGGTGATCTTAACGATCCTCCTTTAGATAATAAAAGGACTTAAAATAACATCTCAATATAACCATGACCCCAGGTGTAAGGTCACACAGCTACCTAGAAACATATTTAGGATTCCCTTACCAACTTTGCTCAGACTGAAGAAGCTCCTTGGATAAGGAGCGAAACGTTTCCACTGAGAAAATAGAAATCCAGTTGACATGATTCAAGCTACAGATTACCTTGTCGTGGTGCTGGAGCTTGAGCACCTCAATGAGCACCATGAGCTAAACTGTGAGGGGACACCCAAGATGAGAAGGTCATGGCAGAGAGGTCAGAATAAAAATGATGATCCCTGGGGAAGGTAACGGCAACCCACCCCAGTATTCTTGCCGTAAAAACTAAATGGATCAATACAACCAGAGATATGTCGGTATACCATTGGAAGATGGAACTCCCAGGTTGGAAGATGGTCAAAATGCTACTGGGGAGGAACAGAGGATAAGTTCAACTAGCCCCAGATGTGATAACGCAGCTAGCTCAAAGGCGAAAGGATGGCTAGTGGCCGATGGTGCTGGTGGTGAACAACGAATCCAATGTTCTAAAGTTCAACACACCATAGGAACCTGGAATGTAAGATCTATGAGCCAGGGCAAATTGGATGTAGTTATTGGTGAGATGGCAAGAACAAATATAGACATTTTGGGTGTCAGAGAACTGAAATGGACTGGAATGGGCCACTTCAAATCAGATGACCACCAGATCTACTACTGTGGACAAGAGGACCACAGAAGAAATGGAGTAGCCTTCATAATTAATAATAAAGTAGCTAAAGCAGTGCTTGGATACAATCCAAAAAACGATAGAATGATCTCAAATCAAATTCAGGGTAAGCCATTTAACATCACAGTGATCCAAATATATGCCCCAACCACAGATGCAGAAAAAGCAGAAGTAGATCAGTTCCATGAGGATCTGCAGCGCCTACTGGATAATACGCCAAAAAGAGATGTTATTTTCATTACAGGAGACTGGAATGCTAAGGTGGGTAGTCAAACGACACCTGGCATTACAGGCAAGCATGGTCTGGGAGAACAAAATGAAGCAGGACATAGGTTGATAGAATTTTCCCAAGACAATTCCCTGTGCATAACAAACACTCTCTTCCAACAACCTAAAAGACGACTTTATACATGGACTTCACCAGATGGTCGACACCGAAATCAGATTGACTATATCCTTTGTAGCCAAAGGTGGCAGACATCTATACAGTCGGTAAAAACAAGACCTGGAGCTGACTGTAGTTCAGATCACGAACTTCTTATTGCACAATTTAGAATCAGACTAAAGAGAATAGGGAAGACTCACAGATCAGTTAGATATGAGCTCACTAATATTCCTAAGGAATATGCAGTGGAGGTGAAGAATAGATTTAAGGGACTAGATTTAGTAGATAGGGTTCCGGAAGAACTATGGACAGAAGTTCACCACATTGTTCAGGAGGCAGCAACAAAAAACATCCCAAAGAAAAAGAAAACCAAGAAGGCAAGATGGCTGTCTGCCGAGACACTGGTAGGAGCCCAAGAAAGAAGGAAAGCAAAAGGCAACAGTGAAAGGGGGAGATATGCCCAATTAAATGCAAAATTCCAGAGGTTAGCCAGAAGAGATAAGGAATTATTTTTAAACAAGCAATGCTCAGAAGTGGAAGAAGACAATAGAATAGGAAGGACAAGAGAACTCTTCCAGAAAATTAGAAACATCAGAGGTAAATTCCAGGCAAAAATGGGTATGATCAAAAACAAAGATGGCAAGGACCTAACAGAAGCAGAAGAGATCAAGAAAAGGTGGCAAGAATATATGGAAGATATGTATAGGAAGGATAATAATATCGGGGATAGCTTTGATGGTGTGGTCAGTGAGTTAGAGCCAGACATCCTGAAGAGCGAGGTTGAATGGGCCTTAAGAAGCATTGCTAATAACAAGGCAGCAGGAGATGATGGTATCCCAGCTGAACTGTTTAAAATCTTGCAAGATGATGCTGTCAAGGTGATGCATGCCATATGCTAGCAAATTTGGAAAATACAAGAATAGCCATCAGATTGGAAAAAATCAACTTATATCCCCATACCAAAAAAGGGAAACACTAAAGAATGTTCAAACTATCAAACAGTGGCACTTATTTCACATGCCAGTAAAGTAATGCTCAAGATCCTGCAAGGTAGACTCCAGCAATTCATGGAGTGAGAATTGCCAGATGTACAAGCTGGGTTTAGAAAAGGCAGAGGAACTAGAGACCAATTTGCCAATATTCGCTGGATAATTGAGAAAGCCAGGGAGTTTCAGAAAAAAACATCTATTTCTGTTTTATTGACTATTCTAAAGACTTTGACTGTGTGGATCATAAGAAATTGTGGCAAGTTCTTCGTAGTATGGGGACACCAAGTCATCTTGTCTGCCTCCTGAGGAATCTGTAAAACGACCAAGTAGCAACGGTAAGAACAGAGCACGGAACAATGGACTGGTTTAAGATTGGGAAAGGAGTACGGCAGGGTTGTATATTCTCACCCTACCTATTAAACTTGTATGCAGAACAAATCATGCATCGTGCTGGGCTTGATGAATCCAAGGCTGGAGTTAAAATCGCTGGAAGAAACATTAACAATCTCAGATATGCAGATGATACCACTTTGATGGCTGAAAGCAAGGAGGAGTTGAGGAGCTTTATGACAACGGTGAAAGAAGAAAGTACAAAAGCTGGGTTGCAGTTAAACCTCAAAAAAGCCAAGATTATGGCAACCAGCTTGATTGATCACTGGCAAATATAGGGAGAAAATGTGAAGGCAGTGACAGACTTTGTATTTCTAGGCGCAAAGATTACTGCAGATGCTGACTACATCCAGGAAATCAGAAGAAGTCTACTTCTTGGGAGGAGATCAATGGCAAATCTTGATAAAATAGTTAAGAGCAGAGACATCACATTGACAACAAAGGTCCGCATAGTCAAAGCAATGGTATTCCCCGTAGTAACCTATGGCTGCAAGAACTGGACCATAAGGAAGGCTGAGCAAAGGAAGATAGATGTTTTTGAACTGTGATTTGGAGGAAAATTCTGAGAGTGCCTTGGACTGCAATAAGATCAAACCAGTCCATACTCCAGGAAATAAAGTCAGACTGCTCACTTGAGGGAATGATATTAAAGTCAAAACTGAAGTACAGTACTTTGGCCACATAATGAGAAAAGAATATTTGTAGCTCAGGGTTGAACTGTGGAGTCCTTGGTGCTCTCTGAGCCTTGTTGTTTACTTGCAGACGTTTCATTGCCAGGCTAGGCAACATCTTCAGTGCGAAAAGGGAGTGGAACTTGCTCTCTGTTTATATACCCTGGCTTGTCCTGCCTGTGTTGGTGGGGGTGTTGTACTCTCCTTAGTCTGCTTGGTTGATATGCAAAGATTAACAGCAAGATTAGCAGCAGAGGAGCAATCAAACAACACAATAGACCCTAATCAAGGAACTATTAACTCAGTCAATCAACCAAGCAGAACACAACAACCCAATCAAGGTACTACCAAGGAAAGTACAACACCCCCACCAACACAGGAAGGACAAGCCAGGGTATTTAAACAGAGAGCAAGTTCCACTCCCTTTTCGCACTGAAGATGTTGCCTAGCCTGGCAATGAAACGTCTGCAAGTAAACAACAAGGCTCAGAAAGCAACAAGGACTCCACATACTGAGAAGACAGGATACGCTGGAGAAGATGCTGGTGCTAGGGAATGTGGAAGGCAAAAGGAAGAGGGGCCGACCAAGGGCAAGATGGATGGATGATATTCTGGAGGAGATGGACTCAACCTTGGGGGAGCTGGGGGTGGCGACGGCCGACAGGAAGCTCTGGTGTGGGCTGGTCCATGAAGTCACGAAGAGTCGGAAGCGACTGAACGAATAAACAACGTCTGATATTAAGTGCACAATATGTAATTCTGTATTTGTCCAATAGAAATAGCCACTTTAATTCCATTTGGAAATTTGTGTCCAAATTTATTTATATATTTACTCAATCTATTCTTATGGCTGCCCACTTGCCAAGTGATAAATAATTGCCCTATGATCATTTTCCCTCAAATGTGTCCACATTTTACCCCTCTGTTGGAAGGGGGATTCAGCCTTCTCAAACTTGCTTAAAATGTTCTCCATTTATTAATTGCATACATGTTTCACCTGAGAGAAGGGAGAGAAATGATCTAATGCTTTTTTAGTGGCTTGGCTAAGACATTACTGAGTTTATAGCCTCACTAAGCCAAGCGTTGGTTACAAGGTTCATATACTATCAAATCCATGTCATGTTTTATATGCTTTTAGACTGCCTCTTGTTGATGGACAATTGTTGCTGTAATTATTTATAAATTATCGATTCAATTGTCACTTCCAGTCAGAAATGTAATCTACTTTTTAAAAAATAAAAACTAATATATGTTTATTTTTCAATTATTATTAGACAGTTCAGACCTGATCTGATTTCATAATGTTTATTCTATTTCGTTGGAATCTTCTATTCTATATATAGAATATATAGAATCTTCTATTCTATATACAGAAACACCAAAACCAGACCTAGAAGCTTGTGGACTGGGTTCTCATAACAAATTGTTTTTGGATGGTAACCACATTTTGGCTCAAGGTGGTGGTAAATTGAAGTTTTTAAAATGAAACCAGAAATTAGCCTGAGATTCATCCATATGAATCTCATATGAATCTCATTCATCCATATGAATCTCATCCGTATGATGTAGGCCAATCTGAGCACTTGAAAATCATTAAAAATATTTAGATAATACAGCAGGGCTTTCCAAAGTTTTCCCATGTCGCCACGGGAAAACCCGGAAGTGCTGCTGTTGCGGCAGCGCGCAAAAACCCAGAAGCGCTGCTGCCACTTTCGGGTTTTTGCGCGCCGCCATTGGTGTGTCGCCGTGGGAAAACCCAGAAGCGCTGATGATGATGATGATGATGATATTTATTTATTTATTTATTTGTATGTCAACTTGTATTACCGCACCATCTCCCCCAAGGGGGACTCTGGGCGGTTTACAATACAACAATTTAAAATCTTTAAAAATAACTACAATTTAAAATACATTACAAAACTAATAAATTAAATATAAAAATCCAATAGGCGATAGATGTTCTCTTTAAAAGGGCTCTATGGCACCAGCCATCCCCAAGAGGAACTGTTCCCATTCCCATCCCATGCAAGGCGTCAAAGCCAGGTCTTTAAATTCTTCCGGAAGGACAGCAGCGATGGGGCCTGTCTCACCTCCGGGGGCAGAATGTTCCAAAGAGTGGGAGCCACCACGGAAAAGGCTCGCCTTCTGGACCCCACCAAACAACACTCCCTTGACGACGGGGTCCGAAGCATGCCCTCTCTACATGATCGAGTGGGACGTTTTGAAGTTATGGGGATGAGACGGTCCCTCAAGTAACCTGGTCCCATGCCATGTAGGGCTTTAAAGGTCATAACCAACACCTTGAATTGCACCCGGAAGCACACCGGCACCCAGTGCAGCTGGCGTAGCAGAGGTGTCACATGGGCCGATCCATGGGCACCCATAACTGCGCTCGCAGTCGCATTTTGGACCAGTTGAAGCTTCTGGTTACTCTTCAAGGGTAGCTCCATGTAGAGTGCATTGCAGTAATCTATCTGGGAGATGACCAGGGTATGAGTGACTGTACGGAGGGACTCCTGATCTAGGAAAGGGCGTAACTGGCGCACAACACGAAGTTGCGCAAAGGCCGTTCTGGCCACGACTGCCACCTGCTCTTCAAGCAGGAGTCGTGAGTCCAGGAGGACGCCCAGATTCCGCACTGATTCCAAACGGGTTGTGTGGCAACACACTTTTGTGTCGCGACACACAGTTTGGAAAGCTCTGTAATACAGATTAACCTGAACTTGAAAAACAATGGTATATATGAATTGAATAGATACTAATGGCTAAGGAGAAACACTGAGCTATGTTATTTCCTTTTGAACCAATTCAACTTAATTAATTGTTACACACTCAGATGCAGTCAGATTTTGTTCTTAATTGGCTGCTTAATATTAGTAAAATGTGTTCAGTCTGTGCCTTCATTCCACAGTATTTAACCAACCTCCCCCCCCCTTTTTTTTTTTTTTTTTTTTGACTGTAGTGCCTGGAACTGGACATAGAATTCCAAGTGGGTTCTGACTAAGGCAGAGTAGAGTACAAAAATTCCTTCCAGTAATTTGGCTCTACGTTCCTGTTAATACATTCCAAATAGCATATGCCTTTTTAGCAGTTGCATTTGTATGTATCTGAAAGCTTCTGGAAATCAGTAGGAATTGTTATCATAAGCACCATTTCAATTTACGTGTCTAGTGGAACTGTGCGCTCGCTCTCTCTCTCTCTCTCTCTCCCTCTCTCTTTCTAAGGATATATGCTGAGTGAGAAAAGGCATTTCAGTCCTAGGCCATCTTTAGTATTCATCACTTCTAAATGAACTGGATGTGTTGTACAATGGAATTACTAGATTTGTATTAAATTGTAGCTTTGGGACCCATCACTGTGTGATGCTATCTACTTTCAACTGGCTTTGTTTATTACAGAAAAGGAGAATGAATTAGCATAAGATACTACAAAGTAGTAAAGGGATTTTAGCACCCTGTCTGTTTGACCTCCTATTGACCTGGGCTAATTCATATTCTCCTAGGGATATTTTAACAGGTCATTTTCTATTCTGAAAAAGAGGGAGGGAGGGAGGGAGGGAGAGAGAGAGATCAAATTATGGAATTGTCACTAATGTGCTGTGAAATTGCTGGAGCTTCCACTCTCCAAACACACAACAAACAGTAGTTATTGAATTTTAAAAATATTATTTGTATTTCAGAAGAAGTTAAGTCCTCCTTCCCAGTTTGAATATAACTGAATTTCATTTGGCTTATTAACAGTGCTCACCTAGACAATATGCTTACCTTTGTGATAACTTTGAAAAATATTTATGTTATACTATAATGACCTCACAAAACATCCTATTCCTACTTGAAAAGAAAGCATATGAATTGACATTTATATGTTCATATATAAACATTCCGCAGGTCCCTCAAGACCTGGATTTGCCTTCAGGCCTGGGGGTCCCAGGGGACCGGGGAGATTTGCGATAGTTCCCTTACTATGGTTAACATCATCCTTTTCTGTTTTGTGTGTTTTTTATAGTTTTTATAGTTTTAATTATTGTTTTATACATATTTATTGGTTATTTTAATTGAGTGTTGTATGCTGCCCAGAATCACTTTCTTGTGAGATGGGTGGCTATACAAATATGATCAATCAATAAACAAACAAACAAACAAACATATGAAAGGATATGTGTTTGTGTGTAATATATCTTTTGTAATATAAGGTGTGTATTCATGTGTGTGTAATATAATTTGTATGGTCCTGCAATATTTAATCTGGGTAAAGGCATAACCCTGAAGTCTAAAAAAGCTGTAAAAGCTGTAAAAGCTTGGTTCTCATCACTGTGGCTAAGTATTCTTTACTTATTTAGTATTCTTTCCACCAATAAGAATTGGGAAACCTAGATCTGAATCACAGTAATATCATCAATCACTGCTAAAAAGTAAGATCAATCCATTAACTGATTACTCATTA
>JALMGJ010000005.1:63791962-63964462 GCA_023362775.1 Charina bottae | reverse complement strand
ATAATTTATAATTTTTCTCATTACCTGATTCATTTTCATCTTTTTCCCATGCAGTTATTTATTATTTTCTAATATTCTACTTTTTGATAGTTATTCATATATATTAACATTTATTTTCTATATAATATTTTTCCTTTCTGATTTTTCCATTTTCCATTCTTACTGAAATAATTTTATATTATAGTCCTTTTGTATAAATTTTAAAAAGGGATTCCATATTTGCTCATAATTTCCAATTTCTTTACATTTTAATAAGTTCGTTAATCTGTCCATTTGTGCTAGTTCCATTGCTTTAATAATCCATTCATCTGTTGACGGAATATGTTCTTCTTTCCAATGTTTCGCAAAAGTTATCCTTGCTGCTGTAATCAAATGATGTAGTAGTTTTTTACAGGCCTTATTTATCTTTATGTCCATAAGACCCAATAAGTAGAATTCTGTTTTTTTCCCAATGTTGATTTCTACAATTTTACATATACAACAGTGAATTTTTCCCCAATATTTTTTTGTTTTTTTACAAGACCACCATAAATGGTAAAAAGAACCCACTTTTATTTTACATTTCCAACATAAATTTGAAGTTAAACATTTTATTTTATACAATTTTTCAGGAGGCAAATACCATCTAAACATCATCTTGTAGCTATTTTCTTTTAGATTATTGCTTGCAGAAAATTTAATATTTTTCATCCAAATAGTTTGCCAATTTTCGTAGCTAATCTCTTTACTCAAATTCTCCTTCCATTTTATCATATAATTTTTTAATTTTTATATCACTATTTTTTAAATCCAATAATTTTTATACAATTTAGAAATCAAATGATCATTATCATTCCATAATATCTTATCCCAATTATCTGTTACTTCACAAATTTAAACATTTTTTATGTAATTTGAATTGTTCTTTTAATTGTAAATATTTAAACCATTGGCATTTAAAGCCTTCTTTTTCTAATTCTTCCCTTGTTTTGAATTCATAATTATTTCCAAAGAATTTGAGTAAAGTTTTGTATCTTAGCCATTTATTGTCATTTGGGTTTTCTATTCTGACATTTGCCTCCTGGGGAGATGTCCACAGCGGAAGTGTAGGTAATAAAGAATTCTTGTATCTATTCCATATTTTTAGTATTGATTTCCTAATTATATGATTGTTGAATGCCTTATTGATTTTACCTTTGTTGTACCACAAGTACCCATGCCAACCAAATCTATTATCATGGCCTTCTAAATTTAATATATTTGTATTTTCTAATTTTATCCATTCTTTCAACCAAACTAGACCACATGTTTCATAATACAGCTTTAAATTTGGTAATCCCAATCCTTCTCTTTCTTTAGTGTCTTGTAAATATTTTATTTTTATTCTGGGTTTTTTCCCTTGCCATATAAATTTATTTATATCTCTTTGCCAATTTATAAAGGTTTGGTCTGTTATTGTTATGGGAATTGTCTGAAATAGATACAGAATTCTAGGTAATATGTTCATTTTTATTGTCGCAATTCTTCCTAATAATGACAGTTGTAAAGATTCCCATTTTTCTAAATCAGAGTGATTATTCTGGACAATGATCATCATCAATACTATGCTCTTAATTGCTTTAAAAGGAAAACTAAAATTAAAAGGATTTTAAAAGGAAAATTAAAACATAATGTCTTCATTATATTTCTTAAAGCTGGTCAAATAAATTGGTTTTTACAGTATATCTCTGCCATTGCATTTTATTTTTTTTATTTATGTAATGACAGTTGCCCTGCCTTTTTTAGTAAAATCCTTTTCTCTCCATAGGAAGCAATCACTCCAGAGCTCCCACTTGGTTTGTGAGTTTAGTATCACTTTCAGACCATTTGATGTTGTTTTGCTTGTGGTGGAGCCATAGGATAAAAACTGCAGAAGTGGGCACAGACCAAGAAAAATATGTCTTTGTTGAGTTATCACAGTATGAATAAACTATAATCCTTAAACAGCTGAATGATTTCTCATTCATTTCAAGGAAATGCAATTTAATACAACCCTGCCACCCCAAAGAAGACTATACAGAATATAGAGAGGAAAAAAGAGAGAGAGAAAATAATAATAATAATCCTATGCAATACCCAGCTTCCTCCCCTTGTCAGCCTGGGGTTGCCAACTCTAGCTGAAATAAATCTTCAAGATACCTAGATACCTCTGCCTAGAAAAGTATATATATGACCCATTTTTATATGTGTATGTAAACGTGTGTGTTTAGATTTGTGCATACATATATTTTGTGTGTGTTTGTACTGTGCATTTATTCATTCATTCATTTAAAAAGACTTGGGCAGCTTACAAAGAATAAGCACAGCAAAAATAAAATGAAATAAAACCATCACAACACCCCCCCCCCAGTGTCCCTCCCCACAAAACATCACTCCTCCAACACACATCAACAAAAATGTTACTGGGCTCCAGCCTTATGCTACCTCAATACTTGCAGTAAGAGACTGCTCTTCAAGGCTTTCTGGTAGGCTAGAAGGATAGGGCCTGCTGGATCTCAGGGGGAAGGGTGTTCCCAAGATACCCCTCCCTCCCTCCTCCCCTATCTTCCAAACATGGACAGGATCAAGAAGAAAAGGAATTAAGGAATTAATATTAATTGGATTGTAAGGCACCCCATTTACAGAGTGATTCCCCATCTGAATATACCAATTTCCATTCTTCCTTTTACATGCAAACCCCTTTCAGATACCAAAACATAGAAGTACACAGCACATAATCCTTTCCCACCTTCCAGGAGTGTTGGAGAAAAAGGAGGAGCAGGAGGACAAGAACAACAACAAACAGGAAAGAGACTGTTGAAAGGGAAGAAATTGTTGCCCTGGGATGGGAAAGGAAGAGGAAGAGGGAACAAAACTGGATGGAGATGAAGTGAAGGGTAGAGATAACCGGACGGGGGGGGGGGATGAGAAAGAAATCTGTTTAGTATTTAAAAATTAAAATTTACCTGTCCCACCCCTCCTAAAACCTCAGAGAGGCTCAGCAACAATGTCTGCTGCTATTTGCACTTCATTTCACTAGTAATTATTTTGGGGGAAAAGTATCTTCCTAATGTAAGGCTTTTTGGAACCCAAAAGCAGCCCATTTTGGAACTCATAAGTGTGGGAAAGATGGTCAATGGATGCACTGTATTCAGATACAGAAGAAAAGTGTAAATGTAAAAATAAAAATGTTCTTGGCACAGAGCCCCATATGTACATCCTCCTCATACCACTTTTATCTGAGAGCTCTAAAGGGATAACATCACAATGAAAACTCCTGTAAAATAATTAAATCTGAGTATAGTAGTATAGGCTTATACTTCCGAAATAAAATGAAGTATGATATTCTCATTTTTTATATAAACTAAATAAGTTACATAGGAAAGAAGAGAAAGATACATAATTAAATTTCACATTAGATACATAGTTACAAATATGTGTCAATGACATGTATGAATGTAGGTAGGTGGAAATGAGAAATTCTCTCCACTCCACTATGCAGCTGAAAAATGTTCAAACTACAGTTCTTTTTTTTAAAAAGCAGGCTTATTTATGTGCTCTAATAAAGGCAAGATTAACCACGAAATATTCTTTAAAAGAAACTGTGAAATAAGTAGTTTAAAAGGATGGCATAACACAGGTGGCTACAGCTATTCCATAGTTTCACAAGAGTATTAAAACAGAAGGAACAAGGAAAGGTTCCCCTGTGCAAGCACCGAGTCATGTGACCCCTGGGGAGATGCCGCTTTTGTGACGTTTTCTTGGCAGACTATAACGGGGTGGTTTGCCACTGCCTTCCCCAGTCATAATTACCTTTCCCCCAGCAAGCTGGGTACTCATTTTGCCGACCTCGGAAGGATGGAAGGCTGAGTCGACCTGAGCCAGCTACCTGAGAACCAGCTTCCGCTGGGATCGAACTCTGGTCATGGGGAGAGTTTTGGTTGCAATACTGCCACCTAACACTCTGTGCCACACGAGGCTCTATTAAAACAGAAGCAGTCTATTAATCACTATCAAAGTATTAAATGGTTTTGATTACAAGTTCAAAATAGTTGTAAGATGAACTATAGGACCGTGTGATTAATATGCACAATAGTTTTGAAAAGTGCCATTGATTATTTTTTTTTTGTATTATTTAGGTAATTTATAAATTTCATCTTCCATCTTCCAAGTACCTGTGGCTTAAACATTTTTTTTTAAATGAATGTACGAAGTTCATAAAGCAAGAAGCATGGAAATAACAAAAATATACCATACAACAACATTTCAGAGTGACCTTAAAAATAATATTGAAGAGCATCACATAGCATTAAAGGCACAAAGAACAGAGTGACTTTTACTACCCATCCAGAGCAAAACAGTTACCAACCTGGACAATTTTCTTACAATTGGGATGTTACTGTGTAAGGGCCTTTTCTGGATAACCACCAATGCACCATCTTTAGCTGGGAAATTTAACAGCACTTGTGCTAATTATTATACATTTGGATAGGTTAGCCATAATGCAGTTAGGTCTTTGTAGGTCAAATCAATATTTTAAATAAAGAAATATTTTAAATAAAGAAAGACCAAAGCTGAAAGTCAAGAAAGTTGATTCTGGATGGATGTAATATGATTTAAAAGAAAACTACTATCACATTTTTACTAGATGTGGTTTCTGAGCACTTCACAAATATAGCCTCAAGTGGCAAGTATTACAGTAACTTTGTTGATAAAGGATGAATCACTATAACCAGAGCTTCCTTCTCAAAGAACAGCACAGGTAACACACAAGATGAAACTTGGAAAAGACATTAGGGGCTGTAGCTGATATCTGAAATGTCCAAGAACTGCATCACATCTAAAAACGTCCCCAGACTATACATCTAATCTTTTGTAAGTTAGGCTGCCTACTAATCAACAGAAACTCTCTCTTGTCTGGACTGAAGATTAGTTCACTCACTAATACACAAACCATCACTGAATCATTGGTGGCATAGGATAGGCATAGGCAGCAGGGAATCTGCTGTTAATATTTTTTTAAATGTTCCAAATATGGACAGGGCTTCTATTCTGAATGGCAATGACACTGCCATTGTACTTCACTGTCATTTTTTGTGATACAGATTGATACATGGATTTTGTGCTCCCAAAGTAGTGTATCATTTTACAATGGACCACCTCATGGCTTTTTTCGTTGTTTGTTTCAAAGCATGCTAATGATGCTCTTTGGATTTTAAACTACTTCTTTTCCAAATGATGATGATGGCTATTATTTGACAATTGTATTTTTTCTGTACGGCAAGAAAATATTACTATGCCGATTTTTACTTTAGTTGTTCTTCAGTTTAGTATTCGTTCTCATGGGTTGGGGGGATTAAATGACACTATAGGACAGGCAGTATAAATAAGGAAAAACAATTGCGTGAGTTTGAAATAGGTAGTAAACTTATGGGGTTTAGGGTATCACTGTTTGAATGAGCACTCTGTGTAAGAGCACTAGTAGCTTCTCTTTTGAAAAAGAGGAAGAAGAGCTATCAGCACTTCAGGGCATGCAACAACCATCGGCACCAGGTCAGGAAGAAATCACCATCCATCAGGAATGCATGGAGAATAAGAGGGCCTACAGCAGTCCCCCTCATTCCAAAGTAGTTGACGTGTTGACCATTGCCAAAGACATTCCCCCCCCCCCCGCTTAATGGACCTTTTGCCTGTTGGACACATCAGATCACATATGCCCTTCTTTTTAGCACAACGGTGACTTACATTGCCATGAACAGGCTTCCCCTACCTTTGTGTTCTTAGTCTCACAAGTAAGCACATAAGTAGTTAACTTTCCTTTTTCTTTCTCCTTTTCTCACAGACTCTGCTTGAGGCAATTACAGCAATGCTGCATTTGTCAATCACATTCATTCGTGCATGGTTTCCTGAAATAATTATCAGGTGAGTGGCATCTCTGTGCCTGGAGTACCAGCTTGGAAACAGCAAGCCCTAGAGTATTAATTACTGAGCACAAAAATTTGCAGAGAAGCAAGTCTTTTAATGGTAGAACTGACGTAACATGATTGTTTTGATTTTTTTTTACTAACATGACAATCATTGCTGTCCCCATGGTCATCACCATAGATCAGTTCAAATTATCTGGGGAGGCCATTACCAAGCTGTGTATCATTTGATAAAATGAGGCACATGCTGCCTAGTGCAGTGTTTGTTGATTTACACACACACACACACACACACACGCACACACACTCTTGTGGAAGTCAACGACTCTAATAAAAATGGACTTCTGCCAAAGGGAGGCAATTGGATTGTTCCTTTGTGTGGGTGACAGAGGCTACTTTGGTAGTTCCATTTTGCTCGGAGAAATACTTTGAAGGGAACGTCGTTTGCATTTCTTAGAGCGGTGCTCCCTCTCTCCCCTCTGCAGGTGCTGATTCATATTGTTAGGAGATGTAGGACATCACCATTTTGTCGTATTTAAGATCAGAGATGTTTGGTTCCTGTTTCTAGAGGCTTATACGGCTCGTGCATCTTATCAAAATCTATATATTGCAACATATCCCCTGGTAAGAGGAAAAGTAAAATGTAGTCTGGGTTTTCTTTCTTTAAATATACTGTAATTCTTAATGCAACTCTACTTATTCACTGGTGTAATTCTTTTTTGAAATGGGAAGCAGGAGTCTAAATGGTATAAATGTAGTTTAGAGAAACTCAGCATAATGAATTCAATTGTCTCTTTAAAAAAAATCATTTTGTGGCCTGCCTGTCTATCTTCTAACTTTAAAGTTGACTTCAATGTGAGGGTAGCATTCACTTGCAAAACACTTTGTTTTCATAAAGTGTGAAAGATCACAGTTCACAGAATTGTACAAAATTAATGGGCTGGCAACCATAGCCCATTAAGTGCCATTAACAACAGACTCTCTCTTCCAGCTGTTGAGTGTTCAGGATCCAAATACCTAGGAAAATTCATCCAAATATTCACATCCACATACACACACACTATAATCAAAGCCTTGAATTCTGAACTTGTTTTTCACTTCATAATTGTTTTCTTATTCTTAAAGCATTACAATGAGCAGGAATAGATGTTTGGAATAGGATCACACCTCCTGTTCTCACCTCTATGTTATTTAAATGTATGTGGATATTTAAAATATTTCTAACCTGCTTTTTTACCAAAATGCACCAAAGTGGCTTACTAAAAATATTTAAAACCATCAAAAACAACTAAAATATCCACAGTCCAAAAGTTAGAACCATCATAAACTTTCTAGACCAATCCACTAAAAGCAATCGAAAGTGAAACACTTAAATTAAGTTTCAGATATTAAAAAAAGTTTCAGTTGGGAGCTGCCATGTCATTTCCAGGTGGCTACCAATCTTGTTTCAGGGGGAATTTTTGAACTAAATATATTCTACAAATCCATATATAGACTGTATCAGTGAGATTGGAGAATCCCCCTCCCCCTAAAAAAAGACAAATTATAGAACGGATGAATAAAGGACCTATGTATTCCTAGTAAGCACAGTCACTTTATTCCATATTTCTCAATACTTTTTAATGTGTGATTTCTAGGCATATAATGTCCAAACAATGAGTTTGTCCTCTCTGAAACCTCAGTGTTTGAGATGGAGGAAAATTGACAGTTGAAATTTGGAAGACAAGTGAATATGAAATATATCAGTCAGAAAGATGTAATTTTCAAACTGAATAAAAACACAGTGGTTGATAAGCTAATGGTGGTAATCATCTTGGGAAAAATCAAATATGTTCTGTGCAGCACTATATGAGTTAATGAAGACTGGATTAACTTACTGTTTTTAAAATATGAGGAATTTATATAATTCTACTTCTGTTGATGTAATTATTTTATTGCTGCTGTGCAGAAAGGAAGAATAGTGGTGCTGAACCTATGATTTTACTAAAAATCAATATATAATCACAGAAGTGGAAGATATTGGATGGTCATTTGTTCCGTTGCCTGACCCTCAATTAAGCAACGATCATTTACAATATGACATATTTTGATCTATTTCAGCTTATTTCATCCTACGTGTATAATAATTATTAAGAGATGACAAGTCATGTGCCTTTTATCTAGAGGAAGCAGGTAGGTGGGACAAAATTGCTGTATTTCCAAAATACAAAACTCTCATGTGATTAGACCTTCCCCTACTCCAAATAAAGAAAGAGAGCCAGTTTGGTGTAGTGGTTAAGGCACCAGGCTAGAAACTGGAAGACCGTGAGTTCTAGTCCTGCCTTAGGCACAAAGCCATCTGGGTGACCTTGGGCCAGTCACTCTCTCTCAGCCCTAGGAAGAAGGCAATGGCAAACCACTTCTGAAACCTTGCCAAGTAAACTGCAGGGACTTGTCCAGGTAGTCACCAAGAGTCAACACTGACTTAAAGGAAACGCCCCCCCCCCCCCCAAACAGGGTAGAGCTAACTCATTTAGATTCTAGCTTCAGATTACAAGCTTTGTCAATGTTACAGCCCTAGATCTAGAAATGTAAGCCTAGGCTGACCATACGTCCCGTTTTGAATGGGACAGTCCCTTTTTTTAGCATTTTTCAACCGTCCCGTCATTTTGATAAAAATCTCAATTTTGTCCTGTTTTTTAAACCCAGCAGGAATGACGCGGAAGGGGGATCTGAGCCGGAGCTGCCGATTGGAGGCAGACTGGAAGAGGAAGCCCTCCTGCCTATCAGTGCACAGCAAAGGAGGGCAGAGAGGCGGAAAGGAGGGCGATTGGTCAGGTGGGAGCCAATCGCGTGGACTGGGGGGCAGGGTTTGCAGGTGGAAGCCAACTGCACAGACTGGGGAGTGGGGTTTGCAGGCGGGAGCCAATCGCACGGACCGGAATATTCCATAAGACCCCATCCCGTTTTGCCATCCCAATGTCCCGTTTTTGTCTCAAGGAAATATGGTCAGCCTATGTAAGGCACATTTCTCTAATTAAAAATATTTCAGAAAATAAAAATCTAACATTTTTTTTGTAGACAAATATATCATTGTCAAGATTATATCAAAATACTATTAAGTAAAGTTTGTTTTTGCATAATCTGTTGTAAACATCACATCTTTTATTTAGTAAATATTTGCTTTTACTGTATGCTTCATAAATGTAAACATTAGAACCATAATTATTTACTTGAATTCTTGTTGCTGAAATTTGAAAATACCTATTTACCGTGAGTATTTGCAGTTAATGAACGTGATGCTCAGATGCTAAAATCAATTATTAATAGGTGTTTTACAAAGCTGTTCATTGAGAATTCCTCATGAGCACAAATAATAGTAATAATGTAAAGTTGTACACAACAAATAAATAATGTTTAGAAAAATGTTAGGTTGTATTTTAACCTTGCACAATAACCTATAAGAGCACCTGAGAAATATTTGAAGGCCCTCTTCTTCCTTCCTCCTTCATGTGGAACATGAGTTGTCCCAAATGGATCATATGGCAAGTTTTAAACTGGAATAAATTTTATGGAGAAGTTATATGATAGCAAGATATTAAATGGCAATACTTATAGACCTGCTAACAATAAAGGCATATCATAATGTTGCCATAAATCACAGCATCCTGTGAACATTTTCTATAAGTCTTTTTGCACACACTTGGAAAACCTACCAATAGAGCAATTGATAATTCTGCCTCTCATGAAATCACTAGAATCCTGATGAATCCTGATGATTTGACTCTACACTTCACTGTTTCCAAAAATATTTGTACCCATTAAAATTACCAAACACATCTACATTTCAACATTGCATAAGTACTCTCTTTATATGCAGGATTCCTTATTTTTCAGAGGTGAGTATAGCCTTTGATAGCATATATAGTTTAATGTTTGGGGAGGAGTATATATGCATGTTAAATTTAATACCCACCCATCCTTCAAGGAAAACATGGATGCCTTCCTGATTTGTCTCATTTTATTCCCTAAACATACTCTTCTTCATCATCATAATCATCCTAGCGTTTATCCCGCTTTTTTGCAGGGTCCACTTTTTTCCGGATCAACCGGAAGTTGGTAATTGGTTGATCCGTTTAGTTGTGATGGGGGCTAACCGACTGGCTTGTCGCTACAGCCTGACGTCGGAAGCTAGGGCTAGCTGACGGGAGCTCACCCCATCACGCGGCATCTGCACACGGGCTTCGAACTGCCGACCTTAAGATCTTCCCGTCTCAGCATCTTAGCCCCTTAGCCATGTGAGCCACTGCGGCCCCTAAACATTCCCTAAACATACTGTATAATTTTAATAATAGTAGCTTTCTTTTTTTGAACTAGGCTAAGCTGAAAGATAGTTATTCAGGGAGAAACATAATGTAGTCCTAAACCTGGCACCTGAAGTGCAGTGTTGTTTTAAAACATTGTTTATTAACTAATATAAACTAATTATATTAACTAATATAAAGACTAGAATGCTAACATTTTCCTCCTTTATAGGGTTCCCCACAGTTTGTAAGAAATTATTATCCCTGGAAAGTAAGCTGCCATAGATTTGGTTCAGATGCAGCAGGAAGGAAAGTGGTAGCTACTCCCCTGTGTATTGCTTTCCAGGCAAAAGTAATTCTATCATGTAATTAACATTTAAGCTTAATTCACATGATGTGTGTTATATCCAGTTGGCTTTTTGAAAATGGAGAGATATGAGTTGGTACCCAAGGTAAACATTCTACATGTGCTATTATATCACACTGAATCTTGGAATCAAACTACGTCTTTGGCAGGAATGAACTCATAGAATAAAAGGTGGGATATACTGTATCAACCCTTCTTTCCCAGACGTCCTCTGGTTTTCATGGACCTTGGCCCACCTTCTTGCCTTGGTGAAGCTGCTTGGTGGTTATCACTCTTCCATCTATTTTCTTGTGGGATGCCTTAACCTGTCATACACTCCTTAACACTGGAGTGTGAAAGAGATAGGACTTCCATAGCTTATGGCATTACTTGTGAAAAAAAAACAAAGGAGAAAAGATAAAAGAATGAAATAAATTCTATAGTGCCATCTCTTGGCCTTTGTAGTTTTGAGGTATGTGGCTAGAGAAAACAAGTTCCCCTCCTTTGGGGAATTAAGTAAGTAGCATAAGGTATCATTTAAAACCATTATTATTAAAAAAAAGAAAGAAAGAAAAAGAAAATGTAAGTCTTTTTTAACATTAGATAGTTCTATCAAAAAACAGGGAGATTTGTTTCAAATCCCAGGTAGCAATTTTAAAAAGTGATCTCCCATAGAAAAGTATGAAGAACAATGTAAGACTGAGCAAATCCTATGATGATAATTGGTTTGCTCCTATTTGAAAGCGTGCTGAGGTAAAGAGATGCTACTTTGCATAAATCACAGAACAACTAAGCATGGACAGAGGACATAAATTTCCAGAGACAAGAAGTTAACCTATTACACACAGAAGATTAAAAAAAATAGCCCTTGTGCAATGCTAACTAGGTATTTGCCTATTCCTATCCAAATAACTACTCCATGAATCACAAGTTTCTTTCTGATTCAGCTTTTGCCTGAACTTCAATCTGAGGTTGAAGGGAGATAGTAAAGTGAACTGGTTCCAGCCTCTTGTCCAGCAGGATTTTAGTGCTTTTACTTCGGATTTCTGACAGCAGTATTTTCAAACACAAAGACTTTTCTCACCTGAATAGGCTTGGTTTGGGAGAATCTCTCCTTGCCTACATGAGCAAGAACATTTCACACTCAAGCTTGTAGGTTGCCTGACTGGGAAGTAGCTGACAGTCTGCAGACTGGGGGTGCAGGCTGGAATTCAACACATTGTGTTAATTATATTGCACAAACTAACCCCTATCTTTCTATTTCATGGAATAATAGAGGTAGTAGAAGACATTTAGGCCACCGAATTCAAACCCTGCCTAGGATATGAACCCAAGTAAAATATCCTGAACAGATGGCTGTTCAATTTGTATACACCCAGTGATAGGCAGTTCTCTATCCTCCGGTTCCACTGTTGATTTGCTTTTACTGTTTAGAAGTTTTTCTTAACATTCATCTGGGATTGGTCCTGCCATAACTTAGCATTATTGCATGTTTTCTAGTCTGGAATGATAGAGAACCGTCCTGGTTTTCTTCTGTGTGACTCTTCTTCAGCTACTTGAAAAGTGCTATTACATCTTGCCTCCATCATATTTTATGAAGTCTAAACATACCCAGTTCTATCAATCTCTCTTCATAAGACTTATAATAGTTCTTGTTACTTTTCTGAATATTTCTTAAAATATGGTGCCCAGAATTCCACAAATTATTTAATGCAAAGAACTGGCCAATACAGTGGATCTATTACTTACTACTGTGGTTTGGACATTTTACTGTTACTGATGCAGCCTGAAGTTGCTTTTGCCTTTTTCAACATCCAGAATACATTGATTACTTAATAATCAGTTTGTTATCAACTAGATTTGCTTTTTCACACATACTATTACTAGGCCAGATATTCCCTAATCTGTACCTGGATATTTTATCCCCCACACACACATTTTCTTTTCTCCCATTTGTCTTGGTTGAATTTCAATCTGTTCTTTTTAGCCGATTTCTTTAATCTATTAAGAACATTTAGTTTGAGTATTGGGTTTCCCATCCACTTTTGTGTCATCTGTAAATCTTATAAGCATGACTTTCAGTAATTAATGAGGAAACTGAAGAGTACTGGGACCAAGACTGAATCCAAGACTTGATTCCCCTATTCCATTTTAATGAAAAACCTTTGATGACCATTGTTTAAGGTTAATTTGGCAAGACTTTCTCGACAAATCCATATGGAATTCTCATAATTACTACATGATCTGCTCTAAAATCTTCCCAGATATGGATATCAGTGTGACTGGTCTATATTTTTCTCTCCCCTCTCCTCCACATTCTCACTTTTTGAAGCCAGTGACAACATTTGCTCTCTATCAGTTGTCTAGCATATCACTTGTTGTCCAGGATTTCTCAAAAGTACCATACAAATGTTTGGCCAGACAATTAGCAGTATCCTTCAGTACCCTAGGTTCTGGTTCTGGAAATTTAAAGTAATTCAAGGTAAATTGGTATCTCATGTATCAGTGAACATCAAGCTTCAATCTGTTCTTATACCTGCATCATGGAACATATAATCCTTTCTCACCAAAGACTGAACCAACATAAGAGTTTAATGCTTTTGCCTTTTGTCATCTTCATTAAGCAGTTCTCTTGGATTTTCTCTCTGAAATAGTGATGGTCAACCATCAGCAAGTTCCTTCAGGGCGGAATCCTTGCTTTGAAGAGTTAAAGACATTTAAAGCCAGAAGGCTTTATGCTATTGTAATCTTACTATGCTGCAGTAAGTATGTAAGTTGTTAATGGGCCATGCTTGGAGAGCAATTTTAAAAAGAAACCATCTTGGAAGCTAGATTTATCTCATGCCCATCCATACCACTTGAGTGGTCAGCTACAGTATATATAATAATAATAATAATAATAATAATAATAATAATAATAATAATAAAAATATCGCATGCCTGAACTGCATGTAGTAGGCCCAATATGAATTAGGAACTTATGCTTTTACTTTAGACTAAAATAAAGATAGTTGCATGTTATATAAATAATACAATATACAATTTTACTATCTATGTCTAGAATTTAGTAGTATGAAGAAACATAAAGCAACAGTTCTATTCATTCCATATCACATGGAGATACACACATTGGTTTCATCCCCATATTTTATGTTTACTCCAGTTCTATACCATACACATTGTGATCCTATTCACTCAGTGATGAATTCTGCCAAATTCCTGTTATTTTGTCAGGAGGTCTTTCAGCTACACTCCAAGATATGGATTCTATGGCAATACGTTCTGTGTAGGACACAATGGCAGGGTAAAGGCCAGCATTGCCTTCTCAATATCAATATCAACTGTATAGAGCATAGCTTTCCAAACTGTGTGTCGCGACACTTTAGTGTGTCGCGACACACAGTTTAGTGTGTCGCAAGGCAGCGGCGCGTGCAGCGGTGGCGGTGTGCACGGCGGCGGTGGCAGTGGTGCACCATCAGCACTCCCGCGTTTTAGTGAGGCCGCCGCCGCTGCCGCCGTGCACGTGCGCGCCCCCGCACCGCCACCAGTGTGTCGACAAAGGCAGCAGTTTGGAAAGCACTGGTATAGAGAAACAACAATGGAAATGGCCAATGAACCCTCAGACTGCATATTGATTATCATCAAACTACAACATATTCAGCATAAGGGGCGTGGTGGCTCAGCGGGTAAGATGCCAGGCTTGTCGATTGGAAGATCACAAGTTCGGAGGTTCGAATCCCTAGCCCTGTGTGCAGAGTGAGCTCCCGCACTAGCTCCAGCTCTTGCCAAACTAGCAATTCGAAAGCATGCAAATGCAAGTTGATTAATAGGTACCACTTCGGTGGGTAGGTAACAGCGTTCCGCGCGCGTCATGTGGCCACATGACCGTGGAAGTGTCTTCGGACAATGCTGGCTCTTCGGCTAACAAATGGAGATGAGCACCGGCCCCTAGAGTCGGACACGACTGCACAAATGTGCCGGGGGTACCTTTACCTTTACTTTACCTACAACATATTCAAAGTATAAATGTTCAACTTCCAGAGTTAAACAATGTGATTTTCAAAAGCCTTTATATGCAGAACAGATAAATTACAAGTCTTCATGCATAGTTTAAAGCAAGGGTAAAGAACTTTTGGTTCTCCAGATGTTAGACTACCAATACAAGTAGCAGCCTATTCCTGGTGACAGTTCTTTTCCCTAAGGAAAAAACTGATTAAAGATGGATGAATTTCTTCTTTTCTTCAGTTTAACAAATAGAGAACTTTTATTGGTTCTGCCAGCAGTTCAACTTTTCACACACTTTCTGATCCAAAATATGCAAAAGGAAAAAACAGCAAGTTCCAGATGACATCACAAAGAAAACCACACAGATATTTTAACTTATGGTCTAGATAAACCCAATCTTTGAAAGAAATTGAAAAATGGGTTATAATACATAGTTATCACAAATTACAAGATGTACAAAACAGACATAACATTTCTAAGATGTAGATTACATTGGCTTCAACTCTTCCTTTTATTAAAAAAGTATACATAAAGGAAACCTGGGTGGCCCAATGATATTAAGTCAATAACAAAATGAGACCAATCATGAACAAAGGTTTTTGCATAAAGAGGCATCAAAATCGGCCCGCCCCACCCGTGCATGCAGAGAGGGCATGCTTCGGACCCCCTCAACAAGAGAATTCCATCTAGCGGGGTCCAGGAGGCGTGCCTTCTCTGCGATAGCGCCCGCCTTGTGGAATATCCTGCCCCCAGAGGTGAGACTGGCCCCCTCCCTCCTGGCCTTTCGGAAGGCCCTTAAGACCTGGCTCTGCCACCTGGCCTGGGACGACGGAGGTGGTAGTGCCTCCTGGGGTTGGCTGGCCCCGTAGCTCCACGATCTATTCTGCGGGTCCAAATCCATCTTGGATTTTATTTTATTATGTTATGCTTGTGTTTTTAGATATTTTGTATAGTTTTTAAATTTTTTATTTATTGTAACCTGCCCAGAGTCCCTTGCATGGGAGATGGGTGGGGAATAAATTTGAAAAATAAATAAATAAATAAAATAAATAAAATACATGGAATTATATGATATGTACAATTACCCTTCAAAAGGTACAAATAACTCAGGGTGGGGATTAAGTATAGGCACAAACATATTATATCTTTTATGCTATCTTTGATTCAGCATCAAGAAAATTGGAAGGGCAAAGGTACTTTACTTGGTAGCATCACAACAAGTTAGGTTCAGGTTCATCCTTTGGTAAAAGGAAGAAGAGTTATCATATTGTCTTTCAGGGAAATAAGATAAAAACCATGAGGTGGGTCCAAGAAAATATTCATTCCAGAAGGAAATGATAGATTTGGCTCTCCAGTATCAAGGCTTAAATGATAATAGGGGAACATTGCTATCCAATAGCAGCCAACTGATCCTGGCTGATCAAAAAGCTTAGAAAGATTGGGCTTCAGTAGCCTTTGGATGGGAGATTACCAAGAAGGTCCATAGTTATAGTCTAGACAGGAAAACCAGAAAAAAAATCCAAAGAAAGCAAACTACTTTTATACTGCTGCCAAGAAAAAGCAAGGACATGTCCATATAGCCACTAGAGAGTGATCTCAAAATCAAAAGAGATCTTACATTTATTTCCAAAGCATAGTCCACTGTGGTCACTGCTTTCCTTCCTTATTTGTCCATATGACCACAGATTGGTTTGCTCTCTTATTTCCAATTTGGTCTATGACCAGCAATCCGAACTGAGTGAGGAAATGGGATTAAGCAATTGTGGAGAAAGTCAATAATTGTGGAGAAAGTCCATGGACAGGATAGAAAAACAAAAACAAAAACTATGGTTTATATTTTAATAGGGACCAAACTAACTTGTATTTTTCAAACAGAATGCAACCAGAACATACTCTTCTATTTTTCCATTCTCCAAATTTTATGCATTTGTCTACAATAACTGTGCATGAAACCTCATACACTGAAAATACACTTGTTAAAACTTCATAGTTATGCTTTTTCTTAGCCAAAATGCCAAGAGGCCTAAAACTGCATACACCGAAGGAAATGTGTAACAAAATAATATCTAAATTTTCATGCATTTTCTAAATCAAGGAGAATTAGCAAATAATCCAGTCAAATTTGGTCCTCAATAACCTTGAAAGTTGTAGAAACCATAACATACAGATTTGCCTATCTATAAACTAAAGGGAAAGTTAGAACTGGAGAGTGAACTAGAAAACAGGACTGAGATCTATACCAGAAATCAGGGCTAAATGTATTTTTGGTGTAATTGGCTGTTGTGGGTCTTCCGGGCTGTGTGGCCATGTTCTGGAAGTTGTGGTTCCTAACGTTTCGCCAGCATCTGTGGCCAGCATCTTCAGAGGGCAGGAGCACAGATAGAAGCAAAATCTCTGTGCCCAGGTAGAGTGGCAATGTTCTATTTATAGAGCTAAATTATAGGAGATTAGGTGGGGTTTTTTGTTGTGTTGAAAAGTTAACGAGTGGCTGATGAGCGTGATTAGCATGTTCATTGTGAGAAGTATTCCCATGTCCTGGTGGTTGGACTGAGTTCGTTGACCTTTTGTAGGCTGTTTTTCAGGACTGGTAGCCAGGTTTTGCTAATTTTTAAACTTTCTTCTTTTTTATTGCATGTTCAGCTACTGAAGATTTGCTCTCAAGCAAACGGGACACAAAATCCTATTTGAAAACACAGAAATACTGGACAACACCAAAAGCCACTACACCAGATTATACAGAGAAGCCATTGAAATTCACAAACACCAGCACAGTTACAATAAAAAAGAAGAAAGTTTAAAAATTAGCAAAACCTGGCTACCAGCCCTGAAAAACACAGCCTGCAAAAGGTCAACAAACTCAGTCCAACCACCAGGACATGGGAATACTTCTCACAATGAACATGCTAATCACACTCATCAGCCACTCGTTAACATTTCAACACAACAAAAAACCCCACCTAATCTCCTATAATTTAGCTCTATAAATAGAACATTGCCACTCTACCTGGGCACAGAGATTTTGCTTCTATCTGTGCTCCTGCCCTCTGAAGATGCTGGCCACAGATGCTGGCGAAACGTTAGGAACCACAACTTCCAGAACACGGCCACACAGCCCGGAACACCCACAACAGCCATTGAACTCCGGCCGTGAAAGCCTTCGACAATACTTTGGTGTAATTGTTTGCAGCTACATAATTCAGAACCTGCATTATCAGAGTTCTGATTCATGTGGAATCCTAGGCTCTGGACAGGTAGGATTTTCTTTGCAGGTAATCTGCAGGAAGTCAATGTAATCTGAGTTTTCAAGGGAGGATGGGATTAAAAAGTTTATGGTTTGAGGTATGATAATGTACGAATGGATCATGAATTGACCCATTTTCAGTGTTTTCACAATTGAAATCAATACATCTAAACATAAATTAACCAAATGGCCTGTATTTGTACATCACACTAAGAACCAAAAAATTAAGACTAGCCATGTTTCACATGTTGTGCAATGCAACCATTAGGTCTACTTGACTTAGTTAAGCAAGTTGTGTGAACACATTCAGTGACAGTCTTTCTGGAGAAAATTTCCAATCCAATTCTTCTATAATATGAGAGATGTGAAACCTTCTGAGGGGTTGATAAAACTTTCTTTCCTTAAGTAGAATGAAGGACTAGTTTTGCTTTTTTTCCTTAAGAGGGCAGGCCTTTATTAATTCCCATGTCTTTAAACAGGTATTAGGTCCCAGAGTTTCATTGTTCTCTGGACTACAATTCTTGACCCATCATTTTTTAAACAGCAGATTTCTCTTTGAACTTTGGAAAGGGACATGACTATAGCTCAGCTTTCAATTAGAGCTGGGGGGATAGTAAATGATACAATGGCTGAAATTCCTGCCTATAGATGTAAATCGTTTGTAAGGACTAAAAGACACAACAGGAGCAGCAGTGCTTACAGAGTCTATGTAGGTGACTCATAGTATTTGAATGAGAGTGTTTTCATGTCTTCACCCAATGGGACTCAAAGAACTGCTTTTATAGGCAGGGATAGATGTAGATAAAAGAATTTTCAATTTGACAGTTAGGACTCATTATTACCTACTTATCTATGACCACATAGTTAATCTAGAGCTACTTTGATAAATATGAACATGCATGCAAAACAGCAGATCCCCCCCCCCCCGATACTTAGTGATGCACTTCTGATTAAACTTGGACTTTCAGTCTATTTCAGTTGTCTGAATACCCAGCTTGTTGGGATCAAGCCAAAGCTATTTAGATAAGTAGCTGGAACAGCTCTGTTGCCTAATGTATTTTTTCCCAGGACTAGCAGGTTACATGGACATTTAGGGAGAGAAAACAGCTTATGCAGCAAACTCATTACCAATGAGATTCACACTAAAGTCTAGCTACGTAATACTTGAGGATTTTAAGCAAATCCATTTTGGTATAAATTTATTAGATTTATATCAAGCCTTTTTATACAGGAGCTTAAGGTGTCATACATACTGCTCCTTTCTCCTTATTTGCCCAACAACAATAACCCTGTGAGTTAGGTTGAGCTGAGAGAGAGAGTGACTGGCCCTCAAGTCATTGAGGGAGTTCCATGGAAGAGGTGGACTAGAACCTCAGTCTCTGTAGAGGGCATAGGGAATTGCCTTAAAGGACAGGAGGAAGAGCCGCTACCAAGGCAATGGTCAGATAAGTGAGGCTGGAGCCCAGGCCAAGAAAATAACATGAGAAAACATCTCAGACAAGCTCCTCCCTAGTTCACATGAAGATAAAGGGAGGGTCACACTACATCACACTGGTTCTCCAAGGGCTGTACAAAGCATATGAAAGAGGTGCTTCTCAAAGAGTGTGAGCAAAGTGTCCTTCCTCAAAGCATAAAAGTAGCCAGATCCTCCAGAAGGAGAGTTCTGCAAAGGCTTATTATTTGTATGGAGGGAAATTTGTTTGGCCATCACAATATCATTCTTCCTGCATAAAAATTGTCCTTAAAAGTTGTGATGATAGCATGATAGCTCAGTTTTGCAGCCAGATGTTTTTTCTGACAGCTGCAACCATAGCTGCATATTCCATGGTAACGTGGGACAGTTCTCAGTGGATCACTTATAGTATGTTAGTTCTAGAGGGTTTACTTCATTGGTAGATTGAAGAAGCTCCTTGGATAAGGAGTGAAACGTTTCTACTGAGAAAATAGAAATCCAGTTGACATGATTCAAGCCACAGACTGTTCCACCTGGATGACTGAGAACCTTCATCGACAGATTTATTGGTAGATGCAGTTCCTGTCATTTATGACCAAGAAGATCTGAGAGAGTTTGGTTTAAAAGGATTAGAAAGTATTCTGAGTGAAATATTAAGAAAATCTATATCACTTCAATCATACTTCATGCTGTTTTGGACAACAGAGTTTTCCAGCCCTATCAGGAAATTGCTATGGTTTGAACTCTTTGCATTACAAAACATGTGTCCTACAGAGAGTCATAGTTGTAACAGGTTTTAACAGCAAATTTACTTAGAACTTCTTTGGACAGACCAATATTTGTTCATGCCATCTGTGTTAAGGGATCACTTCACAGCTGATGTGAATGTTCTGTAACCTATGTGTTTGCCATGTCCTTCAGTCTCCTCCACATCATGCTAGTCTCCAAAATGTCCCCATTTTTTATTTTTGGTTTCTGGTCAAAGGAGCTTGTAAAATCTTCCAATTTTGACTTAGGTGGAACAATATGTGGTTGAGCATTCACAGAGTGCTTATAATTCAATCCAGAAATAGTAAAGAGAAAACATTGCAGTTGTGGCTTGCTTTTCATGTCTTGCTGGGTGCAGGTGACATTTATTTGAGGAACTCTTAAACCCCACATTATATTTTATTATGTAGTTTGTCAGTATGTCAACAAACAATGAGGAAATATTTGAAGTGGTACATTTTTGTTTCTTCTGTGTTTCTGATTAGTTTAGTCCATTGCTACAAGCACACAGAACAGTTATGAGGCTTTACCAGTACGTGTAGTTATGTAGTTATCTACATAACTTCTATGTACTAGAAGTTGAAATGCTTAAAAATTATATGTCCTTTGCTTTTTATTTATTGATGAATTAATATTCTGATAGGTCATCTATGAAATAAATCTCTGACAAAAACATATTCTAAGCTGAAAGCTTACTCTTCTGAATAAAACTATAGTCTTAGATTGTAATACTTTTGCTCTGAGCTCTTTAAAATGATGACTCCAGGCTTTTAATGGAATGTAGGTTTTCTTTTTTTAAGAAAGCCAAACATGACCTTGGGGAATGTATGTCCCTTTGACCCATATAAAAGGCAAGTTGCAGTGCCAACATATGGAAATTATTTTCTCCTTGAACATGTCTTGCAAAAGAGAAGGTTGGAATTACTGCACTGTGACTTAGTAACTACTTTCTCTCCTAGCTGCAATAAAATGATGGCATATAACTACACTGCTGCACCATGATCATTACATATATGGCAGATGTCCATGGAAATCTATCCTTGCTAAAATGTCACAGTAGCAGAATACCCAAAAAGAAATTCACAGACTGAGAGAAAATCCAGAGACAATTTACACAATTGTATATTCACATAGCAGATCTATACTGAATTCAGTACATGCTGAAATAAATCATACAATTGCTTCAGCATATGCATAATTTAGAACTCCACTCATAGTTATACCATTTTTTCCTTTCATTCTTCTATTTTTGGAGTCTGTATTCAAAACTCTTTTAACTAGCTCTGAACTGAAAGTTCTGCTTACCTAACTTTTCACTGAAAAATTAGGCAGTGTGAATAAAAAGCAGAAAGATTACTTAGAAGGGGGATTTGGGGTCAATGTTTGAGAAGTTTCAGGGAAAGATTTATGCTAGTGGCTGAGATGTTGCTTTTAAAACTTTACTTGCTCATGACTTTTTTTACTCCCATTTTCTTTTTAAACTTTATTTTACTGTGACCATCTTTAGTTGCTAAACCAAAATGGAAGCCTAGTATTTTACCCTACTAAAAAAGTAGTTGCTAAGCGATAGTCACTAAAAGGAATTCTCTGTTTAACTGAGGGAAAGATCAAATAATAAAAAGTTCTGACAATGCCAAAGTAAGCTTTTTCTCTAGCATCACCACCTGAAAAGTAGCATTATAACTTTTCTCATTTCTTCAAAATAATGTGGAAGTGTATGGGTGTGGGTTGTTGCTTCAATTCCATTCTCTACATCTATGAGTAATGAAATACTTCAAGAGCAGCACCAATTTTTCTTTCCTTTGTATTGCAGTCTAAAGATTATGGATATCCTGGATCTATCAATCAATCTATCGATCTATCTTCATCATCTATCTATCCATCCCTGAGCACAGCACCTGGCTTCAATTTCAACCAACTGAAATCTGACAGATTTGGAGCACTTCTGCAAGGAAGAGTGGGCAAAGATTCCCAAGCCAAGATGTAGACTTTTTATATCCACTGTATATGATGTTCAACCAACTACAAATCCAACTGATAGCAGGACCATCTTTTCTACACATCTTTCCCATCTTTCTACAGCATTCCCTTGGTCTACTAATCTAGTCACTTTGTAAAAGAAAAAAGCAATAAGACTTGTCTTGCACATACTGTTGAGGTTTGATAAACCCAGGAATTTACCGCTAGATATAAATTATACAGAGAGGCTTGATATCCAAGTGAAAGGGGAAATATTCTGCACAGTCACCCAATTAGCAGCCATTGTTGTAGGAATGATGTGTCAGTGTGTGACTCATACAACAGGTGCTTAGAGTTAGGTTGGTTGTGGTGAATAACGAGAGTGACCTATAATGTGATTGGTCAGTTTCACTATATAAGCAGAGACATTCTCATTTCCCATTATTCCCATTTTACCTCGTGAAAGCTGTATCGTTGATGGTGTATCATTTTGTTACCTGTGGAAGTGATCTGTAAATACGTATGTATATAAGTAAATAGGATATTTGATATAACTTCTGTTTGGAGTCTATTAACTGCATAGTACTTGGATCACTGGTGCCTAGGAGAGAGAAGCAGGCCGCTCCATCCGCGCGCCCCGACACATACTATTTTTAACAAACCTGTTCTGACTTCTAGTAATCATGTAGATCCTTTCTAAGTGCTTGCAAACTCAATGCAACCTGATGTGCTTTATTATTGTGAGCTAAACTTGTTTATTTGTAAATATACAAGAAGTACATGCAAGTAGGCTCCTGCAGAGTAAGCAGATTTCCAGGCAGGAACTTTTATTGGCCCACCTGAAAGAAACGTAGTTGCTGAGGTAGGAACCAGAAGTTTCCTGGCTTAGAGACACTTATTTTGTAAGCATAGATCAGGTGCCTCCCAAGGTGATCAAGAGAATGGCTAAGTATCCATTGACTTGGAAATATGGCCCAGCAACAAACAAGACAAGATGAAATATATAGGTAGTCCTCGCTTAACAACCACAATTGGGACCAGAATTTCAGTCACTAAATGAAGCCTAAAATTTAAATCCTGTAGTGGCTCCAATTTCTGGGTATATAGTGCACAAGTCATCTGTATATATGGTTTCATTCTTGTCCGTTATGAAATGACTTTATTTTAGCCAAGACCTGACTAAGAGTCTTCTACCTCAATAACTGGTTAAGTGCCTGAAGAACTGGGATTTACAGATGTGACCTAGTGAAAAGCTTGACACCGTTTCCTCAAGGATGTTCAGCATTGAACTATACATAATAAAAGAGTTCCATAATAAGGATTTCCCGAAATTAATTTTGTTTTGTTAAAAAAAAAGGAAAAGAAAGAAAGAATTATGCTGTGAAAAAAAGCATTAGGGTAATGACCATTTAATGTTTTCCTCCAAACTGCCATATATCCCGAGGAAAAAAATAGACAGTTGTTCATATTGTACATGCCATTTAAAAAAAAATCACTAATAGTTGTAAGCGATGGGGAAAGTTGAGTGGGAAAAAGTGTGTAAGCCAGCTTTATGACACCAATCCATAATTGCTTTTAAACAAAGAAAATGTTGGAAAAGACATATTCAATAACAGTGTTGAACTTTGGCTAACTCTGTGTAAGCAGTATAGTGAAAGTACTAATATAAACATTTTTGCAATTTAAGGTAGTCACCAAAAAGCAGCTAAATCCAAAATTAATTGTACCTGACCTTCAGAGTTCTCAGCTTCTCAAAAACAGACACGGACTTATCCTTTAAGCACACTGAAATGCTACAGATATCAGTGATAAAAAATGACAAAGCATACATTGTGATGTCACAATGCAAACCCTAGCTCATAGCTTTCCAAACTGTGTGTCGAAACACACAGTTTAGTGTGTCGCAACACAACCTGGAAGTGGCGGTGGGGGCGTGCATGGCGGCGGCGCAGGGGCATGCGCAGCAGTGGTGGTGTGTATGGAGGTGGTGGCAACGACGACGGCAGCGTCGCGCCATCAGCGCTTCCATGTTTTAGCGGAGGCTGCCGCCACTGCCGCCACCGCCGTGCACCCCACCGCCGCCACGCGCCCCCCTGCACCACCGCCATGCACGCCCCCACCGCCGCACACCCCTGTGCCGCCGCTGCTGCCACCGTTGGTGTGTCGCCAATGGCAGCAGTTTGAAAAGCACTGCCCTAGCTTTTCATACTTATGCCCCAGGGTTGGATGCATGTATGTCAATCACAGGGTTTGCATCATTTCATCCTCCTTGCCCCTCCATGGATGCTTATGGCATCAACTTTCTCGATAATGGATTCTGTGAACTACAAGTTCTCATTTAAAATATGTGAAGGTGACTGCATTTGCCTACAATGATGAAACAGCATTCTGTGCACATTCTGCATTCTGTGCATAAATAAATCATATTTATTCTGAAATAATGTTTTCTAGGTTTTTCAAAATTGCTACAGAAACCGAGTTCTGATTAACCTTAGGTCAATATAGGTATACTTAAAATATCTGCATAAAGCATTATTTTCTTTTCATTGACTTTCCTAGTTCTAGCATCTATGCACATCACTTATACTGCATACACAATAGTATTATATTGCTTGAGAAATTTGAACAGGCACATATTCTACACACTTGTTATACAATGCCATATAAAACTTTTTAATGTCTTGTTGGGATGTGCCAAAACCTACAGGGCTTCAAGATCAGTTACTGAAACTACAGTTCTGCAAACCTCTATGCAGATGTGGTTTTCTAAAATATGGAATATGCTTAACAATGCAGGACATCTGGCAACTGGTTTGCACCATCTCCATTGCATCTGGATGATACTTCTGCTTAAGTATTTATTTAGTATTTATTATATTTCTGCATTGCCCAATTGCTGATGCTTTCTGAAAAGTTCACAAAATTGAAGTCAAAACATAAAACCAGAGACATAATGAAATATAACATAAATCTGAAAATATTAAAACAGGGTACAAAATATTGTTTGCAATAGTACAAAAATCTAAAAAGGAAAAAAAATTCTTAAAGGCCTTCCCTGAAATGACTAGAAAATTAAAAAGGTCTTGATCTGGCACTAAAAAGATCAATTGTAAGTGAGGACTAACATTTTACTACTGTCGTGCTACCACTTGTTTCAGGCCTGTCTGAGGAGGCAGACATTTAATTGGAGTAGCAGGGCCTGACAAGTTCTTACTTTGCATCTCAAGACCCAGTGGGCTCTCAGATATTTGCAGATGAGGCTCAGGAAGAGCAGGACCTGTTGGAGCGTAGGTCTGCAGGTCTGGAGCATTCCAGTAATACAGAGCTTTCCAAACTTTTCATGTTGGTGACACACTTTTTAGACATGCATCATTTCGTGACACACTCTTACAGCAGGGCATCATTTCATGACACACTCTTACAGCAGGGCACAAGGCAGGCACTAGGACCTGCGCGGAATCACAGCTAGTTTGGAGGCAGCCAGGCACAAGGCAGGCACTAGGACCTGCGTGGAATCCTGGCAGGGCAGGTTTGGAGGCAGCAGCAGCCGCAACGCACCCAGACACTGCAGCCGACACACTAAGGTGTCCCAACACACAGTTTGGAAAGCTCTGCGGTAATAGGTAATCAGCCACCTGTTGAAGAAGCACAGCAGCAGGCTGAGTCAGCTGTTTCAGAGCCTGAGCAGGAAAAGCTCTTCAGCTCCTGTCCACACAGAAAGGTCAAGTGACTACAATAGAGGTTTCAATGTGGCTCTTCAAAGGAAGAGGAGGAGGAGGAGAACGAGGAGAGAAAGCAGCAGCACAACTCAGGAAAATAGGCATACTTGACTCAGTGCACTGAAACACTGTTGGTAAACAACTACCCATTTGCAAACAAATTTTCGGCTTTGAACCTGGTTTCCTGAAGGCTTGCCATTTCTGATTCCCTGACTGACCTCTGCTCTGGTACACTCGGCTCTGATTCCTGGACCATTATTTATCTGCATGGAACCTTGGTTTCTGAAATAAACATGTTTGTTTTTCTTGAGCTCTTGCAGTCCTGCACTGTGTCATAAAGAATTTGATCTAAGTCTGGTCTCCTGCACTTAATAATTATTGGCAGAGAGCACCACTAAAAAGTATTTCACGCCTGAGGCATGAAAGCCGGCTGGGTGACCTTGGGCCAGTCACTCTCTCTCAGCCCAACTCACCTCACAGGGTTGTTGTTGTGGGGAAAATAGGAGGAGGAAGGACTATTTGGTATGTTCGCCGCCTTGAGTTGTTTATAAAAATAATAAAGGCGTGATAAAAATAATAAATAAATAAATAAATAAATAAATAAATAAATAAATAAATAAAAATTGTTCTTAATGGCTGTTCCACTTATAGGAAACAGCAGCCAAACAAGGTTCTTCTGAAGATGTTTAGGCAGGAAGGAAGACAGACAGACAGATAGATGGAAGAAGATACAGTATTTATTCAGGTAAGGTAACCAGAAATGATTTAAATATTAATTTTAGCACTCTGAATTCCACACAAGCAACAGAAACCAATGATAAACACAAATATTGCTATAATATCTTTGCATCAGTCAGTTGTTTTAGAACCTTTCACTGACATAATCAGGAGATGTTGACATTTCTAGAATCACTTTTTACTGTCAGTTGTTGCTCTCCTCATAATTTGTCCCACTTAGATACAGAGTCTGCTTGACTTGCACTTTACTAGTTCTTGCAGTGAATGCTATCCATTTTTAAGCTGGCTCGTCACAGGGCCCAATGCTAATTTGGGCTGGGAAGGAGTGACTAGCCCTAGGACAGCCAGCTGGCTTCTGTGCCTCAAGGAAGACTAGAGTCTCCCCACTCCTAGTCTAGCACATTAACCACTATATCACACTGGCACTCAGGTTTTATAGTAACATATATAGCAAGCAGCAATAATGAAAGCAAGAGATTACCAAATTATGAATAACTATCTAGGTGATCTCTATGCATACAGTATAAGATTCAATATAAGCCTAAAACAAAACATAAATGAAAAATATTATATACCACTAAGACAACCTGTATGATAATGTTACATACAGAAACATTAAGCTGACTGTTTAGGTCACAGATGGGCAGCCCATGGGGTCAGATGCAGTGCTTTACCACTCTGTTTGCATCCAAGGTAATCCAACCCCTTTTATCAGTGTTCAGATTATCAACCCATAGGTAGATGTCAATGAGCAAATCATGGCTTTAGGGAGGAAGAAAGCAACAATCTGCAGCAGAATTGTTCAGACTGAAATAAGATTTCTCCTCCTGTTGAAAATTGCTGCTAAAGACAGCAGAGAAGAAGTAATTAAAACAGGATCACTGGAAGGAAAGATGACAAAGGTTTCCCTTGTTGTAGTTTATTCGTTCAGTGGCTTCCGACTCTTCGTGACTTCATGGACCAGCCCACGCCAGAGCTTCCTGTCGGCCGTCACCATCCCCAGCTCCCCCAAGGTTGAGTCCGTCACCTCCAGAATATCATCCATCCATCTTGCCCTTGGTTGGCCCCTCTTCCTTTTGCCTTCCACTTTCCCTAGCATCACCATCTTCTCCAGGGTATCCTGTCTTCTCATTATGTGGCCAAGGTTTCCCTACCATGTGTGTTTATACGTGAGTCCCTGTATTCTGTTGCCTAAGATAATTTTCGAGACCGCTCATAATATAACTGCCAAGAACCATTTAAATAGGAGCAAAACTACCAAAATTCAGTATTTCCTACACTACACCTGGCTAATGTATTTAGAGGGCTACCATAGTTGAAAGTTTTTGGAAGATCCAAGAAAATCAGTAAAGTCACCACTCACATAAAGCCTATGTCAAATTCTGTTCCATGCCCGTAGCTGAAACATAAATGCAATGGATCTAGATAATGTTTCATCCAGTAATGTAAGCTATCATCTAGAGATTATCCAGTGGAGGTACCCTCCCTGTAGTTAATGGCAGTTCCAAGCTTGCACAATAACTGCATGGGGTCAGGAAAATATATACTTAAGTTAAGGATACATTAAGGAGGCTGCAGCTGCCTCTTTGGACTTCTTTAACTCAAACATGTATTTTCATGAGCCTATAAGCCCTGGAAAAAGCATAGCCCCTTTAAAGATTTGCTAACAGGTACAGTGAGGTTCTTCATGCTAATTCCAAAGTACCTTTGCCCACTTTGGATCTGAATATTACATACTTCTCCTAAACAACCATTCAGCCACCTTTTCCAGAAAGTGTTTGTTACAAGTCGCCTATATTTTTTTGAGTTTCTGAAAAATAAATATATTATATTTGAATATTTATTTATTTATTTATTTATTTATTTATTTATTTATCTATCGAATTTATCACCGCCCATCTCCCCCTGAGGAGGGACTCTGGGCGGTTTACAATAAAAACAGAATTAACTAGTATACAATACAATACAATAAAATGAATATAAATAGACAGTAAAAATATATAATGTAATAAAATCTAGATGGCTAAGTGTTCTTTATCAGTCCATGAGTAAAAGGGCAGCTTTAGGGCCATTTTAGGAAACTAGCCATCCCCAGGAGTGACCACTCTCCCTCCGGCTCCAGGCATGCTGACAAAACCAGGTTTTTAGTTTCTTTCGGAAGTCCAGGAGCGAGCGGACCTGTCTTATCTCTGGGGAAAGAATGTTCCAGAGGGCAGGAGCTACTGCAGAGAAGGCATGCTTCTGCGACCCCACCAGATGGAATTCTTTTGCAGATGGGGTCTGTAGCATGCCCTCTCTGCATGACCGGGTGGGGCACGTTGATGTAATGGGGACGAGATAGACCCTCAGGTAACCTGGTCCCATGCCATGTAGGGCTTTAAAGGTCAAAACCAACACCTTGAATTGGACCCAGAAGCAAACTGTAACCCAGTGCAGCTCGCGAAGCGAAGGTGTTTCATGTGCCACCCTTGGGGCACCTAAAATTGCCCGTGCAGCTGCATTCTGGACCAGCTGTAGCTTCCAGATATTCTTCAAGGGTAGCCCCATGTGGAGCGCATTACAGTAGTATATATAACATAACATGAGGAAAGAAACAAAAATAAGATAATCACCAATATCCACAATCTGTAAGCCTTTATCCATCCCAGACCATATCTGCCTTCAAAACATATCTTTCCACATTGTGAAAGCTAAGAAACTGGAGGTTGGCATGAAGTGATAAATAGAAATCATTAATTCTCAAAAGTGTCTCTCTTGATTTGTCCTTTGATCATCTGTAACTTATGAGTCAGTTTCTTTGCTAACAAAATGGCTTATATTGTGGCTATCTTGTACATATCTTGTTATCTATCTACATGCTATCTTGTATTGGTAAGCCAATTCTCCATTTTTGTAACCTGAAAAATCTGCAATAGCTGATTCTGCTGAACATGCTCTCAAACAAAGTGGTCACCAAATCTTATTTGAAAACACAGAAATACTGGACAACACCAACAGCCACTATGTTAGACTATACAGGGAAGCCATTGAAATACATAAACACCAACACAGTTTCAATAAAAAAGAAGAAAGCTTAAAGATCAGCAAAACCTGGCTGCCAGTCCTGAAAAACACAGCTTGCAAAAGGTCAATGAACTCTACTCAACCACAGAAATATACAAACAACTCACACAATAGATGTGCTAATCCCACACACGACAGCACCACACCCCCTAATCACCAAAATAAACCCTCTCCTAATCTCTTGTAAATGACCCACAGAAGACACACACCCTCTCAGCAGCTATAACACCAGCAGGAACACACACCCTCCTCTTGGGCACAGACAGAATCTTCTAGCTGTGCTCCTGTCCTCTGAAGATGCCAGCCACAGTGACTGGCGAAACGTTAGGAACCAAAACTGCCAGAACACGGCCACACAGCCCGGAAAACCCACAACAACCATTAATACATTAAGATCTGTTCAGACTATCTTCAAGTTCCTAGGGCAATTTATTTATTTATTTAATTTTTATCCCGCCTTTATTATTTTTATAAATAACTAATACACCTTCTTCCTCCTATTTTCCCCACAACAACAACCCTGTGAGGTGAGTTAGGCTGAGAAAGAGTAACTGGCCCAAGGTCACCCAGCCGGCTTTCATGCCTAAGGCGGGACTAGAACTCACAGACTCCTGGTTTCTAGCCCAGCACCTTAACCACTAGATCAAACTGGCTCTCTCTGTCTTTTGTCCCACCAATTACTTGAGTGAACACATTAAATTTGATGTCAGAGTATCTCCATTCCAGGTAATATCAGAGGCAGAAAATGTGGCTTCCCTCAATGGGACTAATGACAGAAACATAACCTGGCAGCGTCTTTTCTGTCATGTCCCCTATGTTGTTGCCATCATCACTTCCCAGTATTCTAAAATGTTCAAATAGAAGCCTTAGGGTTTAAAAAGTCTGTTGTGCTTTGTTACCCATTATCTTGGAAGGAAGTCCAGAACTTAGAGCAGAGGCATTGGAAATGAATACAATGAATTCATGTTGGTATAGTTTTTTGCCAGCTCAAGGATTGGTGGGACACCCTTTACACAGCAGTAGGGAAAGTTATAAAATGAAAGAGAACCACTGTAATGAACTGAATATAAAAGTGAAATTTAGCGTGGTGTACTATTAATTAATCAAGTACTTAATTCAGTTTCTCAACCTGAGGATGCCCCATGTCAGTACACAAAATTATTCCAGCCTTTAAAACAACCGTTAAGCATTTAGAAACTTTTTCCATAAAGAGAGCAGTACTAAAGTCAGATAAGGTAAAAGTAAAGGTTCCCCCCGCACATTTGTGCAGCCGTATCCGACTCTAGGGGCCGGTGCTCTTCTCCATTTGTTAGCCGAAGAGCCAGCGTTGTCCGAAGACGCTTCCACGGTCATGTGGCCAAGGAAATGCTAACATTAAAAACAGCAAAAGAAGCATCCATCAAAACTTTCAGAACAATAGCAAATAATTTTAAGTTTCCCAAATATTATCAGGATTAAAGCTTGGTGGTTTTGCTGAACAGAAATTTAAATGATTAAGGTGTATTAAACTTGGTACACCATTGGCCAATAACTTATCCTACAGCCATTCAACTCTGGTGTATGCCAGTCCAGTAAAACAACACTGATCTGAAATAGTAACAATTTCCAAGTACTGTGATTTTTAAAATTCAAGTTTTTTTTGTAATGATGTTCTCTTCCATATAAACTTAAGATGTTGTAGACTTGGGCTGTCTCGATGATTCTTCTATGTTTCCCTTGGCTTTTCCCGGTTTCAGATAGGGTATTGTGCACTTCAACTAGCCCATTTTCCCTCTTGCTCTGCCTCTTTGAAGTTGAACAAATGAAGAGTTACTGCTCAGAAAGTGTATGTATGTGGAGGGTGGGAGAGAGGGTGCGAGGCCATTGATTAGCTGCAGACATGCATAATTTATAGGTAGCTTGAGCATCCTGTGGAAATGGGCCAAAGATTATTTTTTTCTAAATTGGGCTGTATGAATTCTAAATGATCTTTAGCATTTATTATTGCTTGAGAAGTTCTACCCAAATGATGTGATTATGTATATATTCTGACTCAGTTCCCTTCCACCTACCCAATTTGAATTTTAAGCCCTGCTTTGCTATCTTTACTAGAGCCTTTGAGTTGGTATTAATTATTAGCCTGTGCTAATGCTGCACTGGTTTTGTTTCTTCCATTTTGCTTGTTTGTTTTTGGTTGTTTATTACAGTGAAAAGCACAGGATTTGGAAAGGTAAGGTCTGAAATGAAGGTAGGAAAAGATGCTTTGTGATTTTTTCTTTTTTTGAGATAACATGTCAGATGTGTGGCTGTGTGTGCCTTTAAGAAACAAAAATTAATGCAAAGCTTATTACAATCCCAGTGCTTGCTAACGCTTTCCCTCTTCCACTGTCCAAGTGTCTGAATTTCAGCTTCAGATGAATGTGGCCTGCTGGGATTTGAGCTGCCAGTTTAATTAGTGTTCAGTAATTTCAATAATGAGTGACAATTCATTGGGGCTTTTAGGTTGGTCTTCTGTTCAGAAGCAAATCAATAATCCACAGTTTTTCCCCTTCTTTAAAGACAAGAAAGTGGCATGTGAGTTACATCAGATGAGAGAAAATAAATGAGGAAAAGCACAAGTCCCTCAGTAACTTGAGAGGCAATTGGCTTTAATGGTGTGGGCAGCATCCTTGGTTTGTTGATGTTATTGGATGAACAGAAAGGTCATTAGTATCTGGAAAGGGGCTCCAAAGATTCTCACAGTAAACAATTTGCCCTGGCTGTAACCATAGTGATTTGGGTAAATGAACACAGGTATGTGGATTACTACTGTATTCCCCAGACTGCCTATATTATTGCCTCAGAAGATATAAAAACAATTGAGGCTAATTGTATGAGAGTGAGTTTATTACAAACATAAATGGAGAGGGGAAAGAAACCAGATATATTATTGAGAAACATTTTTAATCTCTTAATTTCCCATATAAGTCTCTATGTGGATATTGCTTTAATTTTCACACATTAAAATGTATATGTGTGTGTGTGAATTTGTGTGTTTGTGTGCGCATGTGTATGTGTGTGTGTGCGTGTATGTGTATGTGTAAATGACTCCATATATAGACAGAGAGTCATATTGGTGATGAGTTTACATTAGGTGTTCAATTCAATAGGGATCAAGCTTCCTTCCTTCCTTCCTTCCTTCCTTCCTTCCTTCCTTCCTTCCTTCCTTCCTTCCTTCCTTCCTTCCTTCCTTCCTTCCTTCCTTCCTTCCTTCCTTCCTTCCTTCCTCTTTCTCTGATGCCCTAGAACAAGAGAAACACTAAGGAGAATGATTGTACACTTTGTTAAACTCAGGTTCTACACATTTTTCCCTTTGACTGAGAAGAAACATCTATCACTATAAAGGCAAAACATTTTGCTCATGCCTAAATATGAGAATGTTACACCTGTTTCTTCTAAAATGGAGTTTCAACACCATTCCGCTACATGTCCAACCTGTCTATATCTCAGGAAGTAGGAAAAAAACCTGCATCTCCTGTCTGGTTTTGTTCTCCTGAAAGGGCCCTTTTCAAAGGAGAAGAGCCCTGTTTTGGTGCTAAATTCCCAAGTTATAGCTGAGCAGGCGAGGAGCACTAAGCATCCTCTTCTCTCCTCCTGCCTCACTGGAGAGCAAATCTCCGTGGAGACTGGGACGATTACCTGTGAGGTTCCAGCTCGTGTGAAGACTTTGCATGTACACGAAAGCTCCTTGCTGCAGGCCATTTTGCCCATGCAGGCCAGTTCTCTAGTGATGCCAAAGGGAAGGGGAGGTTCAGTAATACACTTGAATGCATCCTCTGAATGGGATTAAGCTGACAGATTTCTTCCTACCACCCTTCATCACCTTTTAGCATCATCTGGCCATTGTTGGAGCAATATAAACCTTATCTTCATAAACTGTTATTTTGTCATCAGAGTGGTTGGATAGCTCTAGAAAATGCTGTAAGTTGCTGGTAGGGATCCTGCCCCTGTTTTCCAACACATCTGCTAGGTCTGATTTACTCTGTTTTATCTCCAGTTAAAACAGTGCCATTAAGACACTGCCCCAATCTCTTTCACTATGGCTCCCAAATGTTACCTACACTGGTATTTGGATCCTGCCATTTACAGTAGCAGTTACTTTGTTTTGCTTTATTATTATTTTTTTTTAATATTCCATTGCGCTCTTCTATTATTGCAACAAAGAGTCAGGCTTCATAAGGTGTTATGATTTGCAGTATACAAATCCATTAAAAAAAACACAAATGAAATCCCCAGCTGGGAAGGTCAAGTCTAATGAGGTGGGCTGTTGTGCAGAGTGGTAACTCACAGCATCCCCCATGTAGGCCAGAGGTGATTCCAAGTGAACAGCTGCTTATAATTATTATAATCTGACACTTTTCATCCACCTCAGGTGCTCTTTTTTTCCTCACAAGAGAACAGATTAATTGTATATCAACTGATATACATAAAAAAGGCGTTTGATAGAAGGCTTAATAAAGTAACATTAAATAGAAGATCCCACTGAAATTCTAATGTGTACATTCTTAATTAAATTCCCTTGTACTATTCTGTAATTTGGGTGCATTCCATTTTCCTTCTCAGTTCGCTGAATATAAAGTTTTAGATTATTGTTGCTAGGGAGAGCAGGGAGGGGGGAAAAAACCCACTATGGTTTTTTTTGAAAAAAAAAACTCACACAAGGAATGGGGCAAATTAAAAATCTATTTAATATTATCTCCATCCTTTAGCACTATGATTATTCAGGTCTTCGGTTCTAATATTAAACAATTTTCTTTAGAATTTCAGTAGAATTTAGCTGCCAGATAAAAAGCCTGTATCCCTTTAAAATGAAGTTATTACTAGTGGGAAAATGCAATGATTCGGGAGGGACATTATTAATTACTAAGTAAATATGAATCTGAAGATGTGTCTGAACCAAAGTGAAAAGATCTCAAGGAAACTCAGTCTACCCTATATTCATTTGCAGTTAGAGAGCACCAACTTTTGCCAGTCTCCAGACTCCTAGCCACAAACCCTTTTCCAGCTGCAGTGTTTGTGGTGGTAATGGGTTATTCTGTCTGCTACTAGCTGTTTCCAGAATATGGTCCAATAACCACGAGATTGTTTCTTAACTTCCCATGATGTATAGCTTGGTAGGATGAGGAAGTCTTCATTGATATGGCTGAAAGTTTCCTAATTTCCTTGACCCCTCAGGGTCTGTTGATTAAAATTCATTTCCCCAATAAAGATAGCCTTTTGCTTTGTTCTAAAAATTTATTTGGGAGAAAAATAAAATCTGGCAAAGCATGACACAGGGACATGTCTCCTTTGATTCCCTGATGGGCATTCTTCTCCTTCCTTGCTAAAAAAAAGCACAAACTGGAGCGGATAGGGTCATAGGATCACAAATCATGACACGCTCTTGAGATCTCAATTTTATTTTATGAGATTTCAGACATTTTATTTATTTGTTTATTTATTTATTTATTTATTTATTTATTTATTTATTTATTTAAATTTGTATTACCGCCCATCTCCCCCATCGGGGGACCCTGGGCTGTTCACAATAAAACATAGTTAAAAACATAAATAAAAATTTACAATATTAATAAATAATATAAAATCCAAGTGTAAAAGATGTTAAAGATGGTAATACTTGGGGGGGTGGGGTTTATGGGACCAGCCATCCCCAAGAGGAACTGTTGGCATTTCCCTCCCAGGCAAGCCAGCAGATCCAGGTCTTTAAGTCTTTTCGGAAGGTCGGGAGCAAGGAAATCGTCTCAGCTCTGGAGGTAAGATGTTCCAGAGGGTGGGCACTACTGCAGAGAAGGCCCGCCTCCTGGACCCCGCTAGATGGAACACTTTAGCTGATGGGGTCCACAGCAAGCCCTCTCTGACTGATTGGGTGGGAGACCCCTTCTTTTCCCCAAATTTAACTTTTCCGGGAAATGCCAAGTGGGAAGTCCTGGCATCACCTGTTGGTTGCCCGCTCAGCCTACCAGTTTCCTCATTCTCTGTAGAAGCAGGGGCAGCAGTTGCGGGAAGTGTATATATGAAACTGGATTGGTAGGTTGTGACCAGAAGCAGAGTGACATTTTGTTCTGTATTATTTTTCTGCAAGGGAAACACGTGAACTTGTGAACAGATCCTCAGGCTCTATTCTTCTCCTGATCCTTTAGTTAAGCACAACGTAAGAGAGAAAGAGAGATACATTTATATTGCTCAATTATCAGCATTAGGCACAGTAAAACTCTAACCTTCTTCTGTAAGGAAGTTACATAATGTAAGGAAGAGAACACAGTATAAAAAAGTGAATATTCATATTAAAATGCAAGCTGAAATGGCATACAATATTACTACAGTAGTAAAAACTGGAAGACTTTTAAAGTTATTATAAATCATATAAGTTGGTATTTTTTGTTTTGTTTTTTGGTCTACACTGAATGCCAGCTGCTTTAGGGAAAAGTATCCATATAGAAAAAGGGGACTTAGCCAAGCTCACTACACTGCAAAGAGATACTGTATAGGAAACTCAGTCAAAGATAAAATTCTCAATTTGTACTCATTTACACCTTCTTCAGAGATACTGAAAGAAAGCCATATTCCAAATTCTTCTGTACAAAAGATTCATGCACATTCTCTCTCATACACAGATGCACACATCTTCACACTTTTAGATTGGGGTTTCAACAATTTTGCCTAACTATTTCTCTTTCTGTGTTTGGCATGGAAAAGCTGAAAAGACAATGCAAAGCCAGGTCTTTCAGGCTACAACTCAGTAAGATAGAAAACGAGGCCAGAGGGAGGTGTTCCTTCTACTAAGAAAGAAAAACCTGGTTTAAATCAAATTAGATATACTTTCTAGGAACAACCAATCAATGCTTGGGAGCAGACTATAAATCCTGATCACTTGCTGACTGATTTAGAGGGAGAAAACAACTGCAATTTTAAAAGCAAAGACTAGGAAACAGTGTAACTAGTAAGTCAATGACTCACTGATGCACAACAAAAATTATTCTGCACTTTATTTATTTATTTTTATTTATTATTTCAATTTATTCCCCGCCCATCTCCCCTGCAAGGGACTCTGGGCGGGTTACAACAATTGAAAGTTTAAAAACTATACAAAAACAATATCTAAAATACATCCAATAATAAATTACATGAAATCCAAGATGGATTGGGGACCGTAGGATAGATCGTATTACTACGGGGCCAGCCAACCCCAGGAGGCACTGCCGCCTCTGTCGTCCCAGGCCTGGCGGCAGAGCCAGGTCTTAAGGGCCTTCCAAAAGGCCAGGAGTAAAGGGGCCAGTCTCACCTCCGGGGGCAAGATATTCCATAAGGCGGGCGCTATCGCAGAGAAGGCACGTCTCCTGGACCCCACTAGATGGAATTCTCTTGTTGAGGGGGTCCGAAGCATGCCCTCTCTGCATGCACGGGTGGGGCGGGCCGACGTTATCGGGACGAGACGGTCCCTCAGGTATCCTGGCCCTATGCCATATAGGGCTTTAAAGGTAATCACCAACACCTTGAATTGGACCCGGAAGCAAACTGGTAGCCAATGCAGCTCGCGTAGCAGAGGTGTTACATGTGCCGATCTCATGGCACCCATAACTGTTCGCGCCGCAGCATTCTGCACCAGCTGAAGCTTCCGGATACTCTTCAGGGGTAGCCCCATGTAGAGCGCATTACAGTAATCTATACGGGAGATGACAAGGGCGTGAGTGACTGTTCGGAGGGCCTCCCGATCCAGGAAAGGGCGTAACTGGCGCACAACGCGAAGTTGTGCAAAGGCCCTCCTGGCCGTGACTGCCACCTGCTCTTCGAGCAGGAGTCGCAAGTCCAGGAGGACCCCCAGATTCCGCACTGGATCCAAGCAAGGTAGTGCTACCCCACCCAGAACCAAAGATGACAACTTCCCGGATCTAGGGGGGCCATCAATCCACAGCCACTCCATCTTACCAGGGTTCAGTTGAAGCCTGTTGTTCCCCATCCAGACCCCCACAGCCTCCAGACACTGAGATAAGGCATCGACCGCATCACCTACTTCACCCAGGATGGAGATGCATAACTGGGTATCATCAGCATATTGGTGATACCTCATCCCGTGGTGACGGATGATCTCGCCCAGCGGCTTCATGTAGATGTTGAACAGGAGAGGAGAGAGAACCGACCCCTGCGGCATCCCACAAGTCAGGGGCCGCGGGTCAGCCCTCTCCTCCCCTATCAACACCAACTGGTTGTTGACTGACTGTAAAGTATACACTTCTTCATACTGTATACTTTATTTTACCAGATCATACCATACTGTCTTTAAACCTATTTAATTCAGTGACTTTGTTTCCAAGTAACACATGTTATTAAGAAGTAACCTCTAGACTTTTAACATTTGTTAATTGTGTAGTTTCCAAAAAGGAAGTCTCTCTGTTGCTTCTATGAAAGTCAGCCTCCTGTTGCACACAAAATTTGTACAGATAGGCAATTATTTTATTCAAAGTTATTTTTGAAAACCAAAGTTTTCAGAGGTAGAAATATAGTATTTACTGTGGAACTATTCTACTGTTTTCCACAGTAAAAGAGAAAGCAGCTTTATTTTTTAACATGTATGGGACCAGCAAAGAAACTGCCTCTTCCCATTTGAACCTATAGTATATGGCCACTACATTCAATGTCAAAAATCTTGTTCTGCTTCCCACTTCTATTGGAGATATGGCTGTCTGGGGTATAGGATTGAGCTTCACATGCAACCAGCAGTGAAAATCCCATACTAAAAATAAGAATGAGGGAATCAATACCCATTCTGATGCAAATTTACTTAGTGTGAATCAAGATGCATTGCTATCCTTCAAGTCCATATTATCCTAGACATTATGATATTTGTAACTGAAAAATATCAAAGAAAAAATTAAATATAGCTATATTAGAAAAACGTGTGAACAAAATCCTACTGTTTGGGAGGATATACTGTGAAAAGTGCTTATGAAAATATGTACATTGAAAGAAATGTACTATTTTACACATAACCTTTTTTTAAAAAAAGAGAAATTGATGCAACAAAAACTGAACTTAAGGATGGGAAAATAAGAAACTAAATGAAGCAGAAATAAAAGATTTTAATCCTAGCAGAGAGCTTTGGCCACTTTTAAAGCTTTAAACCAGGCCACACAGGACTCACCATTTTTACATTCTAAGAATCTTCTGGGCCCTTCTGGGGCTCACAGACTTCAGTACAGATGATGAAAGAAGCTAATGCTTTATTTGGAATATGTCAGCTTCCTAATTAAAATTATTATTTTTAAATTAAGATGTATAGCATTTTACTGTATATGACCTATATACTATAGATGTGTGTGTCAACTTTCTAATTAAAATTAATTTTTAAAATCAAGATATGTAGCATTTTACTGTATGTGACCTACAGTATATGAGAGAGAGAGAGAATGAGAATACAGTGAAACCTCATTCTAATGGATTAATTAGAGAGGGTAGTGTCTGTTATTAACAAATACCTGTTAAACTGGAAAGTGTTACATGCTGTGATTTGTGTCATGTGCATAATGATGTCATTGTGCTATTTGTATTATTTAACATCCTTTGTGTAAGGATGCCATTTTATAAATGACGTTGATTGGTGCAGAAAATTGCACCATTGCATCAAGGTCCAATAAATCGAAGTTTCAGTGTAAAACTAAACAATTGAACAAATCTAAATCACATAATTTTCAGTCTGAGATGCCTAGTTGATGACAAACTAAGCTCTGTTAAGAATAATATATTTGTGGGCCTCTTGTAAAACTGTTAGATAAAAACTAGATAGACCACCTAGACAGTCTTTAGGCAAGGGATAAATAAAGTGTTCTCTCAGATCTGTACACCAAGCAATAGAGCAAAAAAAGGAGATGCTCCATTGATTCCATATGTCCATCTAAACAAGGACAGATTTGTTCTGTTTTAGGGATTTGTTTTAGGTGTCCCTTATGAATGGCGTTAGGTAAGGCATCAAATCTGGATAATGAGGAAATTTTATGTCCTTTTAAAACTTACAGTATTATGTACTTGAATAAGTCATACATAATTTCTTAGAAAATAGAGGTATGGGTACTTGGTCCACTAAATATGACTTCATAACTAAAATCAGATTTTGTTTTTTCTCAACATCCAGTGATTATTACTTTAAAAAGTTTTTAACTACACCAACGATAACTAATACCTGGATTTACCCAAAGAATAAAGTTTTCTTTAGTCTTTCTCCTGCCATTAGCCAACAACAGGGTTGTTAATTATGCAGGGGACCAGATTACTATATTGGAGTGATAAAGCCATATCTAGAAATGGATAGAAGAATCCACACCTGAGTTCTGATCACTTTATTGCACTGATAGACCAGTACAATGGTGTTATTTTGTGAGATAAACATAGTCACGCTTAGAGTATTAACAAAATATAGTAAAATATATATTAAAATTCAATTAAAGCAATTAAATACAGTTATAATTGTATGCACATTTACTTCCAGTTGGAAAGGCCACTGGAGGCATACTTCATAACTAAAAAAGTAGCTTCTTACAGGAGCATGTAAATTATGATTGATAGATAGATAGATAGATAGATAGATAGATAGATAGATAGATAGATAGATAGATACTGTAGATAGATAGATATTTTTAAAAAAATCATAGTCTTTAAATGCTAACTATATTCTTGCTTATAAAGAATTGTCATCTCACTTTTTTTAAAGCTTAGAAACCACTCATCACTTTATATTTCTTATAATTAAGAGAGCAAAATATAGTATAATAAATAGAAAGTTAGTAATAAAGTTATAAGGACCAAACGAGTTTACTAGTATTACAACTTAATCTGCATAAACCAGTACTAACCCAGAAATTTTGAGGAAAAGTTTTTCAAAGGGTTAGCTGAAAAACAATACAATTTTTTTAGAAAGATTAAAAAGCAAAGGTGCAGCATACAATTTTGTTAGACTCTCTGAATACCAAAAATATCTCTGTATGAAAGCTAAATCTTCTGTAGCAAAGTATTTTCAACTAAATACTTTAAACTTTGGTGTATTTTGCTTAAATGAACAAGGGACAGAAATTAATTGAAGTGATGGCCAGTTTGGTACAAAAGAATGATCAGGAAATCAAATCAGGGTCCCAGAGCCACTTGATGAGTGGGTGGCCTAGAAAAATAAAAATAAATCAAATAAAAATAAATCAAATGTAGCTTTTAAATCAATACAAGCAGCATATAATCCCTTAGCTCTTTTATAACCATATTTTCGTATTAGGAAAGGTAGAAACAACTGTTGTCACTAGGGGATTGCCCTCACCTAAATCTGTCTTGCCCTAAAACTAGCATATCCTATGCTTTGATCCATATTAATGCACAATAGTTGATAAATGCACAATAGTCCACTTTAATAATGTGATAAATTCATACTATAAAGTTTGGTGGATTATATTAAGAAAACCTATTATGGACAGATCTCAGAATAGAATCTTGCTCCTTTTGTATATATTGTAATGATCTATACATAACATTAATAATTGATAAATTATAAATTAATATATGAGAAAACTGCCATTAAAGTCAAGGTCGAGCATTTTGTTGTGCTTTAACCAATTAATGAGACTACAGACCATCCATACTCACCAAATGGCTATTCTGATTTTCTTTTAAAGGTTGAAAATATTCTTAGCAATTCTAAGACAAAGTTCCTATTTTAAAATTAAAATTAGGAAAAAATTCCTAGTCGTCTTTTCATAACATTATAAATCTGTGAAATCCTGTGGTTTATATCTTAAGATAATTTAAATCAAGGGTTATAATTAATTAAAATACTTACCCCAACTGTCCAAAAGAATTTTCAGGGCAGGAAGTAATCAGAAACTTTTCCATTAGGAACTTATCATGTGGTTAACTTAAACATAGGATCCAAACCTAAACTTTCCGCTTTGTTGTTGTTTGTTTTAATTCTATTCATAGTATTTTAATTAAGTCTTATCATTTTTTGTATTTGTGTTATTTAAGTTGCCTCATAGCAACTTTTCAAGGCCAGTCATGTACACATGAATATCTTGATATTTTTTTTAATCCGTTCAATCGTGTCCGATTCTCAGAGACTGCCTGGACAAGTCCCTGCAGTTTTCTTGGCAAGATTTTCGGAAGTGGTTTGCCATTGCCTCCTTCCTAGGGCTGAGAGAAAGTGACTGGCCCAAGGTCACCCAGCTGGTGTCTGAGTCTCAGCCCTATCTGTCGCTGTTTTAGGTCTGGTAGACTTAGATTTGGTGAAGGCCCAATTTGGATATCCACAGCGACAGATAGGGCTGAGACTCAGAGTAAACGGAAGAACCTGGTCATTCCTTACATGGCTGGCGTGTCTGAAAAGATCAAACGGATATTTGGCAAACACCACATACCTGTATATTTCAAACCCACCAACACACTGAGACAGAGGCTTGTACACCCCAAAGATCAAACTCCAAAACACAAGGAAAGCAATGTAGTGTATGCAATCCAGTGCAGTGAGGAGTGCTCTGAACTCTACATTGGAGAAACCAAACAACCTTTGTACAGGAGGATGGCCCAACACAGGAGAAGTAACACCACAGGACCAGAGTCAGCAGTTTATCTTCATCTAAAGGAAAAAGGACACTCATTTGAGGACATTAATGTTCACATTTTAGACAGAGAAGATAGGTGGTTTGAGAGAGGGGTCAAGGAATCCATTCATGCCAACTTGGAAAATCCTTCCTTGAATAGAGGTGGGGGCCTCAGGCATAACCTTTCCCCTATCTTCCTTCCTGCTTTGTCTTCTGTGCCTAGGAAGATTAAGACCATTTCACAAGCTCAACAGCAGCAGGGTAATCTTAACGATCCTCCTTTAGATGATAAAGGGACTTAGAAACAAACATCTCAAAAATAACCATGACCTAGCCCCAGGTGCAAGGTCACACAGCCAGCCTAGAAACATATTTAAGGATTCCCTTACTAACTTTACTCTGACTGAAGAAGCTCCTTGGATAAGGAGTGAAACGTTTCCACTAAGAAAATAGAAATCCAGTTGACATGATTCAAGCCACAGACTGTTCCACCTGGATGACTGAGAACCTTCATAGACATTCAGCCCATTCTCAGCTTTCTGACTCTTTATTTGTATGTTGACTTTATAACAAATATGCTTCTTGTTCCTTGGTGAATATTTCAGATCAGTAATTTCCCCTTACATCAGAGTTACCATATCTGGGCTGCAATAGTACAATTAGCCACTAGATGGCAGCAAATATTTGCATTTTCTATACCTCTTTGCTTCCACCTGGTGGTCACTTGGACTTCTGTAGCCTAGGTCCAGTAGACTTACCTTACATGCTGTATTGCCTCTCCCACTGGAAATCTTCAAAGGAGAGATCCATTTATTTATTAGCCATCAGGTCCCACTCACCAGCGGGTTAATATCCATAATGACTATTAATACTATTAACATAACATTAATATTTTAAATATATCTGCTTTGGGCACTTGCAGTTGTGACCCTGGCTTTACTGCTGTTTTACAGAAATAATCTACAAGATATATAAAAAAAAAGATTTGAAGATTCTGCTGTTTAAAGCCATGTGTCCTTTGTTATTGCTACCAAGAAACAGAAAATTAGGCCTACCAAATCTGAATGACCACTAAATGGCAGCAGAGATAAAAGACATTAATTGTTTTTCTCCCTTCTAGTGGTTATCCAGGAACTAGAGACCAAATTGCCAATATCCGCTGGATAATGGAGAAAGCCAGGGAGTTTCAGAAAAACATCTATTTTTGTTTTATTGACTATTCTAAAGCCTTTGACTGTGTGGATCATAACAAATTGTGGCAAATTCTTGGTGGTATGGGGATACCAAGTCATCTTGTCTGCCTCCTGAGGAATCTGTATAACGACCAAGTAGCAACGGTAAGAACAGAGCACGGAACAACGGACTGGTTTAAGATTGGGAAAGGAGTACGGCAGGGCTGTATACTCTCACCCTACCTATTCAACCTGTATGCAGAACACATCATGCGACGTGCTGGGCTTGAGGAATCCAAGGCTGGAGTTAAAATCGCTGGAAGAAACGTTAACAATCTTAGATATGCAGATGATACCACTTTGATGGCTGAAAGCGAGGAGGAGTTGAGGAGCCTTATGACAAAGGTGAAAGAAGAAAGTGCAAAAGATGGATTGCAGTTAAACCTCAAAAAAACCAAGATTATGGCAACGAGCTTGACTGATAACTGGCAAATAGAGGGAGAAAAAGTGGAGGCAGTGACAGACTTTGTATTTCTAGGCGCAAAGATTACTGCAGATGCTGACTGCAGCCAGGAAATCAGAAGACGTCTACTTCTTGGGAGGAGAGCAATGGCAAATCTTGATAAAATAGTTAAGAGCAGAGACATCACACTGACAACAAAGGTCCGCATAGTTAAAGCAATGGTATTCCCTGTAGTAACCTATGGCTGCGAGAGCTGGACCATAAGGAAGGCTGAGCGAAGGAAGATAGATGCTTTTGAACTGTGGAGTTGGAGGAAAATTCTGAGAGTGCCTTGGACTGCAATAAGATCAAACCAGTCCATACTCCAGGAAATCAAGCCAGACTGCTCACTTGAGGGAATGATATTAAAGGCAAAACTGAAGTACTTTGGCCACATAATGAGAAGACAGGATACCCTGGAGAAGAAGCTGATGCTAGGGAAAGTGGAAGGCAAAAGGAAGAGGGGCCAACCAAGGGCAAGATGGATGGATGATATTCTGGAGGTGACAGACTCAACCATGGGGGAGCTGGGGATGGTGATGGCCGACAGGAAGCTCTGGCGTGGGCTGGTCCATGAAGTCACGAAGAGTCGGAAGTGACTGAACGAATAAACAACAAAAGTGGTTATCCAGGAGTTTGCAGCTCAGATATGACAGGCCAAATTAAATAATTATTTAAGAGTATTTTAACAACATAATTTAGCTGCTAGGTGTTTTGTTCTAAAATTGAGCCCAGGTTTGAGCAAATTAGCAGATTACATTATTTGAAACGTATTTTAAAAAGAGCATATTTTAAAAATCCCAGTAGTTCATGAACTTAAAAAAAAAACCTGCCCAACAACGGGACAATGAGACTCTTTTATATTCCCTAGTGAGCCCCTATTAAAAATACAATTTACAGCTATGGATACATATAATCCAACGTGTTAACCAGGTGTTCCAATATTATTGTTTGAAATTCTACCTGAGTTTATATCAAATGAAGAAAAGCCAAAAGTTCAAATAAAATCCCATATTGCCTCTTTACTGTATGTAGGTAAGAAACATTTGTTGTAGATTTAATGGCAAAAAACTCAGGTAACCTTTAGGCCATTGTGCCCAAAGTTTCTTATTTCTTGCTTAGATTCTCACAGTTTACTGGCATTTCCTGTGCTTAACTGAAAATAAAAAAGTAGAATAAATCTAGGAATTTCTGGCTTAATTTAAGTAGCATCCTGGACACTCTAGCTGAATTTGACAATTGAGTGTTGTCATGGGATATTAAAATCCTGCAGAGGGCCCATTTAAACTATTATTTCATAGCCTGTCCCTTAATCACTTCCATGCTAGTACTGCACACTCTCTGCCAACATGTGTCTCTTTTATTTAATAGTTCAGCGACAACAAATTTATGTTGCTAAGCTCCAAAAAGTAAACCTTACCAAAATACCTCCCCAAACTGCCTTTACAGACATCCACCAAGGTAATGTGGAATTCAGTTGTCTTTACTTGCCCATAATTACTTCCAGATTTTGGCTGCCTAGCTTTGTCCTTTGGTCATTTTCTCATTTTAGCTCAGGCCAGAAGTCCTGATATTTCTTTGCATTGTTTTAAAACTCAGGTTTCATTGCAACCCACTCCCTTCACTTTTGCTTCTGCTGACCTCACTACATTACAATGATATAGCTCTTTCTCTAAGTAGTTTTCTCCTCTATTTGGTGATAACTTGGCCTTAACTGTGAGATAAATACTTTATTTAGTGTTTTTCTTTCCCCTACATTGGCCTGGATATTTAATATTAATATTTAAAGCAGATACTCTCCCCCAAACCCCCCTCCCCCTGAGTTGACTCAACATCTGTTTCTGTTATGTTTTACTTATGGAGCTCATACACAACATAGTTTCCCCTCCCATAATAATTACTATTTTTAATAGATCAGTTTGTAACAACTTCAGCTTTGTGAAAACTCTTAGTATGCTTTGCAACAAATGTACTTGCTGATTAAATCAATTATGATTTTTGTAGTAAGCTTTCTAAAATAATATTTTCATAAAATTATTTTTAAAAAAACCAATCAATGAAAATTAGTCATGTTTTCATCATCCTAGTTGTTTTTACAATAACTACAAGTTTTGCACTGAAATATTCTTTTAATGAAAATGCCATACCATAATCTGCAAACTTGCTATATGCAGTTTAGTGTTTTCAAAGTTCTAGAACAAATAACAATCTTTATTGTATTTATTTATTTATTTATTTATTATTTATTTATTTATTTAATTTACTTTATTTACTTTATTTATTTAATCTCTAGAACAATCTTTGCTACATTTGGTAAAGCTTTTTGTGCATTTGTGGGTTTTCCCTTGTTTTTTGTTGTTCTATATATATGCACAAAGTGGCAGATCATGCACAAAGTCAGTTTTTTTAAGTTCCATTTGTGTGCAACTTCATTGTCCATGGTCACAAATTGGGACCAGAAATATGCACAGAACCAGGTACTTTTATGTTTCATTTCTGTATATTTCATTTGAGAGTTTTAATAAAGAAGAACATGAAATTAATTTATGCCGGTGTTTCTCAACCTTGGCCATTTTAAGATATGTGGACTTCAACTCCCAGAATTCCCCAGCTAGCAGCAGCAGATCTTTAGAACCTCAATAAGTATTTTTCTTTTAGGCCTTCTACATGGGGAGATTACTCCCTGCCTTCTTATGTATCAGTTGAGCAAGAGAACACATCATGAGGGAGTTCCTTCAATGGAGTTCCCATGGTGCTTTCTCAAGTCAAGAAGCAAGTGCAGCCAGAGAGCCTGCAGTTTGATGGAGGGATAATAAAAAGAATACTCTTCCCTGCTTCACAACAATAAGCAAGCAAGCAAACAAACAAACAAACTAAAAACACTGCTATTAAAACAAAGCACTCTGAAAATGATGTAGAGACAAACAGAAGCTTATTGCAGGAGGAAAGAACTCCATAAAAATTGGAGAACAGATTTCAGCAAGTACTAGTATAAATGGTTAGAGCTATGTTAAGGATCTCCATTTTGTTACATTGGGATTGAAGCAATATATACATTTTGTAAATAAAATAGACATTCTGATAGTATGAAAATCTTCTTCCGCTACTTTTGGCTTTACAAAATTTCTTCCCCCAAACTGTTAAAAAAAAGTATTATGTTCACCTGATTTCTACTCTTTCTGTATGGTTTCTTCATTTGTTCCATTGCTAACTTAAACTTCAGAACCATATAAGAGAAGGAATAAGTTAGAATTTATTTCCACAGTCCTAAAAATTATTAGCCTTCCCCCATGTACCCACACTGTTGAATATTATGTTCATTTTAAAAATGTTCACATTAAATTCTAAAAGGCATTTACCATTACCTTCTCTATTAATCTTGGAATATGTTTTCTCATTCATGCTAAAGATTCCTCATTTTAGGTAAGAAAGGCTTAACAATCTTTGTGTGTGTGTGTGTGTGTTTGTGTATACACATTGTATGTATATGTGTGTATGTATGTGTGTGTGTGTGTATGTATGTATGTATGTGTGTGTGTGTATGTGTATGTGTATGTGTATGTGTATGTATGTATGTATGTGTGTGTGTGTGTATATATATATAATATATATATATATATATATATATATATATATATATATAATATCTTAAAGGAGCTGGGAGTAAAATTATGTGGAAAGTGTGATTGAGCACAGGTAAATACACCACTGATATCTGTCAAATCAAGTTCACAGACCAACAATGGCATGTCAGATTTTGATTGAATCTAAGTATGGCACCTTATAGCTTTCATGGGTGCTTTTTAAAAAGAGTGAAAAAATTTTTTGCCTGTGGCCATTCTTGAAAGCTAGCTCAAAAACAAAACAAAACAAAACACCCTCCAAACCTTATTTTCTTTTCCTGGTTTTATGGAAGGCCTATATTAGCACCAACACTGAGTATAAACAGGTTCTTACTGCATCAGGATTTCTAAGTTTTAAAAAAAAACATGTAAGGAGATTAACCCCATGTAGAGCTAATTAAGAAATGTTGCATTTGTTAAATGTTACAGGATGGGGAAATCTTGGATAAAAGCAACACAAGTAAACAAACCAAAGACAGATCCATGAATGTGCATTTGTTGATATTAAATCCATAAATCAGTTTATAGAAGGAATATATTTTAAAGCATATTTTAAGCAGAAAATTGTTTGAATACCTGTATTTAGTTTTGTTATGGGTCTGTACTACAGAATGAATATGATTATTTTAATTCTGCTCCATTCTGCACAACCCAATTAATAATAATAGAAGCAGCTAACTTAAACAGGTCCAGTGACATGATAATGGGTTCAAAGTAGAATGCCCTACATCTCATAGCAACAGTCATTGACACATTATTTTTTCATAATACTGCATTATGCATTACGGTATTAAAAGCCTCTTTTTGATTAATGAGTAGAATTTGCCTTAAATTTATAAAGGTAAGTAAAAATGTGACCTGTAAATACAGCCACTTACATACTGTATGTTCATATATACATATACATATAGCACAGCCATAATGTCAGTGGAAAAACAATGGATTTTCTTTCAGCAAATCTTAAAACTTCTAGATAGTTCTCATTACTGTCCAAAAGTGTTCTTTATTATGCTTTTATCCCACTTTTCTCTAATGAGTTCAGGCTAGTGTTCCTTATACCCCAATCTCTATTCTTCCTTAAAACTTCTCTGAGGAGTAAGTTTGGTTTTGATATGGCAGCAGACTTAAAAATACACCATAAACCTTATGACTCGGTGAGGAACTGAATCCAGTCTTACGGCATATACTGTATGCCCTTAATATTGAAGCTATTCCTGTCCTGTCCTCATGTCGGCTTCACTCTGAACTGTTTAAGAAATCTTGTCCAGGTACTTTGGCAACAGCTTGCTATGTATTCAGTCTGGCCCACAAGCCACCATTTCCTCCCATTGGACAATTCCTGCTCCTTTGTCCTCCCTTTCTGTTCCATGAAAACAATTGCAAATCACTCTCCTTCCTGTTGGCAGATCTTATTGGAAACATATAGTTTGTTTGTGTGTGTGTGTGTGTGTGTGTGTGTGTGTGTGTGTATACATGTGTTTACAAGTATATACACACAAAGTTTTTTTATCCGTTCAACCGTGTCCAATTCTCAAAGACTGCCTTGACAAGTCTGTGTGTGTATATATATTGAAGGTGGTTATTGTAGCTACATATATGTATATTTAATTGTGTGTGTGTGTGTATTCGTTCTTTCTCCCCATTGCATTTCTAATAGTTTTATACTCTGTCAGTTCCACTCACTATGGAACTCACAAGGTGTCTTTACTTTTCTCATAATTAACAGATAAACTGTATTTAAACTGTATATACTATAATATCTATAACAACAAAAATATGCCTACATTGCAGCACATATTATGAAGTATGTATCTCTTACCATTGACTAATTACAGCATACCAGCCACAAGGCTTATTTTTATACAGAGAAAAATGAAATGTGATCCCATGAATAATGCCTTAAACTATTACTTGTTTGTTTCTTTATATATTATTTAATCCCAATTGTATCCTGTTGCAATCGAAAGTAACTCAGCAGATCTAGAATAATTGTATGATATAAGTGGAAGAAATAAACAAAATGAACACATTCTGTAGGAACAGAATCAGAAAGGGCCCTTTGCTTGTACTTTGTGGGCCTTTAAGGCCTATTAGAACTATGGATGTTCATTCTATTTCACTATCTCCAAAATTATAGTTTTATAACCCCAAGGTTCGACTAGGATTAGGATTTGCATTGATGTTTGAATGATGCAGCCCCCCCCTCTCTTTTTAATATTATTTTGAATTTTAGAGTTTTAGAAGCTTGCATAGAGAGATCAATAAAGTAGACTTTTGCAGTAAAAAATAAAGTTGCATTTATTCAAAAAACAAGAACATATTTACAATCCTGTTTACCTTCTAGAGCAGGGGTCCCCAACCTATGGGCCACGGCCTGTTAGGAAGTAGGCTGCAGGGCTCCCGCCTGCAAACCCCGCCCCCCGGTGAGCGCAATTACCCTGCCCAACTAAAGAACTGGAGTTTATTTTGTCCCAGTTTTGTTCAGCAAATGAAGCACTTTTACTGATTATTAATTGGTTACCAAGTATGAATCTGTAGCTCCTCTGGCTCTGTTCATACCCCACAAAGATGGCTTTCTTTGTTCTAGAAGCCCCTTTGCGCCTCATCTGCTTTGGAATGTGCACCCAAGCTGTGCTTCCAAAAATTCTGAGGTGACTTACTTTAGGCTTCACACCATAGAACAAATGAAATGGTGTATCCTGAATTACACTGTTAAACAGTCTGTTTTGCACATAACAAGCAGTGGACACTGCTTCACCCCAAAACTTAAAAGGTAATCTGGCATCTTTAAGCAAACACATCATGGCTTCTTGCAAAGTTCTCCCTTTTCTCTCTGCCAATCCATTCTGTTCAGGCATGTAAGGGTTAGATAAAGTGTGCTCTATCCATTTTCTGACAAAAAAACTTTTAAATTTTGTGGATAAATATTCTCCACCTCTGTCAGATTGCAAAGCAGATACAGGTTTTGGGAATTTTCCATTTGGCTACGTTACAAAACTTTTAAACTTTTCAAATGCGTCATCTTTATGTTTCAAGAGATATATTAATGTGTACCTTGAAAAATCATCAATTATGGTCAAAATATACCTTGCTTCTCCAAAACTAGGAGAGAAGGTACCTATCACATCAGAATGGACTTTCTCTAGGGGACTAGAAGTGGTTCTATCTGCAAATTTCTTTACAGGAGCTCTGCAAGTCTTATTTTCCTTGCAGACATTGTAATCTAGATATTTATCACAAGATTTCAATTTTAGATCAGCACATATGTTTGGCATTTGTGATATGTATTTAAAGTTGGCATGAGCAAACCTCCTATGAAGCAAATGAACACACTGGTCATGAATAGGAGTATTACCAAACACAGCCTTTGATGTTTGGTTCCCAGAAGCTTTCTGGACTAAGTACAGTGAATCTTTCTGAATACAAGTTGCAACCAACTTACCATCCTTCCTAATTTAATAGCCATCTTTCTTAAAAGTTATGGCATATCCAGTTGCTACTAACTGAACTACAGACAAAATATTAGATTGAAAACTTGGTACAAATAAAACATCTTTAACAGTTTCCCCTAAATAAGATAGATACATACAGTATCACCTTGACCCATGATCTTAGACATAGACCCATCAGCCAAGGAAACACTTTGTTTGTTAGTTTTAGACAAAGATGCAAAAGAACTTTTACAATTGCAGATATGACCATTTGCTCCACTATCTAATACCCAATTATCTTTATTATTACAATTTTCAACAACCTGTGCAATATGAGAAGTCTGCAGAGCTTTCTTTCTCGTTGTTCCTTTATTCTTCTGTTCAATCTTCTTACCTTTGAACAACTGGTCACAGTCCTTGTGTAGATGCCCAGGAGAACCACAATGAAAGCAACACTTGCTTGCAAATGCAGAAGCTTGAAACTCGAGGCTTTTTCATTCTCTTGGCTTTTCACATTGTAGTTTTGCTGAAGAAATGGGTGCATTTTTTTCTTGTCTCTTTTCTCATTCAGCAAGCAGGCGAGCAGAGATAAACAATGGAGTTAAATCAGTTTCAGGGATCGCTTCCAGAGTGCAGATCAAAGTGTTCCAAGAATCAATCAGCGAGGACAAAATGATGTAGGCTTTTGTGAGAGGGGTAAATTCCAAGCCACGTTCCTGAAGCGTGTGGAGATGCTCTGGTAAATTGCCATGCTCTGGTAAATGAGCTTTATACAGCTTCTTAGTTAAAGGTACTTTGCTTCCAGCTGTAGTCTTTACATATAAATTACATAAAAAGTCCCATAATTCTTTGAAAGTTTGCAGACCACGAACATGCATGAGCTGTGTATCCTCCACTGATAAAATTAACAAAGCTTTATATTTCTCATCCCGACTCACCCAAGCTTGATCAGGATTTGCAGGAATTGGGTCACCTATGGAAGACCACAGGTCTTCTCTCCAAAGAAAACTCTCCATTTTCAGAGCCCAGTTCAAATAATTAGAGTCAGAAAGATGTTCTAAAGGCATACCTTGGTAACTTGCAGCAGCCATTTCTTCTCCTTGCTTGAAAACTATGAGGCTTATGATTCAAACAGACAATCCAGGAAGTTTCAAAATAAAAGTCTTCCCTGGCCTATGCTCACTTGCTTTTCAAATGCAAATGAAATTCTTTCCTGATCTCTTTCATTTTTATATAATTTAGCTTCTAGCTTCTCTCAGCTGGGCCCATAACCTTTTAATATTATTTTGTATTTTAGAGTTTTAGAAGCTTGCATAGAGAGATCAATAAACTAGACTTTTGCAGTAAAAAATAAAGTTGCATTTATTCAAAAAACAAGAACATATTTACAATCCTGTTTTCTTTCTAGAGGCACAGAGGCAGGCAAACACATCTTCATTAGAATAGAAAAAGATAAGCAGAGCTAGCAGCAGAACAAAAGATCACCCATATACAACTTAACTTCTTGATCATAAACAATCATTCACCATAGTAACCAATTAGCATGTGACTACCCAAGAGTCAACCTGGCCAAACCAGAATACCTTACATGGTAACAAAACACTTCAGAACACAAAGATAAACCTAGTATGGTTAATGGAATCTGAATGCTAGCAGACCTTTTGGCGCCTATCAGGTGAGAGAAAAAAATTACCTCAGTTTGTCTTTTTAAACTAAATCTTGTGACCCAGATTCTTTTTAGATCACGAAATAAAAAATATAACATCTCTCTCTCTCTCTCTCTCTCTCTCTCTCTCTCTCTCTCTGTGTGTGTGTGTGTGTGTGTGTCTGTCTGTCTGTCTGTCTGTCTGTCTGTCTGTCTGTCTGTCTGTCTCAACTGAGCCCTTGGATTGTTCCTTCAGTTTTCTTCTTGTAGTACAGTGAACCACTGATTTACTCCCCACCCTTTTAACTTCTTTGTGTATGTGTGTGTGCATAGGGGAATATAAGGAACAAAATGGCTGGAAGGGAATATTTAAACCTTCCCTTCTTACACATTTTGGGCCCAAACTGGACCAGATTACTTAACAGCAAACAAAAAAAGCAGATGATACTGTAAGCCATAGTTTATAAGAGGTAATGTCAACCTTTTAAAGGCCTGGAGCCACAGAAAATTATTTTGCAATGTTTGGCCCCAAATAGAAAAGTCATTATGCAAAATGGACATGACTATTTGCTTTTTGTCTCTTTTTTATTTTTGGGATAAGGGTGTGTTTCTTCATTTTTATTGAAATATTGGAAATGTGCCATAATATTCTGCAATTGTACCACAAAATTCAGCATCAGAGGACATTCTGGGGCACATCTATCTCAAATTGCCCACCTGGGTTTAATGGCTAAGTAATATGTGAACCTGAAGATTATAGCTCATTTGAAATTACTCTTTCAAAAACCCTGGGTTAGCACAATGCATGAATCCTTCCTTCCTTCCTTCCTTCCTTCCTTCCTTCCTTCCTTCCTTCCTTCCTTCCTTCCTTCCTTCCTTCCTTCCTTCCTTCCCTTATGTGCTTTTTGCCAACTCGGCCCTTTGTCATCTTGGAGTTATTTCTGTATTGTCATCCTCTTCCTGAAAGGAAGTTGAAGAAGCTGAAAAAAATGCTGTAAATGAGAATTTAAAAGTAGGAGTGCTACCATTTTTCTTCAAAATACGGTAACGTTATTGCTGGAGGGGAAGAAATAGTGTCCCTGTACAATCTGAAATAGTGTATGCATTTTGTCTGTGTGGTGGTAGGGGCAGTGGGTTCGGTATGGTAGGAATAACTCTGTGTTATTATCAAACAATCTTTTAAAAAGTTAGACAAATAATGGAGTCCTTCCAGAAACCTCCCTTTTTAAATGAGTCTGTTCTCTCACCAATGAGTAAAATATTCTGTGGTGAGTGTTGTTGTTGTTTTTTTAAAAAAATCACTAGATAACAGAACGGATATACATTAGTCCTGTGAATGCACAGAGTACAACAGCAAATCTCCAATATGTCCCCACCTTCTTATCCAGAGTGTGCACCATTCTTACAGTTCACCCTCCACCCCGTCCTTTAAAGCAAGAGCCTCTCAAATGCAAAGATTGAAATGCTGTTTGTTTGTTGATGCTGAGGTTGTCCCCCTTGATTCCTTGGCAGATTATAGGAATAGCTCACGATAATGAATTTAGATGCTATGCAGCCCAACGATCCTGATTAATTCATTCAGTGGCCTTGATGTTAGAGGAGAGGAGCGAAGGGACCAAGGGTAAATCCAGTTGACTTGGTGTTAAAGTTAACATTAACAACAGGAACAGCAAGCTCCCAGCGTTCGACTGTCACTGACCCTTCAACAAGACTCCAAAGCATGGTGATTCCCATATTTCCCCTGTTAAAGCCCAGACAAGTCTGAACAGTAGCGTGTGGTTGGTTTTAAGCGTGCCCTGTGTTGGGTGGTCTGGGGACTTATCCTACTTCCTATCTCATTTGCCTGCAAACGCCTTCACCTTGTCAGGGCCAATAATTATCCAGCTGGTGATGCTCAGAGCTGCCATTCCTTAAGATTGGATTAGATTGAAGAGGCTGAGGCTCGGCTCCTCTGAGCATTTTCGCCGTCAGTTAGTGTATCCGCTGGGGGCCTGGGGAGGCCTACAGCAGAGCTACACTAACTTTCTCTCCCCTTCCTTATTATGGAGCTTAATAACAGCAGGCAGTGTATTAATATGTAAGAGATCAAGAGATTATTGATTAGAATCACTTGCCTAATATCCCCTGTCTGTCATGTAGTTCAGCAGCCCTTTCATGATTTTTTGTGTCAGTCCATTTAAATATTCATGACAGAGTTGCTTTGTACCTCCACGGCTGAATTTCTAATTAATCTGTCAAAAGAAATACAATATGCCCCTAAGCCTTATTATTATAAGGGTCAGCTGAAACAGAGATGGCCTGGCTAGGCCTAAGGGGTAATTAATTATAACAATGCAGTGTTTACCTTGGTTGGTACCTGCGGCCTAAATGAGTGCTAAATTAGACTCAAACCTCTTCAGTCTGTGTTTGAAGCACCCTGATATGCCAGAGTAAATCATAATGATGGGGAGGAGAGAGTGGAGTGCCGCTACTGTGTAACAACATAATCAGCAATTATGGTAGGGAAATGGGGAGATGGGGGAATTTTATCTCATTAGAAAAGCCCAAGTAGAAAGTTTTTTTTTCCCTGTCACCAGCTCTTTTCTTTAGAATTCAAATGATCTCCCTCTAAAGGTGAGGGATCTCAAATTTAATTCCAGTGCAGAAAGCTGGCCTAATTAGTGGTATACTTTGGCTAAAATATGAATGACATTTGCTCCAGCTTCCAGCGGCCTATTAATAGAGGGTGTCAGAGTGAAACATTAAGTGTATCATTCTTCTGTCAATTTATTTCTGTCATTATTGTTTCTTTATTTCCTCTGCCGCATTATGGTCACTAATTTCTTCTCACTTTTATGAGATTCTTAATGTGGGCCTTTAATGAACTCCAAAAACTCAACCCCAACTCTGGAATTAAAATACTAGTCTCCTGTCAGTGTGACGCGGCAGAGTAAAGCTTGAATAGTATCATTCTTCTGTCAATTTATTTCTGTCATGATTTTTCTTTATACTCTGCCACATTATGCCCACTAGTTTAATTCCATTTTTATGTGACTTGTTAATGCGAATTTTAGGTGGCTTTTAATCACCTCCAAATTTGTAGAATATCACAATAAATCACAACTGTATCCTCTCTTATGACAATTTATTTCTGTCATTATTTTTAATTTCTCCTTCCTTATTATAACTCCTAGTTTCATCTCCTCCTCTGTGACCTTTACACTGTTGCATTTTAAAAGGAAGCACACTGAAAGTTTGCTCTTTGCAGTTTCAAAAAGCAAAAGCATTTAAAAGTGTTCTTCGAAAGATGACATGGTCATTATAGGCATTTGCTTACAACTGGGTTACATCCAAAGCCTCTGGTCCTATTTGCTCCAAACAGTAATGAGATACATGAAAAGATGGCAACAACAACAGTTTCAAAGAACAAACATAGGTTTGGGAGGCTTGTTTCATAGGGCTTAACAACATACCTAATTTGCAGAATGCTAAACATGAAACAAATTCTAATATTAGGAGATGGCTTTTAAATAAATGACATTTCATTAAATATATTGATTAGACTCAATCTAATTCATCTTTATAATGAAAGGATATAATTAATTAACATTGGTGAATTGTGTTACTGATGATATTTCAAGGACACATTGAACATCATGCAAAATTGGGATAGGCAATTCAGGAAATGTCACTTTTCTTTACTTATGATAGCATTCCATTTTTTAAAAAATGTGTTGTATTATTATTTTATAGGCATGTGATATAAATCAAAGCATGGTGGATTGTGTCTGGTATCTAGAAAACAGTATGTCTATAGCAAACATCTTCCCTACCACCATTGCCCTCCACCCCAGGGAAAAGCATGCAGCAGGATGGCCCTATTTTTGTTCTCATATTTGATCAATGTCATGCTCTCCAGATGTGTTATTTTTGTTGTTGTTGTTGCTCTATCAATATTAACTACAATTTAGGATGTTGATATTACAAGCATAAAATTATTTGACTTTTTGATCCAAAGTTGAGTATAACATTAGGAGATAGAAACTGCTGCCTATTGTATCAAAGTATTTGTTGTACAGTCTTGAACTGATTACTTAGTGTTGAAGTCTCCATTGTATAATTGCTTGTGTGTGTGTGTGTGTGTGTGTGTGTGTATAGTTAGTAAAAGGAAAAAATAGATAAGCAAAACATATTGGGTTTTTAACTTCCCCCTTTTTATACATCTGCTAATTTACAATATTGTAGACATTTAAGCCCCCTTGGAAGCCTGACTGTAAGTGATTATATTTCCCATACTGTGTGGTGTATTGTATGTATGGGAAACATTTTTACTTAAATTTAGTTAAAATTCGTGTGTGTGTGTGTAGTCAGTTTTGCCATTGCTGCATATTCTCCAAGTTTAAGTTCCCAATCAGATATTGTTGAAATTGTATCTTTCTTCCAGTGTTGAGCAAACTCTCCAGACGTATTGTCGAAGGCTTTCACGGCCGGAGTTCGATGGCTGTTGTGTGTCTTCCAGGCTGTGTGGCCGTGTTCTGGAAGTTGTGGTTCCTAACGTTTCGCCAGCATCTGTGGGCAGCATCTTCAGAGGGCAGGAGCACTGTGCTCCTGCCCTCTGAAGATGCTGGCCACAGATGCTGGCGAAACGTTAGGAACCACAACTTCCAGAACACGGCCACACAGCCCGGAAGACACACAACAGCCTTCTCCAGATGTGTTCTGGCTATAATTTTCAGAATCCCAGCCAGAATGGTGGAAGCATGATTGGGAAATATGAGAATTTAGAATTATAATCACATCTGGAAACTCCAGATTGGGGAGTACTATCCTTGACAATTTGCCTTATATAAGGTGAAGTGGGGAGATTTCTACTGAAATGCAAATCCCCATAGTAAAGGTTACTCCAAGAGAGCTTATTTGAATATTAAACATTAAGATGCAAAGTGTTTAAAAACTGAAACTTAAAGTCCATTCAAGTTGGGCAGCTAATTAAATTTAAATAAATAAATAAGATCTGAGTCAGAAAATAAATTATTTTGTCGGTTTCCATTACCTAATCCTATCAGATTTTCAGGCAAGCCTGTTTCAAACTGAAATCCTCATTTTTTATTCTCTAATATTGCAAACTGGAACTGGAACTCTTGTTGTTTCTATACCCCATTCAGTTCAATTGCTGCCAGTCTGATTGGTTCTACTGATCTTAGGAAATGTAGTTAAGAAATCACCCTTTTTTTGTTCTCTGTAAAACATTTTATCTAATACCTTATGACATAGCTTTCCAAACTGTGTGTCGGGACACGTTAGTGTGTGGGCTGCAGTGTCTGGGTGTGTTGCAGCTGCTGCTGCCTCCGAGCCCTGCCAGGATTCCGTGCAGGCCCTAGTGCCTGCCTTGTGCCCTGCTGTAAGAGTGTGTCGCGAAATGATGCATGTCTAAAAAGTGTGTCACCAACATGAAAAGTTTGGAAAGCTCTGCCTTATGACATTATTAACCAAGGTTGCTGAAATAATTTTGCTTTCCCAACATGAAATTAAACTTTCTTCTGAGTCTACTTAGGAACTTCAGATTTCATCTTCTGTCTAAAGTTTCAGGCACTGCATGAGGATGTCAAGAGAGATGAAGGATTTAACAATTCAAGACAGCCTCTCCTAGTATGAACCTGCCTAGTTGCGTAGGTTAGTAAGATAAGTCCTTCTAAAGTTTGTCAGAAGTTTGACCATTGATTATGCCAAGGGCTTCTTCTATGGGGCTCCCAGGCTATGGAGTGCATTTCCCAGGGAGCAACATTTGGCTTCACTTTTCCAGGACTTAGAAAGATGGTAAAAACATACCTCTTTCATGAAGCTTCCAATTATTAATTAGTTAATAACTGATATTAATTTTGATTTTAATTGAAATAAATTTATTTTGTTTTATACTTTTTATTGTTGTAAACTTCCTTGAGTTTTGGAGGTTTGGGAATAAACAAAAATTTAGGATCTAAATATAATTCAGCTAAATAAACAAATATAAACTCAGTTTTCTATCCCTTATACTTCAAGGCTGTTAGAGTTACTATATTAAATTAAACATAATAGTTCTAAAAATTTTCCTGACCCTCCTTAGAGTTTTGTTTCCAGAAATTCTTCGATTTTTAGTCCCAGTCTTCAAATGTCTCCTGTCCAATCTCCTATATTTCTTGACATGTTTGTCACATCTATCTATCTATCTATCTATCTATCTATCTATCTATCTATCTATCTATCTATCTATCTTTCCCAGCTCCATGCTTCCCATCCCATCATCTTTATTTTTTTCAACCTCATATGTCATCTTTGTCATTTTTAAAGTTATCTAGCTCTTTTTCTCTTCCATCTATTCTTCCCTTGTTCCTATTTATTTCCACCTGATCTAATTGATTCCATGGCCTTAATTTCCCTCCATCTTGATATCTGTTCTCATACATCTTTAAATCATCTTTAAATCATCTTAATTAGGCATAGTATATCTCAGCTGCAAAAATCAGATCAGTCCTAGTTGGCAGCAAAATGATGCAGAAAGTTCTAATTCTTTTCTACCATCTAGTAGCCGTCTGGACTTCTGCTCCGCAGAAATATTTTACCTAAATTTAATAGAACCTATATAGCTTCTCCCCTTGCTATACCCTGAATAAGATTCTAATCACAGCTAAACTGAGCTTACTGTTTCCTCACCAAAAAAAAAGTCTTTCTGGTTCTTAGTTCCTTACTAAGTGGGATGTTTATAACCATTATGTGAATTACCCCAGCTTAGCCAATTGTTTCCACAGAAATTCAAGGCAACTCTGAAACTTTCAGTGCACATAAAGGATTTTGCTGTGCTTCTAAAATGTCCTAATACACTGTCAACTTAGCAATGGAATGTGTCTGGACATTGATATGAATGAGAAAGTCTACCCTTACTTGCATGCAACAGTGTGTTCATATTGCATTGCATTGTTTACTATATGTGCCTATGGCCTTAAGGCTCATGCTGTAGCTCTGGGGTATTCTAAAATGGACTACAAGTTTTTAAATTCCAAAGCAATCATTGGTGGAAACAGATTATTGAAGGAGAGAGGCTCCCTCTAATTTTTCTTTCTGCAGAAGACAGAAGTTAGGCCTTTCCATATAACAAGTGCATAGGATGGTACTCTGAATCAATATCTATTAAGTGGAGATACAGCATGAAGCAGCAGCACTTCTAGAGGATTAAGCCTGAGGCTGCAGGCAGATATACTGGTTAGTTTACCTAGATGCCAAATAGGAATTATTCCTAATCTATCTAGAGACTGTCCTCCACAGACTGTTATATTTCTATTCTAAGTTGCGTTTGAGCCACTGTTTTGAGTCTTCAGTTCCATTGCTGAGATAGGAACAATACAGGCAGGCATAAAAAGAATAAGGGCTAAGGATTTGAAATACCACTTCTGAAAAAAAGAGAAGCTTCACAACATGTTCACCTAATGTAGGCACCCTAAGACTGATGGAGGAACACTAATCATATTTGCAGAAAATAGGATGTTGGCATTTATGGGATAAATATATGAATCTAGGGCAACCATAAGTTGGCACTATGTAAATATATTGAAATTAAACTCCAATAATTCCCAGCCAGAATGGCTTAGATCCCAAAACAGTTGATGGGTACCAGGTTGGTAAAGAGTGCTGTAGATTATTCAGCATAATTGTCTGAATGTAGTTAAAATAGAATAGGATTAGTCATATTTCCTTCTGTGTTTAAAGCCAGAAGCAGCTTTTTCCCATCTCAAGCATCAAGGCTATTCTGACACCATTGAATTAGCTTAAATTAAACTGCTTGAAGCTCCCCATTACCAAGATTCAGAAAATTGTGTTCCAGTTAAAAGTTTGCTTTCTTAACTTTCCTTGACTTTCTATGAAATGTTTCATATGATCACCAACAAGCAACAGCATAGTCATGGGCAATCAATGTTGTGGTTTTATTCTCAGAGCTGGAATTCAAATGTAACACCTGAAAACAATGCACTATGGAGGTCCAGGTTCATAAAACCATAAATTCTGTTTTACAAACATTCTTTGCAGAACAAGCAAAAACCCAGTTTCCAGTTCAGATGAAACACAATTTAGGATCATAGGAAGTTGTCTTGTATCAAATCGGACCATTGTTCCATTTAGCTCATTACTATCTATGATGATTGATAATGTGGTTTCAGTTGGGAGCCTGTCTCGGGTCTATGAGGAGAGATCAGGGATTGAATCTAGCACCTTCCGCACTCAGAGCATGTATTCTGCCCACTGACCCACAATTATTCTTAATGCAGAATCAAAAGAAAGTGAATCAGAGCAAATGAAAGGTGGAGGTTGATGTTCTGTCTGAACAATTCTGTAAAGTCTAATGTTACATCTGAATGGTCCTGTGAAGTTAAACCCAACTAAAAGAAATAGTTATGTGCAGTAATATATTCGCGGAAATTATATTTCTGAGAAAAACAGGTAGAAATAGCCAGCAAAAGTACTCCATTTATCTTTTTAATAATTATTTAATGTGAAAAATATGTCTGGGCATGAGTTTTTATTCCTTTTTCATGTAGCTGTGTTTAAAATTAATGCAAATGTGTCTAAATGGGTTAACATTTTTTCAAAATATCTTGAAGTGCCACACACAAATTCAATCTACTTTAATATTCTTTTTTTCATGCATATTCTTTTTTCATTAAATAAAATATCAGGAGGCACAACAGTATTTTCAGGGAACTACAGTGTCCATCTTATGAGAGGGCACTCAAATGGGGAGAAAGGATCAGAAAGCAGAAAGTGTTTCAGCTATAAGCATGTCAGTGTAAAACCTCATATATTGTTAATATGTATAAAGACAACTATATAACCATAGCAATCTATGCCAAGCAATAGCAGCAGCAGAATTACTCCCTTTCCCCCCTATTCCTATATCTTTGGGTTTTCTGTAGGGGCATGAATGAAATGTCTCTCACTAATGTTAATGACAGAGCATAAGCAGATTGCTGAGTACATCTTGTCCATTCAAGGAGGAGTTTCAGTCTCTTTGCCTCCAGTGCACCCAAATCCTGCATTTCAAAAGTATACATCAACATCTCTCAGATGAGACTCATTGTGGCTTTTTGAAAACAAATCCTTGTTACTAGACTTTTTTTCCCTATAGATAGTTACATTCCAAATATAGCTCCAATTAGCAAGCAGCATGTAACTCTTCCAGGAAATGAGCAAAAGTGGTGGATTTAAAAATGACAGGCTACAAGAATGATATGGAAAAAGTGGACTGGACATACAAAATAAACCAGCTGATGTCTTAATAATTAAAAGGGATATACAAATAACAAACCAAAAGGGTGATCTGGAAAACTTTCCTATATTGGATTTACAAAAGGGCTTGTTAAAGTTTTGAAGAATTTGTGAGAAGGGACAAAGAAAAAATGAAAAAAAATCAAGTTCTAGGACATTATTTGATGGGACTAAAGATAAAGATTATTTAAAGTAAAAGGAAGGTACAGTATATAAAATTGGTTTATTTGATCAAGGTTAAAATAGATATGTTGTTATCTCTGGTAACCCTTAATGGACTGACCAGGACTGAATAAGGATTTGTTTATAGATAAGAGATATGGGAAGAAGAGATCATTTGTTGTATTCTAAGAGAAGATGATAAGTTACTAAAATTGTTTATACTTGTGATGAAGGGGGAAGTCATTTCTTTTATTTATTTATTTATTTATTTATTTATTTATTATTTCACAATATAAAAGATAAAACCTATACATTTAAAACTACTATAAAAATAAAAAATAAAAATCCAAAAGATGGTCTGTTCTTAAAAGGAGGGAAACCACTAAGCCAACCACCCCCAGGAGGAACTATCATTTCCTTCACTCCAGGCACAGCGGCAGAGCCAGGGCTTCAAGGGCTTCCTAAAGTCCAGGAGCGAGGGTGCCAGTCTCACCTCAGGGGGCAAGTTATCCCACAGGGCGGGTGCTATTGCAGAGAAGGCACGCCTCCTGGACCCCGCTAGATGGAATTCTTTTACAGAAGGGATCCGAAGCATGCCCTCCCTGCATGATCGGGTGGGGCGGGTAGATGTGGTCGGGAGAAGACGGTCCCTCAGATACCCTGGTCCCATGCCATGTAGGGCTTTAAAGGTGATAACCAACACCTTGAATTGAATCCGGAAGCAAACTGGTACCCAATGCAGCTCACGGAGTAGCAGTGTTACATGTGCTGATCTCATAGCACCCAGAACTACCTGTGCAGCCACATTTCTTTATATATTTATTTTCTTTTTCTATACTATATTCTTATTTTTTCTTTTTTTCTTTTTTTCTTTCTATTTTTTCTTCTTTTTTGCACTTTCTATTTTTTCTTTTTATTCTTTTATTTTTTTAGTTTGTATTGTTTTTTATCTTTTTAATAGTAATGTTTAATGAAATTACTATATATATATATATATATATATATATATATATATAAAGAAATGAGGAAAAGTGGACAGAAAGCTGCCAGAATCTTTCTGAAAAACCTTCTGACATTTGAGTATTGCCTGGCTTTTTAGCACAGAGCTCCCTAATTCTTAATTAGAATGCCAAAGTTAATTAATAAGTTTTTTCCAATTATAAATTAACTTAGGATCAGAACTCTGGCTTTGCATGTAATTTCCTAAAATCGCTTAAACTACTGCAAAAACATGTCTCCTACCAACCATAACTTTTTTATTTAACACCGACAGAGAACTTCTCTCTGAGTTTAAATTTTGCAGCAAATTATATCTATGGGGATTTAAGAAAAATCATTTTTAAAAATTGCAAGTGTTTTTTCCCTTTCTTTTGTCCCAATCTTTATATAAAAATAGCATTCTGAATGTACTATTTCTCTTAATAGATATATAGAATTTGTCTCAATATTTTCTGTTATTGTCATTACAGAAAAGGAAGAAAGAAAGAGGTGACAATTTGTGTCTGTGTGCGTGCGCATGTGCATTTCCTTTCATAACTATTACCACCTTTTCACGGTTTCTTCAAAAATGATTTGGGAGGTACCCTCATGCTGTTCATTTATAGAATCTTAACTGGAGAGACACTTATCTCTTTAGTAATGAACCAGTATAATTAAAGGTGGAAATGTGGAAGAGTTCAGACTCCAGCAGCATGTCATATAGTTGGCTGCTGCAATTCCTTCGTGGTTTATCAAAGACTACTCCTTTAATATGGAGATTACACTTATGTACTTGTCTGAACTTGAAAGGCATTTGCCTAATTTACTTATTAATGAGATGTAAATCTATTTGTACCGCACGTCACAAGTTTCTTGAAATCGCTGCTACTTAACTGGTGATAAACCCTATGATTTAAACGAAAAATAATACATTTAGCTTCCACATTCATTCTGTTAAAAATTGATATAGTCTATGTTAAATTTATTAATATTGCTTGCTGTCATTCAGTTTGCAGCTCTTACTGAAATATGACTTGACAGCGGCCGCATTAAAGATGTATGCCATTGTATTCAACAAAGATTAATGAAGCCCGGTAAAAATAGCTGTAAAAGAGAAAGTGATCCGAATGTAAAATCAGTGAATTAAATGAGGCCTTGCATACCATTTTTTAATATGCATGAGGAGGGAGGCAGCGAATGAAAATGTCTCCCTGCAAAGTTCATTTGGGAACGTTTCAATATTGTCTGAATAATATCACCAAACTACTCAACAGCAGCCTAATAGAGACCCATGAGCGAATAAAGTCTGTCCATGTGTGCCCTGTGAATCAGAGGCAAGCACAAACACATGCACACGCCAGAATTTTTTTTCCCCAGACGGAATTGGAAATCTGAAATCTAAATAGCGGGATCATACCAAATGAAACCCACCTAACACACTTACAAGCATAGATGACTCTTCTCTCCACACTGACTTCTCAGATTGTCTACAATCTGCTATACAGAGTTTTAATACTATATACCTCCTTTATTAGAGAATAGAATAAAGGGATTAGATGCCAAGAATTTATAAAAGGTTAATACGTCTGTCTTTTCAGTGATGCTTTTTTACTCATTCAGATCTATAAACTGCAGTGTTTTGTTCGTTTGTTTTGAGAGACTTCTGTAGAATAGAGAGGTTACATAATGTATTTCTCAAGCACTCATTATCAACCTCTGTTGAATTTATAACCTAACAGGTTAAGACTTTCAAATAAATTAGTAGGAACATAAAACACTGCAAAGCAATCGCAGCATAAACATAGCATATTTATTAATCAGGATGTTGGCTTATTTGTACAGGACTTGAGTTATTCTTGGCAGCTTTGGTTTAAGATTTGAATGTATTCTGAAGGTCAAAGGCTCTTCACAATAGGTCATGTTGAAGATTTTCTTCTCTTCTCTTTTCTTTAGGGATTATTTTTAATTTGACTAGGTAGATCTTTGGCAGCAAAGTCGTAATGCACCAGAAAGATTGTCAGCTTGGAGGCAATTTGGAGGTATAATATGCACATATACAGTGTAAAACCTTGTAGAAAAGCTCTGCCTAAAGCATAAAGTGTCCCAAAAGGATGAAAACCAGTGTTTAAATTCAGAACAACTTAGATGGATTTTTGTTCTGAGTTTCAGCTTATATTACCAGCCTGTTATGTAGTACTGGAATTCAAAATCTATGTTTTGTGTTTTCCACATTAAAAATTCTTATTATTTTGTACTCTGCTCTAATGGCCTGGTGCATAACGTTTATGCTTTTGCATTGGATTTTCCCAAGGGTCTCAAGTATTCCCGGGTTTCGGCATGTTCTGTACTGGTTTCATCTACAGGAAGCTCTACAAAGTTACAAGGGCCTAAAAAATATGGCAGAGACAAATGGCTTTTTGCATCTCTTTTAGGTAAGGGTAAAGAGATAAATGGTGATAAAGCTTTCATTTTTTCTGTTTTATATACAGTATGTGTATGTATGTATGTATGTGTGTGTGTGTGTGTATGTATGTATGTATGTATGTATGTTTATATGTATGTATGTATGTTTATATGTGTGTGTGTGTGTGTGTGTGTGTGTGTGTGTGTGTGTATATATATATATATATATATATATATATATAGTCATAAAAGAGGACCACATTGAGATCCTCCTTGAGATATAGGTAAAGCATGCTGAGAGCCTAAATTAAAATAAAATCTACTGTACCAAAATTCCAAGCAAAAGTTGCCTTTACCTCCTTAGGTCTATCTAGGTCTTCTGCCACTCTTTTCTTTTTCTGACTATCATGAAAACCCAGAGCTTGACTGGCCAAGTAGGTAAAGGAGGACCATAAAAAAGAGTACTGGAACAGGGAGTTCAGTGGCTGCAGCTTTGCATGGTACATTGTAATGTTATTTATTTATTATTCATTTATTCAATTTAGAGACTGTCAAACTCTTCAGAGACTCTGGGCAGCTTACAATATTTTGGGGGAGGGCAGAATCCCCTCTTTTTTAAATAAACAGAACAGTGTTACTTGCAGAGAACCAGCTAAGATCCTGCCTCCCTCACATATACCCTTTGGATGATACAGGTTGCCATATGGCACTAGCTGAACATCTTTTATGTTGATCCTAAGAAATATATTCTTCCATAATGCTTGCCCTGAGAATGTGATTCCCATTTTCAGTTCCAGCATTCCAGCCTGCACCTGTTATAGTTTATGGTTTGATCAGTATAATACAAACCAACATGGTTGAATTTCACATACTCAACCATTACACAATATATCTTGCATGGATGTTCTGAGTAACACCAAGACGATGAAGAGTTTCTGAGACGGATTCCAAGAATCAGTCTGCCTCTACTAAATGCAATACATGTTATTTTTACATCTTACCTGCCATTACTGTGCTTAGGAGCCATCCATCCAGATTCAAATATGTAAATGGGAAGTGAATGTAGAATGTATTGCTGCAATGGAAGAAATAATAATGCTGCTTCCCCCTGCCCCCTGGGTATATTGTGGGATCCTGTTAGATAGGCTTATATTTGTAAAATGTTAAGTTGAACTTGAACTTACCACCTTGTTAGCCAGAACTCTTTCAGCATTGACACCTTCTGTTTCTTTAATTCTTTAGCATTTTGCTTCCTTATGTGCAATGCAATGCATTTTTCTTGAGGACTGGCTGGCTTCCAGTTGTCAAGTTGCTTTCCTCTAGGTTTCTAAGATGTCCATCTGGGCAATCAGAGGTAGGGAGGCAGGCTAATTTCTTAGTAACATACTGCCAGATAGCATTTGGAAGGAATAAGATAGCAGAGGAATATACAAGGCTGGCAAGTACCAGAACTGTCAAATTGCCTGTAAAAAGAGCAGACACTATTGGCATCATTTTATCCTCACTTTAAGATCAGAAGCATTTTTTGTCATTAATTGATGGAAACAGATTCTGACAACAAAACAATGGACGTATTCTCCCCTTTATTTGAAAATGTGTTTTGAAGCTGCGCTGGAACCAGTCCCTTAAAAATCAGCAGCAACTGAATTATGAATAGAAGCATTTTGCTAAGACTTGATTGCTAAACTTGCTAAATATGTTTTGGAGTAAGGTCTTAACACAGCTAGAGACTCTGCTGCACTACAATTATTTGAATGTGTCGCCTCTTGAAAAGTTTCCTAAAAAGCCAAAAAATAATAATTACTGTTCCTTTGCACCCATTACAGGAAAGCAATCATAATATTCTCAAGTTGCAGGAAATTAAAATATTGCCAAGTTGATTATTACAATGCTAAGCTCTCTAAAGATCACAGTGACCGAATATAGGGCACACTGTGATTAGGCAAAGTAAATGCAACATACTGTATCTTTTATATCTACAGTATTTCTGCTTCAAATTTGCCTTAGAATACTCTTTCAAGCACATAGGTAGGTAAACTTTATTATGGTCTTTAACCAGCACATGACTCTTTCTAGTATTCTATAAAGTTTCTTTCTTTTTAGCTTTTTTTAAAAGGGTAGGTTTTTTGTTTTGCCCTTGAATTGAATATTCTTACTATAGTCTTGTTCAGTTTGTTCAGTTTCATGGGGTGTGTGATACATAGGGCTGTTCTTTAAGATCATTTGGAAGTTTTAACTGTGCAAAAGTTAGCTGTGAGAATTTTGTCTTTTGTGTCTGGTTTTTTTTTTTGTGAAATACTATTACATCAAGGTTGACAAAACTATACAAGCTGCCTGTTCAGTTCAAAGCCTAATTCAAGGCATTGTTTATTAACGTAAAAGCCCATAGAAGCATGAGTGCAAGATATTTGAAGAAGCATTCCCTTCCATACCAAATGGCCTTCTATTAAAATTATCACATAAATCTCTGTGCTGAACATTTATGAACATATGTGTGCATTCAAGCTTGTGGCTTATGGTGTGTGTGTGTGTGTGTGTGTGTGTGTGTGTGTATTTATATTTCACTTCTAAATATAAGCCTGCATGATCACAATAGTACTGACACAGTACAGACATAGTTGGCAGAATTCAGGTGTGCTATAATCAGTAGAAGACATTTCTTTGACATGATTACATTACCTCCCATTTCAAATTTCATTGAACCATTCATTTTCCATTCTGCTGAATAGCGATAGGCAGATGAAAGGATGAGAAGGAGGAACAGTCATGGTTGTATCAAGGTGAAGTTTGTAGCACTGATGCCAGAGGGGGAAAATGAGTACCAAATTACTATGGCAATGACTCAGAAATGAAACAGTTACAGAGAGGGAATCAGCAGGAGTGCAAATTGGCACAAGTTCTCAATACTGAATTTACTGTGAGAAAGCAAGATACAGAGTGCCCTCCATCATACCCCTGTAGCATTTTATAGTTATTTTATTGCTCACAGAGCCATTCAGCCATATATAGGTGGGGATTTTCTATGACATATTTTACTGTAGTTTAGACTGATCTAGTGTGGAGCCAATCTTTTAGCTTCTGCAAGTTCTGCAGAAGATGTTATGAGCTGTAAAAGAAGTGAAGTGACCAAATCTTTTGATTTCTGATGGTTAAAAGTGCATGGCACTTTCTTCTTCAGAGTTCATGCCTTTTATAGCCTAGTGTTTACCTAAGAAATCATGAACAATCAGTTTAAAGGAGTGTGCAAAAAATGCCTGCTGAAGAAATCTCCCCATTCTTGATGCTACAGTGGCTGTAACCTTTGGACCATTATTAAAAGGAATAATACCAAGATTGAAAGCAAATGAAGCCATTGCTAGGAAATCTGGCATGCATAGCCTTCAATCCATGCCTTTCTACATTTTTTATTTTGAATAATCCCTATTTGCTACTAGAATAAAATAAGCTTTTTTTTTGAAGTTGATATTTTTATTACGTGATGCAATCAGGAAGTGAAAATTTGGAAATCTAATTGTACAGTTATTAAAATACGCTCCTTATTTATTTATTTATTTATTTATTTATTTATTTATTTATTTATTTTCTATGCTGCATATATTCTGAAGATCATTCAGTGGCCTGTTAGAACCAGTGAATGGAGCAGAGCTTAACATTGTGTAAACTCATGGGCAGAAAAAGGAATATTGTTTAAAAACACAGCCTGTGAGCACATTAGAGAGATTCAGGTTCTTATTCTTACACTTTTAGCCCACCCAAGTATAAAGAAACACACGCTTAGACATTGCAGGTACAAAAAGTAAGTACAAAAGAGTTCTTACATTTATTTTGTCCAGGTACAGCCATTTCAGTAGAAAATTGGCTTCAGTTCTTCTTTCTGTTTCCTAAACTGTATACCTGTGGCCCTGTTTGCTTCCAGAGGCTGTGTGGAGAAAGGGGCTTGAGGCCTAGCACATGGCTTCTCCATGGAGAGGAGCAGCCACATGCTGCTTCATCCTCAATGGTGGAAGAATCAGAGAGAGAGAAGAGGAAGTGGGAGGGGCAACAAGCAAATTCCTCTAGCACAGAGTTTGCCTCCTAGAGCAATCACCCATATGCTAATGAGGCATGCTTGATTTGCTGAATTCCAACATATTCCAGATTCAAATCTTGGGCGTGGGATGATTTTTTAAAATTTATTTTAATATTATGGTAGGGATGAAATGGCAGATGGGTAATATATATAAAAAGGGGTGAGAGGGACCAGGAGGCAATAGCATAGGATCCACATGAGGGTGGAATGGGTGCAAGTGATGAAAAGTGCAATGCAAACCTTATTACTTACATGCTTTAATTTTATGGGTTAATAGCAGATGCCGGTGGGCACAAAGACTTCAGGAGAGTATAGAGAATTCAGAAGTCCTAAATCCTCAAAATTAGAGAATGTCATAAAAGTCAGAATCCATATTTCAAAGAGCCTAATATTTATTCCCAATCATCTACTAACAAGTCCATGTCCAGAAACTGATTACAATGTGTGAATCAGCTGCACTGTATGTTTGAAGATATACTGTATATAGGTAATAAGACTAGGGTCTGGAACAAGGCTGCTAGCAAATAAGCATCCCATTTGGCACCCATTAGGCTCCCTGCCTGACCTTACTGTATTTCTTATATTGTTGTAATTAAGCAAAATAAATGGGAAGTTAGCATTCTATAAAGCTAAGCATTAGCCTTAGGCTTGTCCTGTATTTGCAATTTCTTAGACACTAGCTAGTGCAGAGCTTTCCAAACTGTGTGTCGCGACACAAAAGTGTGTCGCCACACACAGCGTGGTGTGTCGCCACACCACCCGGAAGCGGCGGCACACGCGTGCATGGTGGCAGCGGCAGCCGCTGCCGCCGCCACCGTGCACACGCGCGCCGCCGCACGTCCCCCCGCGCCGCCGTGCACGCGCTGCCACATGCCCCCTCGCGCTGCCGCCGCACGCCCTTGCGCCGCCGCCATGCGTGCACGGCCGCACGCCCTCCTGTGCTGCCACCGTGCACGCGCGCTCCGACGCATGCCCTCCTGTGTCGCCACCGCGCGCGCGCCACCGTGCCGCCGCCGCACCAAAAACTCAGAATAAGCTGAGTTTGACTGGGCTATCTAGGAGACTAAAGATGTGTCAGAGAGCAACCTGATCAGATTTCTTGTTATAGCATGTTAATCAAAATTTCACCTGTGTCCACCAAACATAAAATGTTGAGGAACTTGTTGTAGGGGAACAGCAACAAAAAAGAGTTGGAAATTGCTTTCAAGCTATCCAGAGATGCAGGAATCTGCAGGAAGTATATGTATTGTATTAGAGCAATCATATCTGAGCTGCACAAATCCAGATGATCACTAGATGGCAGTAAACAGATATAGGAAACTCATAATTTTTTGCTGCCATATAGTGGTCATCATATAGTTGTATGAATCAAGCACAGTTATGTGTCCATGATTTTGAGTCTTGGCTATAATATCTATGCTTTTCTACCTGCTGCAGTGCCCACCTACATGCTGAAAAATATTTTATAGCTATGGGCATAGATAATCAAAACTCAGGTCCATGGACTTAGGTAAATGAGGCCTGATTATTTCAGTCAAGAGCTCTTACTATGAGCGCATGACATGAACAGCCCACTCATATCTTCCCTCAATCAACAGACTTACCCTTGCCTGCCAACAACCACAAACAAAGAATGCCTGCATTCTTGATGGGGCATCAGTTTTTAAATCTTCCCAGGTAGCAGGCTCTGTTCCTACGAGGGAATAGCCATCTTGCTCAAACTGCGGTTGGCACCTTTGAAAGGGCACTGGGTTTTCATACTTCCTTCTCTAATCACTTCAGAAATTGCTTGTTAACTGCTTTTTAGCAATTAGGAACCTTTGGATAGACAAGTCTGAAAACACCAGGTGAGTTTCCACCAATCGTTAGCAAAAGACGTTTTCAATAAAAGTTTAAGGACTTAAATTTTCTTTTTGTTTTTTTTTAATAAGCAGCAAAATGGTGATTAGAGCTTTGATTTTAGAAAGTTACAAATGGACTAAGGGTGGATGGATGGATTTGAAATAAGATTTTGGAATTAATCATAAGAATTCTTCCCATGGGAAAATGCTTCTGTTTTGAATTATTTAAAAAAAACATGATAGGATGGGACTTTGATTGTTAGACACTACAGGGAACAAGAAGGAACTAAAGATTACAATTAAAGGAGAAGAGCACTTAAATTTGACTTACTAATACAGAATGAAGCAAAATATTTTAACTTTGGACATATTGAAGAATATTTTTGAACAATGGACCGAGAAGTTAATTTTAAGAGTGTCTGCCTCTATAGATAGACTGTGTTTAAAATAAGTTATTGAAGAGGAACAAGTTTTACCTGAAAAGATTGAGACCAATCTGAAAGTGGTTATCAAAATGACAGACTACAAGAATGATATGGAAAAAGATGCTACACTGAACATACAAAGAAATCAGCTGAGGTCTTAATAATTAAAAGGAATATACAAATAACAAACCAAGATAGTGACCTGGATAATTTTCCTTTATTAGATTTACAAAAGAGTCTTGTTAATGCTTTGAAGAATTTTGTGAGAAGGGACAAACAAAAATGAAAAGAAATCAAGTTCTAGGACATTATTTGAAGGGACTAAAGATCAAGATTTTTAAAAGTAAAAGGAAGGAATATAAAGTTGGTTTATTTGATCAAGGTTAAAATAGATATGTTGTTATCTCTGGTAACCCTTAATGGACTTTTGCTGATCAGGACTGAAACGACAAGGCTCTAAGGATTTTTTTATAGATAAGAAATCAGATATGAGAAGAAATCATTTGTTGTATTTTAAGAAAGGTGATAAGTTACTAAAATTGTTTATACTTGTGATGAAGGAGGAAATCATTTCTTTATATATTTCTTTTCTTTTTCTTTACTATATTCTTATTTTTTCTTTCTTTTCTATTTTTCTTTCTTTTTTCTTTTCTCAACGTTCTATTTTTTATTTTTATTCTTTTATTGTTTTTAGTTTGTATTAGTTTTTATCTTTGCAATTGTAACTTTTAATAAAATTAGTATTAACAAAATTTTATTATTGTAGAGGGTTGCATGCTAACAAATTACCAAAAGCCAGTCTCGCCTCATCTAGTGCCTTCCACATGCATTGGGATTATATGTCCCCAGATTCCTTACTAGCTTGGTCATTGAATTACCAGTTAAGGAGAGTTGCAATAGACAGTTCCCTTTGCAAAAATACTCATGTCTAAAGTTACTTGCCATGAGACCTAAGGTGGAAATTAAAAGTGAGAGCGCAACAAGGCTTCTGACTGCTTTAATTTTGCCTGTATAAAACAAAACAACTATTTAAAAAAGACTCATTAAACACTGCGTAGGAAAACAATAAAACTGGATTTTGCACCTTTTTTCCCCCTGAAGTGTTTTAGTCTGAGCATGTGAGCCTCTGGCAAACATTGGTACATCAGAGAGTTACATCATCTTTCATTTTGTTGTTGCTGTTTTTTTAAAAATATTTTTAATGTCTTGCTTCAGGAGGTTATCATTGCAGAATGCATCATCCAAACAGGGTCATTCCTGTCTGTGTTAAACCATAAATGTAACTGCTGCCATCGTTACAGTATCTTGTTTGTTTGTTTGTTTGTTTTAGAAATTTCATTAATTATAAATCTGTTCACTGTTTGCCAGTGAGTGATCACTGCCTCTTGTTTACTAATAGGCTGAGCTCTGAGAATTTCTGGGTACATATGAAGGATCTTTTGCTAGAAATGTGGAAAGGGAAAAAAGTAATGGTGTAATTTCTCAGTATGTAGCATATTTACTATGAACAGCAGGAATCCGTCAACTCAATTAAACATTACATAAGACCCTCCATATCAATGGAGACCATTTGGAAAACATCACCTTTCTATTAAATATGACTGTAGATACTGCATTTGTTGGTATTTGAGTAAATCTAAGTCTATTTATGAGAGCCAGTTTGGTGTAGTGGTTAAGGCATCAGGCTAGAAACCGGGAGACTGTGAGTTCTAGTCCTGCCTTAGGCACAAAGCCAGCTGGGTGACCTTGGGCCAGTCACTTTCCCTCAGCCCTAGGAAGGAGGCAATGGCAAATCACTTCTGAAAAAACCTTGCCAAGAAAACTGCAGGGACTTGTCCAGGCAGTCTCTGAGAATCGACCCAATTGAATGGTTTAAAAAAAATCTATTTATAGGCTTATCTGTTACATGAAGAAAATATAGGGATAGCTCCCTGTTGCATGAACATAATCTATACTCTTCTAGAGACAAAATACAGTACTTAGCCTATTGAAAGTAATAGAGTGGATTCACCTTCATAGTTAGTTTTAATGGACAAGACTCTGCATATCATAATATCAAATACGTTTTCTGAAAAATATCATCCTCATATAAGCATTATATAAGAGGACTGTTGCCTTTTCTTTGGAAGAACACTGTTACACTTTTATGATATATGTTAAGGGAGAAACTAGACAGTACCGTTGATTCTTGCTCTAGTGTTTTTACATCAAAAGACCTATGTCTGCTGTCCAGGTCACTATGATATCATAGATGAAGAGTATTTAATGGCCTATGTTTGGTCTCTAGAGAAAAACAGAATAGTTAGCACAATCATAAAGTCAGACAATGCAGCCCCTTTGGCAGGTTTTTGTTGATAATAGGCTTGAACTGCAATCTTTTCATCTTGCTATAAAGAATCTTTCAAAGGAGCTTTGAGATGCATTAGGAGAATAAAGCAGGGGCGAGAAAAGTTGCTGAGTCCGCAGCAGTAGTGTCCCCCTACCATTCCTAGAATAAGGCTAATACTGTAGCGTCTGTGTGAAAACTACCTCACCCTCACATTAAAAGGAGCTTATCATTAGGGATTACCTAACTGCTACCCCAGATGCAAGTCTTTACTTAAAGACTTAAAGATAAATCTCTTTCCATTCTCTATCCAATGACATTTGCAGCTCACTGCAATTTACTGAAGATCTTCCAAAAAGCAAACATGGGATTACTCCTGGTACTCTTTTAGTGGCATTGTAAATGTTTGCCATTTACCAAGAAAAGGGAAAAGGAAGGACACATAAACACTTTGGCAAAACATCCTGTAATGTTCAGAACTGGCTGACTCTTCTTTCTTTCTTTGGGTCCAGTGTGAATATGTTTAGCCTAGGTCTTGCCATGCTTCCATATGAAGCAATGAATAAACACAATCTCAGTGCCCACCCCCCACCCCATTCCCAGACAGTAGTCTTTTCCCAATTTCATTCAGAAGTGACACATCCAACTGAAGAAATAATAAAACAAACTTCTGTGGTGACAAAATAAAATATTTTAGCTCTCTGTATTTCTCAGCAGCAAGCTCTCTGCCTCAGAAATCTTGAAAAGAATTTAGTGAGGTTGTTTTCTTTTATGAAGACTGCCAAGTTATTGATGAAGATTATAAAATAATAAAAAGGGGAAATAGTTAAAGAAGGCAAATTACAGGTTTGGTGATAAAGGATTTTCTTTGTCTTCTGGGTTACAGTGCATACAAATTATATTCATAGGCTAGAATTACATAAAGTAAGTTTATTAATTTTTGTTAAAGATAACATTAAATTTATAATACAGTGACACTTAATCATTAAAGGAGGGTAATGACAAAAAAGTCAGCAAAATGAATAGCTATCATAAAGACTGTTGAGATTCCTTTTACAACGACCTGTCTCCCCCCCCTCCTCCTTCTTTGCAGTGTACAATATGTTGCACTTTCAAATGGGTTTGCAAATATTATGCAAGCACTTGAGACCTTCATTTCAATTGGTGCAAATTTGTGCAGTATGTGAAAACCCTTTCTCAGCCAAACATTATTTTCATTCTATCTTCACCAGCATTCATTCACAGATAAATGTTATAATAGTAGATCTCACAAGTTTGCAAACTTGAAGTTATTAATATGCAGTACAAATAATTTTAGTGAAATGAATTGTAGTTCTTCAAAAAGCAGCCCATTTTAGAGAAAGGCAATTGAGATGCAATCAGGTTTGGCTCAGTTACCAGCTAATGTTAACATACCAGTAAATACTCCCTTGAATTCAGCTTGATCCTGGTGACTATATGAACATGCCCTGGTAGTTTTTATGTAGTTGCCTTCTTCTGTGATGTTGGTTTTTTTCAACTTCATAGAATAGCCTACTGCCTGGGATAGCTGATCTTAATAAAGATACTGCTGAACTATGAATTTTAGGTTTTTGAATATATATGTTAGCTTTTATTTGGAAGACTACCCAGGCCAATTCCTTCTGAATTCTAGTCCTGCTCTTCCATCAAAATATCAAGAAATCATCAGAACAGCATTATAAGAAAAAAAGATTGTGGATAAAAGATAGGATGACCAGTACTGATGTCCAGTGATATCTCCAGCAATCTGTGATGATGCCAAAATGACAACACATGCATCATGCTGCCATTAGATCAGAGCTTTCCAAACTGTGTGTCGGGACACATTAGTGTGTCGGCTGCAGTGTCTGGGTGTGTCGCGGCTGCTGCTGCCTCCGAGCCCTGCCAGGATTCCACGCAGGTCCTAGTGCTTGCCTTGTGCCTTACTGCCTCCAAACCTGCCCTGCCAGGATTCTGCGCAGGTCCTAGTGCCTGCCTTGTGCCCTGCTCTAAGAGCGTGTCACAAAATGATGCCCTGCTGTAAGAGTGTGTCGCGAAATGATGCATGTCTAAAAAGTGTGTCACCAACATGAAAAGTTTGGAAAGCTCTGCATTAGATACTTGCTTCAAAACAACTGACACAAGTATGTTAGCTTCACTACCTGCGTGATTATGTCATTGTGCACATGTCATCATTTGTCTTTCCTTGCCAGGCTCAGTTCTCCACTTGAAGGTTCACATAGAGATCAAAAAGTGTATTTTTCTTTTAAAATGTGGATTTGACACTGATGTAAACTCAGTTTCCAATACCTTAGTTGTATAACTAAAAGGGGATGGTGGCTGAGATAAATAAGGGACCATTGCCCTGTTCTGCTCTAGTTTCCTTCCTAGCAAGACCATAGTAAAATAAAATGCAAATGATAGAAGACACATTTCCCTTTTATATTAACATTTTCCATATTCCAGGCATGAAGTACAGCATTAAGCTTTAACTCAAATGAAGTGCTGATCTTATGCATGTATATAACATCTTTCATTCTATCAGTGTATTCCATTTTTATCACACTTTTTTTCCCTTTTGGATGATGGCAACAACCAAATGGTTTAGCAAAATGTACAACATGAACCCAGAGATGAAAATAGGTGGAATTAGCAATACTGTTTTCCTCACATTTTCCACAAGGAAGTTGGAATTATCTTGGGGCAAAGGCAAGTTTAGGGATTATTCATTTATTTGCAACCCAATCACAAGTTCTATGGGATGCTTACAATATAAATTAAACTAATTTGATAGATAAATCATAATATCTTATACATCATAACAGCTAATGAAGAAGCATCCATTCCGTTCATTGGTAGATGCCTCTTCAACTCAGTGGGTGCCTAGTGATCAAAAGAGCACAACCATGTCAATCCTAATGCTGGGGGGATAGGATTTGATTCCTTTTATGATACCTTGCTTCATATGGCCCTGTCATTCTTAGTCAGCAAATTCTCTTGAACAAAGTTCTTCAGAATTCTTGCTTATTTGATTACTTGTTCAGCTAAGCATGTACAATTGTAGCTTGAGTTTCTGAATAGCATCCCCCAATTCACTCAGTAGTTATCCATACTCTCAGGACTTCATATTAGATATGATTTATGCCTTTTCCTGTAAAAATTTAACCTACCTTTTAACCTTCTATATCTGATGTAGAATAGTTGTTAATTACCCCATCCCAAATCACCTGAACATACTAGTTCTTGCTTATGTATGTTTATGAAGTGAATATCCTTTGTATAAAAACTCCTCAACTGTTCTGTTTGAAATTCACTAAATTCTGTTTGAAAATGCCTCACTAAAACATCCCTAACATCATATATTAAAGTTGAATGAAATTTTCCAGCTCTGTCCCTGTTACAAATTTCCAGAATGCCTGGAATGAAATTTTAATTGCATTATGTTGAAAAGCAAACAAACAAAAATTCAAATCATAAATTGTATTTGCCCCAACCTAGACTGAGGGATAAATAAATTTATCTTTCAATTAGTGTTGCTTGGGATTGTAGCACTAGGCAAATGATAATTCAGGCCAGAGCGAATTGAGCTATTACCAAACCTCTAAATCAGCCCCTGAACTGAATTCTGTGATTTGTGCACATCTTACTAAAGTTGACAAGTATTTTTCCCTTCTGTCTTACTTTAGCATATCAAGAATTGTAAAGCATGCTGCACAATTGAAGTAATATACAAAATAGAGAAATATCATTATAGAGTCCTGAGCCTAAAATTATCTAGTTGTATCATCACATCATTATAAATAGTTAGAACATGAAACACTTAATAATACAGGAACATGCCATCATAGAATTTAAAAATATTTTTCTTATTCAAACCTGTGATACAAATTTGCAAGGCCACAAGAAGGAAATACTTGGGAATTGTGGCTAACATTGGAATTTTGCAGATCAGATGTTTCTTTTTCAGTATCCAATTTAGTTTGAAAGAGAAAGGGGAGAATGTTTGCTACTTTTAATCCATCTGAATCATAGTTAAAATAATACATGAAAGTCATTTTATTATCAGGCGGTTGTATAATACTTCAGCTCTCTCTGAAAGTACTCTGAGTTGCACTTAAAGTATATCTTCAGAGATATTAATACTCTTTAATAAGACAGCATTTTGTTAGGTAGCAACGGCCATTCAAAATGTAGTGCAATATGAATCTTCATTAACTGAGAATGTCAGTTCTTATGTTAGATCGACGACTAGTATAAAGTACTTTGTGATCTGAAGTATAAACTCATCCATCCTATTATAAGAGGCTGGGATAAATGCAAGTTATTTTGAAATGACACAGAAAATTCCACTAGTTTCTTTCTCCTTTCCTGGCAGTAAAGTGTGTATCGGTAATAAAATGCATAATTAAAATGAACTGTCCTTTTGTAACATCCCAAATCAGCTCTCTTCTGCCAAACTACATATAAATTTGAAAGCATAATGTGTAATGTTGTCTTTGCTTTCTTTAATTAGTTCCTGATTTGGCTCATGTGGAGGGAAGGCTCACTTCTCCATCAAAATTATCCAAGGACATAGAGAAGCATACAGGCATATACCATGCATAGCTAGAAAGTTTAGTAAAAAAAAGTTCCCCTTGATGTCAAGGAGAACTTTTTACTAAGTCTCTTTGCACCCAAGTGAGAAAGGGAAATTTTAATTCTAAACATGATTGCTGAGTGAAGAAAGACACTTCCTCTACCCACATACTACATTCTTCACACAGACTGGTAATTAATTAAAGAAAAGCAAAAATGTAGTTTCTTGCTACACCTTCAGTGTACTTTGCCTTTCACTCTGCCTAATGATAGGGCTGAAGATGATTAGACTGCCTCTCTCTAGACTTTCCTTTCTCCTATAATATAAATAATAATTAATTTTTTCCAATTAGAATATTGCTATATATTTTCCATATGCAAAACATAAATTGCTAATTGGTTTATTCTCCAAAACAATGTCCTAATGATACAAATCTATAAATGCACTGAAGCTGCTAGAATGATTTGCTAATCTGTGGGCTGTAATAAATATTTCTTTGTATCAGTCTTTTCATCCATATTTCCAAACTTCATAACGAAACTTCAAGGGGAGGAAGGAAAGAAACTATTAGCTGTGAATTAGACATTCTCTGGGAGACATAGGATTGTTTTTCAGGATGGAGGGCTCAATTTCCCAATCTCAGGTGTATGATTAAAATCAATTAAATCACTCTTCCAATGTCAGCATCAAGATTCTCCTGACAAATGAAATTATGCGAGAAAAGTGTTCACTTCTCAACCCTTTCTCAGTACCGCTCACATCCACAAATGAGATCAAAATGTTCAGCTTAGGGATTTCAGAGATATTTTCCATAAGAACACGAAAAACTTCAGGAACCCTATGTAAGTAGACTTTATAGTCTCTAGTGGCAAGATTTTGATGGCCTCTGTATGGATGGATATATTCATGACTAACAAAAATGAAAAAAAATTGAACAAAATTTAACTATTTGCAACCCACATTCATTTCTTCTCCCCATCATCAAATATATTAATGTGTCAACTGTAGTATTATGTACTGCTTGGCAAGGATACATGTAGTAACCTTTGCATTTTAATTTTTAGTCAGAGATATCCCTGATGGGAACTTCTCAATAATAAATATACAGTAATAGATAGAAATTTCTACATTTGTAAAAATTACTACCAATAATATACAAATTCTCCTGCACTTGCTTCCCAGATATAAGGAAAGAGAGCTCTAGACTCAACTTCAAATAATTATACTATTCTTCCAAAGTACTGAATTTGTTGTTTATTCGTTCAGTCGCTTCCGACTCTTCGTGACTTCATGGACCAGCCCACGCCAGAGCTTCCTGTCGGTTAATAATAATGCATAGTCATATTCATCAAAATAATGCCATATATTATCTGTCCTTTTCTGCTTTGGGGGGATGGGGGATGGTTAGGAAAGATTGATATTAAAGCTATAGAGAGATCTCATCTCTTCCTCCTCCTTAAATTATGATGTATTCTTTTAAAAATTGTAAGCTGCCGACAGTCAGGCAACCTCAAAATCCAATAAATAAAAAATAAATAAAGCCTTGCAAGTGGGAAACTTCACATTTAATTCATGATATGGTATAAAGCAGTTAATAAGTTATACTGATGTTCTCTTAGGTTTTGATACCTGAACATAGTATGTTACACAGCAAAAGAAGGAAATCTGCTGACCTCCAAATGTTTTGAATTTCAACTTCCATCAGCCCAGTTGTTATAGTTAATTCTGAGAAGTGGAGGTTTAGTAGAGCAATGTGTTCCACTTTTGTATAGGTTCATGAAATACACATTAGGGTAAATTGGCATACACATGTGAATACATTTTTCTGCAGGCTTACATACAAGAAAGAAATTGGCCAGACAGCCTTCATATTTATTTATAAATTTTAAATCTTTTTTTTTTTGGTGTTGGTGTTGGAAAAATGATCCCCAAATGGGGGTTATATACACACCCTTGCCCAGGCACTCTTGATGAGGCCACAGGAAACAGATTGTACTTCCCTGCTGCTGATGGTAATGGAAGCTTAGTAATATGTACACCTTTGAGTTCATAGGAATATACAGAGATAGACTTGTGCCTTATCATATTGTAGTGTTTTATGACTAATCCATCTCCACATAATAAGAGCAAGGGCTTATATCTATCATGGAATTTTTTAGGACTCTATATCCTCATTGTTCATGATACCTGTAAACTGTCTGACACTTGGCAACAGTAAAAAAAAAAGGGGGGGGGAATAATAAAGGTATTTTTGCAGCACTTGTCTGAGCTCCAAAAATAAGGAAGATAAAGTATAGTTTGGATAAGATCAATTACATTTTACTTTTATTGCCTATCTGGTCAAGTTTGTTATACCAAGATTCTCAAGCTCTAATCAGCATTCATAGCATTTATAGCTCACAAGAAGGATCTCACCAGGCAAGGCTAATTCAAGGTGGGATTTACACAACTTTCCTTATTTTATGTATCTTCTTTTATTATTATAGTATTATAGTATTGAGGAACCACAATGAAATTTTATTTCTTTGGAATTGACACACAATGATTGAAACCCTCAAGAGGCAAAGCATGGAAGAAATCCACCAGAGACAATTATGCACTAGAAGTTACCTCCTTTCTCATATTTTTCTCTTTTCCTTCTTCCATTTCTACCCCCCAACTATGACCACAAAATCAACACCTCCAAGTGCTTTTTGGCTTTCATTTTGTTTATTCCATCCATAAATATTTTATTACTTAAAAAGGAAAGCAGTGTTTGCTCCTAATTGTTTTTGATTAAATATGCTAATTACATTTTGGAATATTAATGACACATACACAACTAAATGTTTTAATAATGCAATGAAATAAGCTGGCAAATATAACAACAAATTAACCTGAAACTGCTACAAGATTTTCAGAGTTTTATATTACATTACTACAAAAGAGAGTAAAATAAATAGTATTTCATTCTGGCATGGATATTTAAGGTCTATGTTTCTTAAAATAACAGAAACTTACAGCAGGATGAACCTTCTTTTCACAAGTCTTTTAGAGGTCTGTTGGTTCCTTTGAATATCTGACTGATGGCTTCCGGGACAGGCAGATTCAATTTTGGCTTGCCTATAGGATAGGTCACTCACAGCGTTGTTACGTTTGTATCTTTATGTGAAGAAAATTGTGTCCCCTACCACTATGAACAGCCCAGTCTCTTTGGAGTTAAGGACATATAGAACAGACTATGTCTGGCCCATGTCGTTATAATAGGCATTTCAATCATTACTGAGTTCCATAAACATTGTACATTGTTCTATGTTTAAAAAGAAATGCAAGAATATCCACCTTAGCTTTCATATACAGTTTTCCAGTGTTTCCTAAATGTAAGCACTTCTGTACACAATTTTAGAGCCAAGAAATACTTTTAAGATGAATGCTAATAGATTCCATTATTTACATACACATTTGTGTTCTGACAGAATTTGATTGGAGGGTACAAATATTTCTATGCAGATTTACTAATATGAACACTTTAAATAAAAATGAGAGTATGACAAAGGGAGAGGCATTGGAAGTATAAGACAATGGAATGATCTGAATTTTCCTCGTGATGGAATCATACCCCACTCTCTCTATTCTTTGTGGATAATTTCATGCATCCCACAGTGCTGAAACTGACCAGAAAATAAAGCTTTACAGCTTCATTGACCTGGGCATTGTCTGAATAGGTGAACTTACTTTATTTATAAAGCCAATGATTGATTTAATTGAGCTGTGTAAGGGGATCGATATTAATTAGTAGGAAAGTGTGGCATTTGGATTTTTCTGCCTTAGATACAAAACTTTCTTAGATCTGCTCTTCCATTACCATTCTGAGGGACTGATGTGATTTACTAGTTACTCTTAAGAGTCTTCACAAATGTGAAACATCTATATATCCATGGAACAAAATGTACAATTTGTTTTCCCAGTGATTTTTGAATGAGGCTGACTTTGTTGAAAGTGATAATAAGTCACCAAAAATTACTACAAGCCCAGAAGTTTCCACTGGAATGGGATTGCCAATTCAGGCACATGTATTTGCACAATATTTTTATGAATTATATCCCATCTTTCTGCTAACCGCATAGCACATAAGGGTTCCAATGACAATTTAATTAAAATGCTTTGATACAGATTAGACAAAATATTTTAATTTTATTCAACATCACATCAGAAATTGTGTATATGCAATGCAACTAATGTCAGGCCAATAATATTCTTTGTCCACAAATTTAGAGGGCAATTAGGCTTCTTCAAAAGATGCTGGCTAGATGTTGTGGTAAGGCTTCAGATTTTCAGTCTCTCCCTGGCTAGCTATATGCAACTGGAGATTGTGGAATGGTTGAAGATAAGTCAAATGACCTTTGAACATTATACATTCCTTCTCAGAGCAAGCATCTCTACCAGGCTGAATCAATGGGCACAAACCCAGGGCTTGAACAGGAGGTGCAGATATGCCCTTTGACAGCTCCACCACCTACAGCTCTCTTTCCCTCTTTCAGAGTATTTGCTCAAGGCCAAATTGTGTTACATTAAGCATGCTCTTTGAGAAGTGCATTAATGACTTCTGATGGGGACATGGTGGACTGAACAGCTGTGCCCGTGGGCTTAGCAAGCAGAACTGACAACGTGGGATTTTTTTCGGGCTCAGGCAAGTTTTTCCTGAAGCCCAGGAGTGTTTTTATGGGAAAGGAAAACACTTGGAATCACCCCATTTGTCCTCTGGATGGCGGCTTGCAGCCAGAAGATCTCAAACACCGTTCGCACTCGACTGGTAAGAGTAGCTGGGAGGCTGGGACGTCAACATTTTCCAAGCCATGCTGTAGCCTTAACAGGACATTAAGACCGGCCACCCCATTTCTAAAATCACCCAATTTATATTTTTTAAAGTATATGTACTCTGAGAGAGACTTTTTACAGCAAGGAGAAGCAGTTCTCTTGGTGCTTATCGTTATTTTGGGGATTAATTTTTTAAAAAATATTCTTTTTAAGTTTTGGCTTGTTTTCCATCCAAATATTAAGAAGGATTGAGAGTAAATAATTGTCTCCCTGTTATTATTTTTGTACTAAGTTTGATTTTCCTACACGTTGAATTGGCTGTTTTGGACTTTCCATTTTCTGCTTCTACTTTCCCTGGGGAGCTGTCTGCTTAACACTTTCACTTGTGTAAACATATTCTGTAACTCCTTCATATCCTTGACTTTCGCTGGTTAAGCTCCTAGGGGGCACCATAATCTACTGCTTGAGGCATGGAGGATCTTAAACAAACTTTCTCTGACTTCCACTGAGAATTCAAACATATTCTTTCTGATTCTTACCAAGTATTTATGCCAGGCATTCAGGACATTGTGGAAAATATTAGCTTTAAAATGTGTCACTTGGATGGGGATGTTGTGGATGGAACTGAAGAATTTAACAGTGACAGAAATGTTTCTTCAATCTCTGTTGAAATGGTGGAGGAAGATTGGATAGTCGAGTTGAAGAAATTAAAGGGAGAGTTCGAGTTGCAAGCCATAAGTGAAATTGATCTTCTGATGGAGTGCCATGGAAAAGAAGGGGTTATTATGTATTGGAGGTTTTCTGAAGAGAAGTCAGAGTTTTTGAGGGGAGCAGTTGGGCTGTTTGATTTCTGTAAGAAAAAAGCTCTGTGGGCATTGTGGGGACATGTAAATGCTTTGGTCTATTCTGAAGTGGGATAAAGGTTTAATAATATCTATTTGGATTGCTTTTAGGGTGTGGCTGATTTCATTTATCTTTAATGATTTGGATTAAGATTATTAAGGTATAAAAATATTATTTGGTTTTGGGTTTAACATGATTAAGATTATTAAAATTGTTGTATTATCAAGTATAATGGTAGACAATTTATATGCTTTTTAGTTTGATCTTTATTATAATAGATAGGAATGTGTAAAATAGTAGTAGGAAGGAAATAATTAAATAAATGTTTTCCTTGAGGGGGTAGTTGATTAGGAGGTGTGTGTGTGTGTGTGTGTGTGTGTGTGTGTGTATGTATATATATATACATATAGTATATATATTTCTTTTTTTTTCTTTTAATATAAGGGGATGGATCAACTGTATTTAGTGATTTTTATAATGTGCCAATGGAATGATTTATAGAAATAATGTGATTTTGGTTTAATATAGAGTAATGGATTGATTATGGAAAATTGTTGTATATCCTTGCTGTTAAAAGTCAGAAGTCACCTCTTTTTGTAACTCTTAAAAAAATCTTTTTCTCTTCTGTTTTCACACTTTTTTAGTTTTTTCTTTTTTCTTTTTCTTTTTCTTTGTCGTTTTTGTTTTTCTGTAGCTTTTATCTTTGTCTGAAACTTAATAAAGTTCTTATTAAAAAAAGGTTAGTGCATTAACGTTTTCTGAGATTCAAACTGCACATCCAGCTAAGCCTAACTGGGGACTTAAGGATATGATTTGGGGGAATAATATATGGAAACACAGCCCCATACTGGACTGGAGTAATCTACTTTTACCATTAATAGGGGGATATGTACAGTTTGAGTCTCAATTCTTCAAAGCCAAACTTTGACATGATAACTAATATGTAAATATGTATCAAGTTTTCCTTACCTAATTACAGGCATATATGTTGGGTCCTTATGTGTAACTCTCTCAAAAGCTTGGAGATGGCCCCCTGAACACCTATAAACGTTTTTTTATTGAATTGGGATCCACATGTGAACATAGTATTGGCATGAAGCATAACATCCATTGATTTATTGGCATAAGCAGCTAAATATTTTTGTATAAACTACTACATAAGCTACTTTGAGGAGAAAAAGTGAAAAAAGTCTCTGTGTTACCATATGTTACATTATATGTAAAGGTAAAGGTAAAGGTTCCCCCACACAGTCGTGTCCGATTCTAGGGGCCAGTGCTCATCTCCGTTTGTTAGACGAAGAGCCACGGTTGTCCGAAGATGCTTCCACGATCATGTGGTCAGCATGATGCATGCGGAACGCTGTTACCTACCCACCAAAGTGGTACCTATTAATCTACTTGCATTTGCATGCTTTCGAATTACTAGGTTGGCAAGAGCTGGGACGAGTGCGGGAGCTCACTCCGTCATGCGGGGCTAGGGTCTTGAACCTCCACATTATATGTACAATGTTTCTAATGGGATTATGATTATTACAGTAGCGTTATTATCACCATTATCGGTAAGTAGATGATCCATGGGAGTCCAATATGGATTGAGATTATTGCAGTAGGAACATTTAAAACCCTTTCTACAATGCTGCTCTCTAGAAGAAAATAAAGCCCACAGTCTGTTTGCCTTGGGAATTAACACTAATAACAACATGATTCCTGATGCAATAGCTACTTTGAGGGGAATGCAACTACTTAAAGTAGAATAGCTACTTTAAGCAGAAATGTAACAAAGGTGGAAATGATTAAAAAAAACCCTCTCCATCAGTGCCAAGGGTCAACTAGCTTTTCAGCAGTGGACATCACTGCAAGATTTTGAACAAAGTTATGCACATGAGGGAGGGAGGGAGGGAGGTTGTACAATATCATGGCAGAACACAGAGATCTTGTGAAATTCAGCTATCTCATGAGATTTGAGCCCCTTTTTAAATTATATTTTTAAAATGGGAAGGGGGAATTAGGATGTTATGTAGTAATGTTTATCCCTGATCTGTTTTATAGTATATTGTTAGTTTCTCCTTCCTGTGGCTGATTTTTTTAAAACACACACACACACACACACACACACAATATCATGACTTGACATCCATCTTGGCTTTCAATGGAAGATTCAGTGGAAAGAGATGTGGGAAATATGAATTCAACTAAAGACTATAAAATATAGTGCAGATGTCAAGAGTTGTCTTTTGCCAGATTATTTTCCCACAGCTATATCCTGGAAGGAACCTAAACTTACTGGGTAAGCAAAGAATGCTTGCTTTGAGAAATGTGTTTAAGCCAAAGTGGTAACAGAAGCATTTCCCTGTGAGAAAGTGCAAAAAGTACAATTTTAAAGTCATGAAACCACTGGGATGTACGTTATCCCCTTCAAGAGAGTCAGGATTTGATCCTGACTCTAATCCAGTAGTTCAAAATAAATGTTTTGTACCCAAGTCTCCACAAAATTAAATTACTCCTTTTTTTGTGGTGGGATAAAATTGCAGCTATAATTTAAACTTGTGTGATTCCCTTCATGCTCCTGCTTATTCTCATAGCCTTCCCTCTCCCCTTAAAAAAAGAAAGCTGTTGGTTGGCATTTTCTAGTTATGTTACAAAGCCATGCTTCCTTGCTTTTTAATTGTAATTCTTTGGTTGGAAAACTTATTTGCAATGCTTTAATATTTGTGCAGCAGAATTTGTACAATAAACAAAAATCAAACATAGGTTGGAATAAATACACAAATGATTACCAAACTCTATCAGGCCAATCTAAATGAGAAGAAACAAGGCAGCTTGTTCCTGCTAAGAATTGAAGCCAAACAGGATTTGGTTGAACTAAACACACACACACACACACACACACACACAAACATATTTTAAGCAGAAGGGAAAAACCCTCACCTCTAAGTCCGCCTTAGTTTTTCCTTTCTCCTATGTTTTAAAAAGCGTTATAGCTCTTCAAAGAAGTCATTAGACTTCCAAACCATATATGCCAAATAATATGTCCTCATACCTTAAAGAAACAGGATTATTGTGAGTGAAGATTTTGAATTACTCTATAGCCTCTTTAGCTCCAGTCTGAATAGTTAGTAGCCAGAGGTGATGGGAACTGTAGTCCAACATCCAGATAGTGTGATATGGCCTGAAGTCAGCCAGTCCTATGAGGTGCTCATCTTAAGCAATTGGTCAGGGAATTGAGCACTAGTTCCAGTCAAGCAATTAATATCTCATTATCATCAAACAATCAGAGTTAGGGCAGACCTGGCAATCCAGTTCCTGGTATATTGATATTTGATAAATAAGCAAATGTCTTTCCTAAAAATCAAGTTTTTTTCATAATAATCTGATTCCTGTTGCAGAAGAATTGTGCTCAATTTTGAAGAATTGGAGGTGACTAAGTACATGTTATCTTCTTTTCATTCCCTTCTTGTAAGATCCATGTGATTTTGGATTAATGTTATGAGAAAGTACCTCATGCCAAAAAACCCCAAAGTCGCCCAGAGTTGTTTGGCATTGGGCAGACTCTAAACATAAACAACCAAACAACCTCTAGTGGTTGCCAGATTTGGCAGCCTAAATAATAGCCTTCAACTTGCAATTTCTTCCATCATCCAGTAATTCAGTATTTTCTGTTTTTTAATTTTTATTTTGACTATCCACTATATTTCATTAAATTATTTTCCCAAACAGAACCTACAAAATTTTGGAAGGACTTGTGTCATTAAACACCATGATTTTGTTGCATGCTGACTCACAGCCTCTGATATTGCAAGGGAGATACGACTCATACAATCAGGGACTGCATTTTCAAAATGAATCACATAAACCCATGGACAATAATTTATTAGAGTGATTTTCCTCTGGGTTTAATTGCTTATTGATTTGGGGATCTTGGATGGTCAAATACCACTATATAGTTAGCTCACAATTGCTATGCAGGTACAATAAAAACTCAAGTTACAAATACCATGGGAAATCTTCATAAACAAGTACATTCTGGCACTTTCCTTGAAGTCTTCATCTGCCACTCACCTTTCCTTCCAAATGCACATTATACAAACACACTTTCCTATTTCTGCCAGCTAAAATGATGAACAACAACCCTCTCACTTTTGAGAATGACTTGACAAAATACCAAAGAGTTGTGTGATTAGTTTATTAGCTCATCTTTTTCATATCTGACAATGTTGTAGATTTTTTTAAGCAAATCAAACAAGCGATATATATATATATATATATATATATAAAGTGGCCTTTCCAAATGTTTTTTAGTTACTTGCAGGGGGGGTCCATTGAGCTACTTTTCACATTAATTTGTATCTATTTCCTAAAGTCAGAATGGAAGAAGTGACTTTTAAATCCTATTTCCATACTAAAATCCAGTGTTTTATATAACTGCACATCTTCAGAAAGGAAGTATGGTGCAACACTAAAAGGATATTCCTAAAAGCATACTAGTTAAATGAACAGCTAACCACCCAGGTTTAAGGTCTGTATATTTTATGAATTCTTCTTCCAGAATATTTCTGAGAACTTTTGGAATTTGCATTTATACTTTAACAAATGGAATTTTCAAGATAATTAAAGCAATTTGCAAAATCATCTATCTTTCATTTAAATGGTCCAGTGCAATGTCATTATAAATACGTATACAGTAAGGTATCATTGTAAAGGCATTAATATAAAACAATACAAAGAATAAAACCTACACCCTCATTAAGCTGACAAGATATATAATGAACAGTTTTATTATTTTTGAAATGGGTAATTTTAACCATCCAAAACAAATTACACAACTTAAATAGCAACACAAGCTCAGTGGAAAGCAGAAATAAGAAAAACAGGTTTTATCCTATTGCTCTTTTAATGGCTTTTGATCCTTACCCAAGGGATAATCCACCTCTTGGGTTCCATCAATCCATTGTCTTTCTATGAACCCTCTGCCATCTCTCAAAGCTGAGAGTGATGAATTAGTAGAGACAGTGTGTTCCTGTATACATGTCTGCCCAGGGATGACTTCAGAATATTCATCTCATTTCATTTGTGACCTTTTTCTGTTCTACAAACCCAAAAGGTCTATGCTGCATAATCGCAGCTCAGAATGAAATTATAAATGAACTAACTAACCAATACCAACTTGGACATTTACTTGACCTTATAATTTTAACAGGCTGTATTAATTTTTACTTGCACAGTCAATATCTGTTATACAAATTAAGCAGTAATAAGTATTTGTATTTTTGTTGAATTAATTAAGCCGATTACATAAATCTTTAACCAAGCAGTGACTAATCTGAGGCACAAACATTCCTCTGATAAGATACATTCAGGCAAACATTTTTGTGGCAAAATGTTATCAGATAGCATATAATTAGGTTAAGATTCTCGGTTTAGGTCATTAAGTGATGGCATTGGGAACATTCCAGAAGGGACTACAGAATAATAAGTACTTTAAGCTTTTATGACTTTCAGTGGGGTTGCTAGATTGATGCTGTATTAGTGACCATGTTTTCATGTTGATATTTAGAGCAAGTCTTTTCACAATTAAAATTATGGCATACCACATGTAATTCGTGATAGGTTAGGATCTGAATTCTGTGTCATTGCAAACGTATTACTTTTTGACAGTACCTTGACTAAGCTTGAAAAGCTAAATAGGGATTGAGGACCAGGAAATACTAGAGCTATATATATAATAGCTAACCTGGTCATAGAAGAGAATATATGTAGCTCATGGTTGAACTGTGGAGTCCTTGGTGCTCTCTGAGCTACGTTGTTTGCCTGCAAACATTTCATTACCTGACTAGGTAACATCATCAGTGCGGGTGAGTGTGGGTTTTGCTCCGTGTTCATATACAGTAGCTTTCCCTGACAGTTTTTGGTGGGGTTGTGGTTTTTTCCTTAGTAGTTCATTGATTAGGATATTGTTTTCTGCTTGATTGTTTTTCTGGTGTTAATCCCTGCTTCTCTGGGTGCCCTAACTCATGAGCGTTTCAATTGGAGGTCATCCTTTATTAATGGCGCTATGGACTTTGAAGAAGCACGAGTACAGGGCGAAAGGGAGAAAAGAGCTAAAAGGAAGGCACGTCAGGCAAACCCTCATCATGACCGTCTCCCACCCGGAAACCTATGCCCTCACTGTGGGAGGTTGTGCGGATCCAGAATTGGCCTTTATAGCCACTTACAGATCCACCGTTAAAATTTTACCTTTGGAAGACAATCTTACTCGGCTACGAGTGATCGCCAATGATGATGATGATGACAGGTGTAGGCTGCTGGAGGGGATGTGTACTGATTTGTCTGAATGCCAAGCTTCCAGGAATTCCCTAGCATTTTTGGAATTAGCTTGGTCCAGGATGCTCACAGTTTCCCAATTGAAAATATGGTTGAGCCTGTCCATGTGTTCTGAGATTAAGGAGTTTCATCATGTCTTCTGACTGCTAGTTGGTGTTCACGGATGCGCTCTGCTAGTCTTCTGCCTGTCTGTCCTACATAGTGGCTGTTACAGTCCTTACACTGTATGTTGTAGATAACTCCTGTTTTTTCTTCTTGGGCTACTGCGTCTTTTGGTTTACTTAAGATGTTTTGGAGGGGTTTAGTTGGTCTGTGTGCTATGGTAATGCCATGTGATTGTAATAACCTGTTGGTTATTTCTGAGATGTTTTTGATGTATGGTAGTGTTATCCTTTTTATACCTTGTGTTGGCTGTGCTGTAGTGAGTTGAGTAGTCAGGAACTTTTTGATAAAGTTGTGTGGGTATCCATTTTGTTGGAAGATGTTATATAGGCAGTCTGTTTCCTTTTTATGGTGTTCTGGGCTGCTGTAGTGCATTTTTACTCATCTGAATGTTCTTACACAGCTCCTCTTGTGGGAGGTTGAGTTGTTACTTTGGTAATGGAGCATTTGATTATTGTGGGTTGTTTTTCAATAGACTTGCATTTCTAATTTGCTGTTGTTTTCTCTGCTGATAAGGATATCCAGGAAGGGTAGTGTGTTGTTGTTTTATTCTTCTTTCTTTATTCCTTTGAAGATGTTGTTGTTTCATGTGTCTTCTCTAGTTTTTCCTTTTTTATTATGATGAAGGTGTCGTCTTACATACCGGATCTATGCTAGGAGTGATCTTTTTTTAAAAAAAAAAAAAAGGAAGAAACCAGTGGAAAATTACATCTACATTGTTGCCAAGAAAACTTCATGAACATATCCATGAAATCAACAGGAGACAAGCTTGACTTGAAGGAAGCCCCCCCCCTTTTTTTCTTTTTAACTACTAGAAGGTCAGTAAGCATACTATTAGTCAATAGAACAAAAACTGCCACTTTTGTATTGGGTTATAGGATAGGTTTTCCCAAGGTAGTACTTTCAGGGTGTGTTAGGGTACACATCTAGAGGGTTAAAGGTTGGAAAATCAGGGAGAGATACATGTCTGCAGAATAACATTGTTTCTTCAATAATACTATATCTGGAGACTGGGGTGGGGTGGGGGCATCATCAAGAACAAACAAATATTTTACACGGTTAATTCAATTTAAATGGACATGGGAAATGGAAGTTATAGGTCATGGTTTCCCAGTCCATAGTTTCATAAACAGCTAGTCTGTGACTATGGATATTCCTTTCCATTTTCTTCCGTTCTCATGGTAAGCCAATTTAAAGCAGGGAGCTATTTAAGATATGTCAAGATATATACTCTTATTTCTGTTTCTCTATTCTTGGAATGTAATTCTGTTGATTTAAATAGTTTGGGAGAAATGGAGACAGAATGGAGAAATGTTCAAAAGGAGAATTAATTGCAGGGTTTATCCTACTTACATTTCAAAATTGTTACTAGTCCAGTACTATAATTTAACTAAAAGCTTTCGAACAATTGTTGGGTGAAATGATATTGCAAAACTTTCAATAGTAATTTGCAAATTTGCAACCCTTTTGTCTCCAGCCTATAGTTTGAGTTCCTGAAGTTTTGCCTACAATAAATAGTTGCTTTAAATTCTTAATTTGTGTGAGGCCAAGGGCAGTTTATATTTTGTTTCTACCTATAATGTTGTGTCTTATAATTTAGCCTTGAGGATTTCCCAGATTTTAACATTTCAGATTTGAATTCAGGGAAATGCTCAGTGCCTCTGTATAGCTGTAGAATGTCAAGGGTTAAGTAACCACATTTCTCAGTATGGTAAGTATCATTGGTGAAGTTCTCATGAGCAAACCAATTGTTTGGCTTTCCATCTTCAATGTTTGGTTTCTTGTTACATGAAGCATGGAGAGTTTAACTAAGCTGTTTTTCATTGTTTAGAGAAAAGTAAATTGCTAATCCCCTGGAGAGTCTCTTCAGTTTCTAATGTGGCTATTTCTAGTTTCCACATTAGAGGTCCAAGACAGTAATATTGAAGATTGAGAGTCTGTGGAGCTTCCACATTCGGAAATTTATTGAATGTATAGAACAGTCAATTTCAAATTGTATTCTTACAAACAGAAAGAACACAATGTTAATTCTTGTTACATGGGAACAAGATATCCATTCTGTCTTGAGGTACATTCATGTAATCCTAATCCATGTGGTTGCCAACCTGTGAACCTGGAAGGAATACAGCAATCCAGGGTGCTTGGTTCAACATGTCATATATGTCTATAATCTGCCTACTTGCCTGCCTGTTCCTAAATTAGTAATATTGCAGCTCATGCCATGACTGAAAATGTCTTGAAAGCCCCTGTTTCTTCAAAGTAACTGGAGAAGATCCTCAGTGCAGAAGCCAAATATCAGTCTCTGAATTCAAATATGAAGCCAATGATTGGGCTTTACAAAAATAGATCGATAATGGGTGGAACATTTGCAAGTCAGGAGGAGAGAAGTGGGTATAAGAGCATAATAATCTCAGCTGCATGGAGACAATTGAGAAGGCGTCTTCTGCAACAAAGAGTCTATGTATAAACACAAATGTACAGTGCTAAATTCAGTCTCAAATATGGCCCCAAAGCACCATAATGCCAGACCTGTTGGTCTGGTCAGGAAGTGAAGGAGTTGAAGGATCTTGACTTACATTACTACTATTAGTGCCAGATACAATTTTATTTAAATAATACTGTGGTTCCTATCCATTAGTATTAAATCCAGGTAATCAACCTACATTAAAAATATAAATAAAAACAAAATAAACATTTTTTTTACCTTAACTAGAGAATTTTTCTGATTGGGATATCGGCTTGATCTTTATTCAACATGGGAACTGGTCACAAATAGCTGTTGGAAGTTCTTTACCGAATATGTGGGTGGAGAAATTAGGTGATTGATGTCTCTGAATTTCTTCAGGGAAGAAGAAATTCTCCCTGAGAGACTGTAGCTTGAATCATGTCAACTGGATTTCTATTTTCTCAGTGGAAACGTTTCGCTCCTTATCCAAGGAGCTTCTTCAGTCTGAGCAAAGTTGGTAAGGGAATCCTAAATATGTTTATGCCAACTTGGAAAATCCTTCCTTGAATAGAGGTGGGGGCCTCAGGCACAACCTCTCCCCCATCTTCCTCCCTGCTTTGTCTTCTGTGCCTAGGAAGATTAAGACCATTTCACAAGCTCAACAGCAGCATGGTGGTCTTAACGATCCTCCTTTAGATGATAAAAGGACTTAGAAATAACATCTCAATATAACCATGACCTAGCCCCAGGTGTAAGGTCACACAGCTACCTAGAAACATATTTAGGATTCCCTTACCAACTTTGCTCAGACTGAAGAAGCTCCTTGGATAAGGAGTGAAACGTTTCCACTGAGAAAATAGAAATCCAGTTGACATGATTCAAGCTACAGACAATTCCACCTGGATGACTGAGAACCTTCATAGACATATTCTCCCTGAGAGAATTTCTTCAGGGAAGAAGAAATTCTCCAATAATTTCTCAAAACTGTGATACCCTTAGTGGTATCAGTAGAAATGCTACTGAAAAAGCTCAATAAGAGGACTTATGTCATGTCGTCTTTCCTTGTCATTTCGGTGAAGCATGGGAAACCAGCAAGCCTACAGAACGTTAGAGAAAACAATATACAGTGAAAGTCCAAGAACATCATACTCTGTGCATCAGAATTTTTTTCCCCTGAAATTCTCTTCTCCTAAAAAAAATATCTAAATTCTTTCATTGAATGAAAATATGACAGAAATTCTAGCAGTACTCAATAGTGAAAATGAAGCTATATCCTCAACCTGGGGCAGGTCAGGGTAGGCCATATGGGACTCATCTGACTCCTCCAACAGAGTGTTGCCACCTCCCAGAATCTGTTTCATCTTGTCTAAGTTCTATCCACAGTGTAACCCTTTGGCCTTACTGTGAGATTCCATAACCAGTAATAGTGCATGGCTATAAATGCATTTTTAGCCTCCAGTGGGCTCCACTGAAAAAAAAACCAAATGACTCAGAAACATTCTTATTTGCATAAACTGGTGGAAAGGAAAAAAATAACTTCTGTTCTCTGTTGTTATTGTTTTAAAATTCAATATAGATTGAAAAAGCTTGAAACTCATCTTCAGAAGTAGGTAAAAAGGGGATTTGCCTGCACCAAATAAAAGGAAATATCCATGTCTTTATGTAGTTACTAGCATGAAAATTGATAAATTTTGGAGAAATTTTAGGCATATATATTTTATCATACCACTGTTTATCAAGATGAAACAGCAACTGATGGAACTACTGAAGCATATGAAACCTTTTTGGAAATCAGCCACTTAGCAGATAATGTTTCTATTTTTATTCATAATCTTCCTTTCTTTTTCCAAATGCTCTTTAAATAAAGCCTTTGAAAGAAAGCAGGTATTTCCCTTTAAATATATTTTCAGTTTAAGAACCCTATAAGCTACGGTGAAAACAACAAACATAAACAAAATTTTGATTAGGGCCCTGATACTGTACCTCTAGTAATCGTAAAAATAAAAGGGGTGGGGAGGACGGTTACAAATGATTTAATACTACTGCATCTGGTGTCTATGGGTATCACATTGCTTTTGGCATCCATGATGTTTTCAATGTCTCTTCCTGCCCAATCAGACACCTTCACTTTATGCAGGAATCACTCGATACTTATCTTCTTGAATTGATCATTATTTTAGAATCCCCAGATTGCATTCTCCAGTCTTGTAATCAGGCAATGGATTTGGAGAAATCCATTGTCTGATTGTTCCAAATCAAGAAAATGTCTATTTGATAGGTTAAAAAAAAACAGAGAGGGAAAGGAGCAACTGATTGACTGGTTTACTCAACACCCTGATCTTAGCTATTGCATTAACTCATTTTATGCTTTCACTCAGTATATTGAATAATAAACTAACTAAGCAGTCTGTCTCACCTAACACACTACGCCACAGAAACATCAACCCAAGGTTAACAATACTCAGGTTTATCATGTTGTATAAATACAGCTGCTAGATGTTTAACTGACCTGGAATAAGTATGTTGAGTGAACTGAGACCCATAGTAGAAGGGAAAGCAGAGGCAAGGAAGGAAATAATGAAGAGGGAAAAAAGTAAAAGCAGGCAAAAATCCAATTTAATAATATGAATTGCGTGTTTGTGTGTTTTCATTGAAGTGTTTGGACCATTGTCTATCATGTTGATCCAGTGCTGGTTTGTAGATGCATACTTTACTAGGGCTAAGACAGAATGACTGACCAAAAGTCATCAGTGGCTTTTATGCATGTAATCATAGTTCACATCAATCTGCATGGACTGGATCCATCCATTGCATGGTTTTGAGGCATGGCTCTTTATGTTTCTTCATAGCTTTTAAAATGACTCCCTCAAATGCACAACAAATCATAGTTTTCTGTGTGGCCATAAATATATTCTATGTGTGATTGTGGTTTTGTTGACATCACACATAAGAATCAAAGCCATGTTCTGGATCTATATGAATATTGATGGAGACACTGGCAAGTACCAAATATGTATTGTTTACCATGCAATCGATAGTCACCAGTATCAAATTTAATTTGAGAGTAGTTTCAAAAGGCTCCTTTTACAAATGAGGCCAATGCAAAAAGACCAATTTTTATTTTACTCATCTGCTTTTATTCATTAAAAAACAAAGTGGGGAGCTGGAAGACTTTCTCTCAGTGCAAGGAGAAACAACCAAAGAGTGGGGCAGCTGAGAAATACAGTGATTCAGAGCACTGTAAATTATAAATATATGAACAAATCTGAGGTTCATGCATTTTCTTTCCCTGACTTTTTTTCTTTACTTGCAAGGCTGCAAGAAGTTTGGTTTTTTTTTTTGCCCCTTCTGTTAACTTAACTTTAACCTAGATAAACCATAGTTAGTATTAGATGCTCAAGTTAAGTATCTGGTGAACACTTTTATCATTTTCTCATAATTAACAGGATGATGATGATGATGATGATGATTGATGATGATGATGATGATGATGATGATGATGATGATATGTGGGTATGATATGTCTCATCAGAGCAGCAGTTTTAAACCATAACTAACTTCCCTTACACTGACTTCCTCTTTCCACTTGAGGGAGGAGAGGGAGGAATATCTATTTTATAGCTTGTCTTGATTGAGGATCCTGAGTTTCACCAGAGTCAACATTTAGCTGTATTTTATTTTTTCAAGACATCTGCAAAAGACACCTAAATGCATACTCTGAACTTGTCCTAGGCTTTCTTCATCCATTGGGTGATAGGGGACGGAGATTCTGATAGTTCTAAAATCATCCAGCATAGTTTTTAAAAGTTGTAATATGGTGTAAATGGTGTAAATGTTTTTGGGTTGCAGATTTCAAAAATAGCAGGCTTTTTAAAAGTGAACATGAGGTATGTTACATTAATGTTAAGAATATTATTCTACCTTTCTTCCTGCCATTCTTTGTCAACTTTAAAGTAGCATGGCTATCAATGATTTCAAAATGACATGTAAAAATAAAACGACAGGAAACACTTTAGCCTAAACTTTTGGAATGAAATACTTCTCAAGGAAGTCTGTACACTGAATGTGTTTGACTTGATGCAAATCTTCTGGGCTAGCTCAGATTGTTGCAGAAGAACCATGGCTCATTGATCAAGTACAGTTTTTACAAACCAACAATCATAGCTAAGGTCCTTGAGACCTTTACAAGCAGGTATGTGAAAAATCTCTGCCTACTCACTGACATTGCCAGTCAGAGAAATAAGTATGAGCTACATTAGGATATAAAGTATATAAAGGGCTGTATACAGACCCACCCCCCAATGTTTGGGTATAGTTTGCAAAGCCCAACAACAGTTGACACTAACTTATAAATGTTGATGTGACAGAAGCATGAAAGTTATTAAATGCTCTTCACAGTATTCAATTATATAAATTAAAAATTAATCAAACTTGTTTGTTTAGGCTCTGTTAATTTTGTTTTGGTCTTAGGTCCAGCTAGTTTTGAAGTGAAGCAGCCAGCATAGTGATCAAAAGACAATTGTGGCTTGTCTGCCTGAGCAAAATTGTACAGTCCTGAATTAGATGGGCAGATGACATTTATTTATTTATTTATTTATTTATTTATTTATTTATTTATTTATAAAAATTAATTAATTTTTATCCCACCTTTAATTTTCCCCACAACAACAATCCTGTGAGGTGAGTTGGGCTGAGAGAGAGTGACTGGCCCAAGGTCACCCAGCCGGCTTTCACGCCTAAGGCGGGACTAGAACTCTCAGTCTCCTGGTTTCTAGCCTGTTGCCTTAACCACTAGACCAAACTGGCAAATGGGTAATTAGGAAGGGAAGTAAGCATGCAGGGAGGCACATAGAGATAACAGTGTCTTACATAAAAACAAAATGTCAGAAGTTCAGACCTTCTTTAAAAATATACAACAGTGCTTGCATTCCCGGATCAGAGTTTCCTGCCAATTCTCCCTTTTCTTCTTCCCAAATCAATTTTGCAAGTGTGAAATACAGATGCATTGATGATATGCATTTGCATGGATGAACTTTATATTGCTAACGCTCAAAATCTTGTTGCAATACCTTTTTATAACTAAACTTCCTTTTAAAAATCTTTCATCACAGAATAAGGTATGAAATATTACTGTTCAGTCATTTTCAGTTTCCAGTTCCACTAGAAGAGTAATAAGCAAACTCCCCCTACAGGATTTATTTGGCAATTGCAATCTAAATCTATCTTTGCAGGCTCAGCTAAAAACTCAGTAATGTATAAAAGCTGCTCCAAATAGACCGAATGGCTTCATAAACACAGAAGCAGCAACATCAGTGTTCTACAGTTTCCTTATGAAGTAAATAATGCAATAAGAGGACCCACATTCCTTTTGCCTCATCTATCGTGCCAGAAGAGACAACACTAGACAGGAAGTTTGGAAACTGCTGTCAGTTCTCAAACTTTTTATTAGAAAAGTTATACTGGACAAAAAGGGGAAAAAAAGTTTATTTATGAAGTAAGTCATTTTAAGAGAAGAAGTAAATGTGGCAAAATTAAATCAAAATTATGTTTTTTAAAAAACAGAAAAAGCTTTATTCAGTATATGCCTTTTATCTTAATTTACCAGGAACTCATAGGGTGGATTTAATAGCAATAAATTCAAGGGCATATATGCACATATTGCACATGTAGTAGTCTATTTTTATTATCTTACATATGATATTTCTGGGATATATATATATATTGAAGGATCCAAGGTCATGGACAGTAGTCTACCATGTTGGCCTAGTGTGGGTTGGTATATAGATGTTTTGCAACTGTCCAGTCTAGGACTGAGTGTGTGTGACTGGCCCAAAGTCACCCAGCTGATTTCCATGCTGAAGGAGGACTAGAACTTGATTCTCCTTTCTCTTAGTCCAGCACCTTGACCACTAAATTTTAATTATATCCTCTATATGCCTTGCCTCACTGAAGTACTGAAGACATACAGGCTAAGTTTAGAATAAAGAGAGACAGTTTGGTCTAGTGGTTAAAGCAATGGGCTAGAAACCAGGAGATTGAGAATTCTAGTCCCGCCTGAGGCATGAAAGCCAGCTGGGTGACCTTGGGCCAGTCACTCTCTCTCAGCCCAACCCACCTCACAGGGTTGTTGTGGGGAAAATAGGAGGAGGAAGGAGTATTAGGTATGTTCCCTGCCTTGAGTTATTTATAAAAATAATAGAAATAGATAGAATAGATAGATAGAAAAAATAAAATAAAATAAAATAAAATAGATAAGATAAGATAAGATAAGATAAGATAAGATAAGATAAGATAAGATAAGATAATAAATAATAAAATAAAATAAAATAAATATGAGGAGTAAAAAGAAAGAAAATAAAAGTTCAGGTCAAACCTGCATAACAAAGCTATCAGAAGTGGGGGACTAATAGTAGCAGTTTGACTAGACTCTTATATCAGTAAGCCTAGGGAGATCAAGAGCAAGAGAAGAGAAGGAAAGAATTTGGCCCATGCACAAAGAACTAGGAAGATGAAAGGGAATTGTTCTGACCTTAGTGGACGTATTCCAACTAATAATCCTGAAAGTGGTTTGGCCTGAAGACTTCTGGAATAGTTACAGCAGTCTTGGAGCATTTCCAGTAAGGTCAGAATGCCTTTTGAACTTGGAAAGGAACACATTCAGCTTGAATCAGGGCTGTTCATGCCAGGGCCATTTTGAATTTAAAACATTTTTGCACACCACTAGAAAGGAACATTATCAATATGAAGGTCAATCATACGTTTATTTTCCTATGGAACTCTTCCCACAGATACTTATCTCGACCTTGTCTTCACTTTTCCTGACCTTTTCCTGACCACTCTTGAAGGGTTGTAATTAGATACTGATGAAATGGCATTTTCAACCATGGCAATTTGGTTATAGAAGATCTTCTCCAAACAAAACACTTATTATTATACTTATACCAGATGAAGACTGTTTTATTTTTCCAGGCCATTTCTGCTTGAAAATGTTTTAGCCGGGGAAAAGTAATATACAATTGGCAGTTCCACCATGAAAATAGCTCTTTTGAATATGCTACTGCATCATACTTCCTCTAGCTCAGACTTGGGGAATCTTTAGTTTACAGATTCTTTTACAAATTAGTTTACCAAAACTGGCTGATGGACCTTCCCTTTGTTAGTCTACATGTAGTTTAAACAGTCTGTCATTACTGAACAAAATACAGGACTTATTAAACATCTTCTATTTCCTAAATAATAATTAGACTAAATAGTGAAGTGATGTTTCCATTAGTGCTTTTTTGCAGACTGTCAGCCCCACTAGAGAGACTATACTATGAAATCAACTCCACAGGAAGGCTAAAACTACTTTTATTGATATTGGCTATAATGCCAGAATCTTGCAAGTCTGATTGTGCTATACCTCCTCATTTTTCTTATAGTTCAGTGAATTAGGGAGGTGCCTGAGGTGCTTCTGAATGTTATCTGGACATTCTGGACTTAAAAAATGTTTTAGCCCCTTTTGCCTAAGCAACTATAAGATTCTGCATATTTCTGTCAATGTCATCTTCATTACTCTCTACATCAGGGCTTTCCAAACTGTGTGTCGCGACACAATACTGTGTCGCCTGGGGCCCCCAAGTGTGTCGCGCAAGAACCCGGAAGCGCTGATGGCGCGCCACCGCGTGCGGCAGTGGCGGTGGCGGGCCATCAGTACTTCCGGGTTCCAGGACGATGACGACGCCACAACACAAAAACCTGAAAGTGCAGCAGCAGTGGTGGCGGCAACCCAGAAGCGCCGCCGCTGGCTCACGAAAAAGCCTCAGATCACCGCAAAAAGCGACGGGGGGCACCCCAGGGTGGAAAATATCCACGTCAATCAGCTGTGCGGCGGGGAGGAGGCGCCCCTCCGCCTCCCGGTCACACAGCTGATCGACGCAGATATTTTCCACCCCAGGGCATCCCCCCCCACCGTCACTTTTTGCGGTGATCCGAGGCTTTTTCGCCTCACGACCGCAGCTTTTCTTGGGAGAGGCAAGGCAGGGCAGGGCAGGGTAACCAATCGCGTGGGCCGGGGGGCGGGGTTTCCACCCAGGAGCCAATCGCATGGGCCAGGGGGCGGGGAGCCCTGTTATTACTGTGTCACAAAATGATTCACGTCTAAAAGGTGTGTCACCAACATGAAAAGTTTGGAAAGCTCTGCTCTACATAGACAGTGCCTAGTTATAACCACAGCGATAGATGATAGATAGATAGATAGATAGATAGATAGATAGATAGATAGAGATAGATAGATAGATAGATAGATAGATAGATAGATAGATAGATAGATGAGTAAAATAACAGGAGAACTCATTATATTCAAATAGGAGAATAGAACATTTGCCCCCCACCCCTGTTATATTACACTAGATTGTGATAATTTTCTTTCCAATAAATGCTTGCTATGATAGCACATACAAATAATTTCAATATTTGAAAGTCATAGATATAGGAATGTATTTGTGCAACCACTTTTTCTTTTACTGCAGTGCAATTTTAAATTATTTGTTTAACAGTAAATCCAAGATGGACCTGAAGCATGAAGCACTGTCTTTATAAAATAATTGAGTTTAAAAAAAATTCAGCTATAGTAATCCCAAACTGTGACAGATCTGTCACACAATTTAAGACTCCATGTGTGTCAGGGAGATAACTGGTGAAGAAGGAGGTGGCTCCCTCCAGGGGGAGAAACGCATGCGCAGTACTGAATTACTTTGCTTTCCTCCCAAGAGGCTAAAGAAGGCCCCACCCTGATTTCTTGGGCCCTTTCTCTGAGCTTTACTAGTTCATTTTAGTTTAGCTGGATTCTGTCTAGTAGAGTAGGACAATAAAGCACCAGAGCCTCAACACCAAGTCTCAGCGTGTTTTCCTTCACTTGAAGTCAGGACAATGTGTCAGATTCAAGATTCTTCACTGAAGGAGACTTTAGTTATCAGTGGATTTACCCACTGATGAGAGCCAGTTTGGTCTAGTGGTTAAGGCAATGGGCTAGAAACCAGGAGGCTGTGAGTTCTAGTCCTGCCTTAGGCATGAAAGCTGGCTGGGTGACCTTGGGCCAGTTACTCTCTCTCAGCCCAACTCACCTCACAGGGTTGTTGTTGTGGGGAAAATAGGAGGAGGAAGGAGTATTAGGTACGTTTGCTTCCTTGAGTCATTTATAAAAAATAATAATAAAAAAGGTGGGATAGTAAATAAATAAATAAATAAATTTAGGATCAAATAACATGTATATAACATTGATTGAGAAATATATATCATGATTGGGAGAAGCACTCCCATGAGGGGGAAGAAAACTTGTTTTGTGAATCTATATATTATCCTACAGAAATGGATAATGTACTTTTGAAAATGAGGAAAATATAGCCAAAACTTTCAACTGTCTCTGTTTCATATATAATGCTACTAATAAAATAAAACATCTTAAACCAATAGACAAAGGCAGAGAACTAGGTTACAGTATGAGCCACAGTCTTCGGACTATAATCAGATGGGATAACAAACTAATCACAATGGCAGGAACTGTATCACACACATTCTCAACAAAAGTGGTTTTTTCTGACTCCTCAGATAACTTGACTTTTTCTCATCCTACATTAAACAGCTGTTATATTATGTATTCTGCAGACGAATGAGCTGCAATGCTCATATAAACTTATATTTCTTTTTTGTCAGCTTAATTTTTTGGCCCACCAGCCAACAACCACAATTTGGGAGAATATCTCAGCTGGAGGGAAAATAGATTAATGTCTCTTCATTCTGAGGGAAAAAAGAAAAAGAAAAAGTGGTCTCCCTTTTTCTCTGGTCAAACTCACCCTGAGAAGTGTTATTTATTGAGGAAAATGGATCAGTTAAAGAATGTTTCATAATTCTTTTGTGGAGAAACAAGATACTCATTACACCAGGATGGTTTGCAATAAGGACCCCATTACTCAATTGTTTAACAGTTTCTGAACAAGGACTTTCCTTAATAGCTGAAGGTACAATATCAGTGAAAGATTTAATCACTGAAATGAATGAAACTGAGAGCTTGCATTTTTTCCAAACAGATAATGAAAAATAGGGTAAAGCTTTAGGATAAGGCTTTATTTATGCAAGTGGGTTTGCTGTCTCCAAACGTATCATCATATCATCATCATCATCATCATCATCATCATATTGTAATGATGCTAGGGAAGGACAGGGTCAGCCATAAACATATCAAAAATGTTTTTTGTGTGTGACAAGATAAGCTAGTCTGCCACATTCAAGACCAGACCAACTGCTCATATTATATGCTAATAAATAAGCTTGTAGGAAAGTGTCCCTATCATCTGAAATAGGAGGCTAATGCTAACTGGGTAGGCAGTTGTTCTGGATAGGCATGATATAAAGACATCCTTCTTTAAAACATAAAATCTGTTCATCTACATTTTCATTACTGTGTTGTAAATTGTGAATTTTTTTTAATAAGAGTATCAACAGTCCCAGTGTTTCAGATGTTGGGCGTGCTGACTTTTTGCTGTCGGCTTTTTACTGACATAACCTTTCCCCTTAAGATCCTGAATCATGAATCGGTTTTGTTCTATAGAGAGCAGCAGTACAAGAAACTTAGGATTTTTCTTCTCAGATATAACTTTTTATTAAGAACTTTAATTACAGTAGTAAAAACTGATACCAACTAAACTTAGACAAAGAGAAGAGAATGGAAAGAAAGAAAGAATAAAAAGTGCAAGAAAAGAGGAGAAGAAAGAGGAAAAGGAAAAGGAAAAGAGAAAAGAGAAAATATAATAAAGAAAAAGAAAAGAAAAGAAAAAGAAAAGAAATATATAAAGAAGTGACTTCCAATCTTCATCACATGTATAAACAAATTCAATAACTCTTCAGGTTAAACAGATAACTCTTCATCCCATATCCCATCCCTTATCTATAAGCAAATCCATAAAACATCAACTTTTCAATCTTGGTCTCAGCAAAAAGTCTGTAAAGGATTGCCAGAACATTGCAACAAAATGTCTTATTTTAACCTTGATCAGATAAACTAACTTTATATTCCTTCCTTTTACTTCTAACAGTCTTAATCTTTAATTCAATCAAATATTGTGGTAGGATTTGATTTGTCTTTAATTCTTTATCCCATCACATAGATTCCTTCAAGGCTTTAAGAAGCCTCTTTTGTAAATCCAGTAAGAAAATGTTTTCCAGGTCATTCTCTTGGTTTATCATTTGTATTTCCCTTTTAATTTTTAAAACTTCAGCCAGTTTCTTTTGTATATCCAGTAAAGCAACCTTTTCCAAATAATTATCTTGACCTGTCATTTGTAGTTCCACATTCTGTATTTTCTTTATCTTATTAGATAAAATTTGTTCAACATCTGTCATTCCTTCATTAGCAACTTTTAGACATAATCTATCTACAGAAGCAGACATTGTTACTGAGTGTTGATATTGTAGTTACTAAATTCTGGCTCCATTCGTCAAAGATCTCCTTTAATATTTCCAATGTTATAACGTTTTGTACCATTCTGTAAGTTCCAGTATTAACTGACATCTGGCCTTGTATTTTTTTTCTTCTACTTAAAATCTTTAGTCCCCTCTAGTGTCCAGTTTCTAAAATCATCACTTATTTTATGTTATGACTTGCAATTGCCAGGATAACCAAAATAAGTCTGTTTCCCACGAGAAGTTGTTTATAGTTAATTCCAAAATCTTATAGTAAAGGTCAATATTCTAAATTTATCTGGACCCTTAATCTGTTTATAACTTTGTTAGATCAAAATCTTATATAGCTTTTTGCTGTTTATTTCAAATTCTTTAAGTTCTTAAGCTTGTAATTAATTTTTCTTTTGTTCAGAATTGAAGATAAACTCACCCAATGGAGACTTTTCAAAGTTGTCATTCCAAAGGTATCTAATGGCTTAGAAGTAGTTAATGAGCAATTTCCAAAAATGATTAGAAAGTGAGGTTTGCGAACTTAGTGTCATTTAAAAGGTGCCGACTGTGGTTGTGAGCAAGATGGCTAATCCCATCATCTCCCAGTGCTCAAACCTGTGGAAAACTGCTGTCCTGCAGTCTCCTCAAGAGAAGCAACCACCTGGAGCACATGTGGACAGTCTCCCATCCTCTCCTTATCCGGAGAGGTTCCAAGGAACCAGTCTACTCACTGGTACCTTGGTCTTTGCTGTGGTCATCAGCTCCACTTTCACAGAGCAGTCTTCAGTTTGCCATACCTCCCCCGGAAGTCTGAAATGTAGGATTTTTCTAACTTTTCATGAACTACCTGCTTTCCCAGCATACAGCAACCCTTTTCTCCTGTTATTTCCCTAAGGCTTTCTTCACTCTTTCTTTGGGAAATGCTAATTTTCCCAATATATGTCCTTTTTATCTCTGTGAAAGATTTTTAGAAACAATATACTCATCCATATGCTTAGAGCATTTTTTAAACATTTCATTACCTGGGTTTCTATATGCTTGTTAAAAATAGAGAAGGCAACTGACTTTGAATGGTTACTTACACTAAATATGCTCCACTTTAGAAATGGCCTTCCTCCAATTACTAAAGCGTAGTGCATAAGTCATCATTTTGGCATCATTTATACACATATGCATTTGTACATATGCATGTGCAAAAGTGCCTGGGAAAATTAACCAATCTGCTATTCCACAGATCAGTATGGATATATTTTTAAACCATTGGGACATTCTGCAGAGAAATTAAATAACGGCCACTGCCTGGATCAATATTTTGTAGACCACATGAACTGTTCTGTTATCCTAATGACAATATTCAAACTGCAAATGAAATGTTATTTATTTTGCTTCACAGAATAAGTTCCCCAAATACTTCATGAGAGATCTGTGTATCACTTTTAAAATAATTTGGAAAAGTTGCTTCAGAGCATGCATATGTATGATCATAGCAACTGTCTGGATATCCTTAAAGTAGCCACATCTTTGCCTGTGATTCCCTGTCTATGCTTTAAAGAATTGCATTTTGGCCCTACGATCACATCCCACGTGTTCTGAAGCACCTTTTTGGAATTAAACCCAAAGCATTTCACAACCCTACTTCCTAATACTATAAATATTACACTAGAATATATATAATTAAAATGCATAAATCACAAGGTTTTAAATCAGTTATCCCACATGGCTCTCAGCTCATGCCGCTGCAGTTAATTTCCAAAATGTGTATTGCTCTTGGCATGTTGAGTGACTGAGGAAAAGTTGAACCAGTTTGTTATTCCAGTAAAAAACATAGTCAGAACAAACCCGGTTACCTCTCTAGAGACCATCCATACATGACTTTTTTCTCCTCTAATTCTTATTTTGTAGCACTAACTGTAACTTTCAAATGTTTAGAGCAGCTCCTTATCCTGTATCTAAACAAGCCTAGCTTTAGCCTTTTAAAATCCACTGCTTCTTGTGTCCAATTTCATCTCATAGCTATAAAGGTGTTTGGGATATTTTTGTTATGGTTGTAAACCCATGGGATAAAGAAGAGTTTTTAGGAGGCAACTGTTTATGAATGGTTGACTGAAAGCATGTCAGTCTTGGCTTGAATGGATTTACTCTGGTTTGGTCCACTAATGTTCATATGTTCTCCATGCCATTTTACTGAATGCAGTGTCATCAAGTAAACCATTCAGGTTTATGTACATCATTTGTAACAGATTTTACTCAGGACAGGATTGTAAAAGAAGAAGAAGAAACTAAACTGCAGGAAAAAAGCAGACAATAGAACTCATGTCTGTGGAATAAACTGTATACATACTCTATCAAACTACCCCAATACAAAGTAGCATAGATAATAGGATAGATAATACAGCACAATTTTAAAGGCACATTTCTGTGTAGACTACTTCAACGATTGAATTTTCCTCACTATTCATAATCTGTATATTTTTATTCATTCAAATGTTATAATGGGAAATTGGAAGACCAAGACATACAAGTTGTCTGTTGCAGAAAAGAAAACAATGTTCTTTATAGGTAAAAAAAGTATGTATAGGCACATGCACACTAATCACGCTTTCCCTTTTGGGGTAAGCAACATTATGCAAAGCACAGAAAAGGTGAAAGGAAGAGTAAGCCAAAGGGATTAAGGCATGAGATAAGAAAAAGAAACTAAAATATGGGTAAATATAGCTTACACCAACTCCAGTCACTATAACTCTTCATACCTTTCTGCATCTACACACTACTTCATATATCATACCCCTCTCCCCCCTAAAAAATCAAGACTTTTCATTTCTATGGAAAGAACATGTCACATGATACAGGTAGTCCTCACTTACTGACCTCAAGTGGGAACAGCAACTCCATCGCTAAGTGAAACATCATGTGACCATGCCTGACTTACAGTGTCAGTTCCAGCTGTGATATATGTACTGTACATGTATATCTAGCAATGATACCATTGGAAGATGAAGAAATATAATAAATTTTTGTTTTTCCATGTTTTATGGGTTTGAGTAAAATAGGTGTGCCTTGCCTGTTGTTTCATTGATTAAAACAGAAAATCTTGCCAGTATAATTCAGTAGTTTGTTATTGATTGGCAGTATAGTGGCAGTATAGTTTCTCGGGCTTAGGGCCCCATGTTACTCTCAAACTAATTACCTTAACAACAAGCTTACTTAGTGAAGAGATTGAATCGAATGTATAGCTGCAATTCCATTGCTTTGCAAAACTGAGTGAATTGCAGTGAAATCTCTATTGGAAATGAGGTTGCTGTTATAAGTTTTCAGTACAGCACAATTTAGGTTGCATTTGGCAAGGTGAACTATCTTCTATCTTGGAAATGAATAGTTCAATCCAGATGAGGTGCACCGGTTCAATTGTAAAAATCGAAGGGGGAAAAGTTACATCCTGTGTCACAAGGAAATACATAAAAATGAGCACTGTAAAAGCAGTTCACTATCCTTCAAAGAAGCAAGTAAGTCGGTTGAATATTTTCTGTGCAGATAAATATATAGGAACTAGGTTAAAGTAGTGCTGTAAGAAGCATATATGTTAACTGGCGAGGGGGAGAATATTTCTTTGCTCTAATACCTGCAGGAATTTGATCTGCAGAATTTGATCTGCAGAAATCAGGAGATGCTTCTCATAGCATGAAAGTAGTGTCAATAATCTGCTGATTTCAGTTAATCAAACTACAGTTAAAAACACAAAGACAAGAGGTAATAAGAGGAAGAGGAAGAGGACTGTCCTATTCCTCATAAACCCTTTCAGGCTAAAATTGTCAAAATCTTTCCATTTAGAGAACACCTGCTTGAATGGTGGGGTTTCTGAGGTTTTTTTCCAAAACTGTCAGCTTCTTTATGTCAGCCCATAAAGGAGATATCAAAGGAAAAGACGGTAGCAAATTTGTGATGAAAATGGAATTTGGAATCAGATAATATGGGGGGAAATGTAACAATGAGGCAGAGGGGATTAAAAAGGGACATCTACAAAGCTGAATACTTTATGGCCAGTTCTCAGAGGGTTTTAGAGTTCTTGATTATGCAAGCAGAAGACAATTTGTTGATGATTGCAGAACCTGGAGTTGAGTTCTCTCACTAAGAAACAAAATTGAATGAGATGTGGGAGATCTCCACATCTCTTTTATCCCCATAGAACTGCAAGAATAACTAATCACATATTTTCAACATCATGAATCGTTAGATTCTTAAATAATTACCTTTTGAAAGATTTTTTTTTATTTTAGGATCTTTCAAAATTTAAAAAAAATGTTCAGTAGAAAAATGTTAGTCCCACTAGATGGATCAACTCCACAGGAAGGCTAAAACTAATTTTATTGATATCAGCTATAACAACAGAATCTTGCAAGTCTGATTATTCTGTACTTTGTTCTCCTTCTTATAATTCAGTGAATTAGGCAGGTGTTTCACTGTTCTGGACTTAAAAATGCTTCAGCCCCTTTTGCCTAAGCAAGGGCTCCTACATATCTCCATCAAGGTTATCTTCCTTACTTTCTACAAACAATTATGATTAGGAATGACTTGGATAGCAGTAAAATGAAAAGAATAGGATGAAGAATTCCAGGAGTGATTTCCAGACTTTGAGACAACATACTTCACTAGGTGAATGCAGTTATTGCATTCACACAACATGCTAAATTAGTTTAATTTCGTTTATTTATTAAACAAATATATAGTTTAGTTTAGTCCAAGTCATTCAACATGTTGTATGAATTGTATGTGCTTGGTTAGTTTATAATTTGGTATAATATGCCAACCTGGAAAATGGATTAAGACTGTTGTGTGAATGCTGCTTCTGTGTTGTTACTGTTATTCCCATTGGCATTTGCATTAGCCAACCTGAACAATGTCATAATTAATTATGTAGGCCACTACATGAAAGAAGAAAAAATCCCACAGTGAAGCCCAGAGGGTACACTGAATTTAGATCTCCATGGAAGAAAACAGATGAATATGTGACATGAAGTATTTTACAAGGTGCTTAACAAGAACATGATTGGGGGGGAAATTGAAATCCATGAAATCAATGCCATAAACTTATATTGTTTATTTTTTACAGTTAGTGAAGTGCAACAAGATCAATATTAGAACAACATTATTCACTTTAAATATCAATGGCCTGTAAGAACAAAAGAGAATGGTTGAATATGATGAGTCCACCAGTGATACTAAATTGGGAAGAAGAGAGGATGCAGATGGAGTCAATACCAAACGCAAAGAGTGATGCAATTTTAAATTAGTTAGTCTGGAATGCAAGTAAGTGGATTAGAGAGGAGCACAGTTCAATATGATGAAGTAGAAATTAATCAGATTAGGGTGGGAGAGTAATATGGGAAAGAAATAGGCTGTCATTCATCATATGATTCAAGATAATTACTGAAGCCGTGAATATTTCATGGAAGAATCGAGGACTTATTTCTTGCTGTCTCTGATGGTCAATCCATACATGGAAAATTCCATTCTCCAACAGAGGGAGGTTAAGCCAGTATCCCAAAAAAATTAAAGCAACAAAGTTAAACTAATTACTTTCACAGGAGGAAATCTGTTAAAAATACTGAACGTTATGATTGACAGTACATAATCAATATCAGATATATAAGTAATATTTCTTACCTAAGTTTGACATCTGTTGTAAACCGCCCAGAGTCTACTGTGGTAGAGATGGGCGGTGATAAATTTGATTAATAAATAAATAAATAAATAAATAAATAAATAAATAAATAAATCTATTGACATGTTTCTCAAGGTTTTCCAGTTTGCAAGTTGTCTTTATATTTTAAAATATATTGAATCTATAGTAAGATATAATTACAATTTTTTTTTGGTGCATTCGCTGACCAAGAAGGACTAGAAACTGCACTGCTGATTGCAGCAATGATGGTCAGGGGTGGGGGTGGGGCTCCAAAGGACACCAAAAAGCATTTGAGAAATCACATGCAGCCTGGAACCATTACTCCTCCTTCCTTACAAACAATATCAGTACTTAGTTTGTGCTTTGATACAAAGTGCATTTAAATAAAGGTGTGCAGAATTGAATCAACAAGACCAGAATTAGCATATTAAATACTGCATTGAATGCATCATCATCAAATCTTTATTACGGTTGAAGACCAGCATAAGGAGGATGGGGTTCAGTCAGTAAAATACATTAAAATCTGAAGAATAGATATATACAGTAGATATAGATATAGATGATGTAGATATACTGTAGATCACAAAAGTCTAAAGGAAAAGAAAAACATCTAAAAGGAGGGGTAGGAGCATTAGATGTGTGTAGGGGGGCATAAAGGTTAGTATGTCTATCAGTACAGAACACTAGTGTGATGAATTAGATGCTCATTAAAACTCGTTTACGGCACTGGTCGTCATCTGATGAATTTTAAGTGCTGCTGCGGAGAACTTGGCAACATTGTATGTTGTACCAATCGAAGAGAAACAGAGAGCAAGTTCCACTCCCTTTTTGCACTAAAGATGTTGCCAAGCCTGGCAATGAAACGTCTGCAAGAAAACAACAAGGCTCAGAGAGCACCATGGACTCCATTGTATGTTGTGGCAGGGTTGGAATCTCAGAGCAGCACAGCACTGAATGCAAATCCATCCCAAATATTATTTTCCAAACTGACTTCTTCACTGTCTTTTAATGCACAACCTCCATTTTTCCCTTCTTCTTTGAATAATTGCCTGAATGTACATTTATACATTTACATAAATGCATTCCATTTATGCATTTTTTTTACTCAGGGCACATCCACATTTATTATATAAGTACCTCCGGACTTGTGCTCATGCTGCTTTAACTCTAAACCAGTTTAAGGAAATCCTATTCAGATTTTCTCACTTAACAGCAGCTTGAGAAAAAGTAATATTCCAATAAGATTTGTGAAAGTATTTTAACAATAAAGTCATAGTGTCAGCCTTAACATGTGTAAGAAAATGAAAGTGTGGTTCATGTTTCATGAAGTAAAATGAAAACTTATTTTAGCTATCAAAGGATAATATTTTGTTTATTTCTTTATTTATTGAACATGTACCCTGCTGCAGTCAAGTGACTCTCAGTGGTTTCCAAAGTATGCAGTACAATAAAAATTAAAACATCCACTGGAAAAACACCAACATAAATTATAGGAAAAATGAAAAAAAAAATTAAAAAGTAGACCTTCATACCCAAAAAGGAAGATGTAGGAATGATGAAAAGGGGCGCGGTGGCTCAGCGGGTTAAACACGCGGGTAAATATGATATGATTGTATAATTTGAATTTACATGATTGTAAGCCGCCTAGAGCCCTCCATTAGGGAGGGGATAGGCGGGGTATAAATAAGATAAAAAAAAATGATGCAATTGGTAATTCTCTTCCACAGTAATATGTGGGGCACAATGAAAATTCTACTGTAGCATCCTGTTAGGCTTGTTGACCACAATCCTAGATTTCAGTCATTTCAGAAAGAATGAAAAGGTCAACTATCCTTGTTAATGAATGAGGTTGACTACCCTTGTTAACTTTTCCTACTCATTCATGAATGATGACGCTAACCAAGGCTGAAAAGGTAAGGTACCCAAGCATTCTATAGGTAACAAATATACAACGTTGCCTTGTACAGAATCAAAGCATTGGTTCATCAGGTCAAAGAGGTCCCCCCAAAGGGACCTCTTCTGATTAGCAGCAGTTCTCCAGTGCCATAAGTAGGACCTCTAATGCTGCAATATGACTCTTTCCTGTGTTTACTAATTCCTTGCTTTTAAAAAAAAGGCAGTGTTTTAAACCACAATTGGGCAATTAGGAATGTGACATCACCACAAGAGACTGAGCTGATTATTATTGTGTTTTTTTTTTAAGGATAGAATTAGAATTAGGCATAGTAAGCTTAGAGAAGGTTTAGTACATCTATTTAGTACATCTCTCTCAGCCCAACTCACCTCACAGGGTTGTTGTTGTGGGGAAAATAGGAGGAGGAAGGAGTATTTGGTATGTTCGCCACCTTGAGTTATTTATATTTTTTTAAAAATAATAAAGGCGGGATAGAAAATAAATAAAATATAAATAAATAAATACATATTTCAGACTCTTTTTTTAAAAAAAAAAAGTGCAGTTTTTCCACAGGGAATTTGGTATTTTGCTGTCAAATACAGACAGAGGAGACTAGAAAAATGGACTGGTGATAGCTGATGGCCTAGAGGATATGGGTTGCCTGTCCATATTTTAAACCATATACATTCAGTGTAAGATACAGCTGAGTAACTAGGTTATCCCCTCCCAAATGTCCATGTAAGCATTCTGAATATCTAGAGGGAGAGAATGCTTCTTCAGAAGATCACATTAAATGTACACATGCCAGAAACACAGCTTGCCCAACTGGCCAATCCTGGAGGCTGAACATGTGGTGTGATCCCAGTTCCCAGTCATTACTGAAAGATTTTCAATGAATAACTGATAAAGAGGGTTAAGGGGAAAATAAATATGGTGAAAATGGTCACCACTCTAGCTCTTTCCCGTGAATTTCCCCTCTCATTATCACTGACAACTCTTCTTCCATGGCTAATAAAGACTTGTGCACTTAGGCAGAGTGGTGATGCAATTGCTGTCAGTATTAGAACTTACAGAACTCTGTAATGCTCTCGTACATTATTTACTGAACTTTTTTTACATTAAAAAAATATTTATATGACCTTTGCTTTCTTTCACTGGTTTGTTTACAGCTGCCAGGAAAGGACTTGAGAAAGCACTACGTTTTGTTATCATTTCAAATTCTTGGTTTTATACTACTTCATTTGTTCTTACTTAAGAGTCTTTTGGAAGAATAAATGAAAGAATGATTCATATTTTTGTTTGGCACATATGGGCTAAATGTAGCATAAACTGCATTCTTTCATTTGGCACTTGTTACTTAAATGAATATGTGTGGCAGTTGCACAGCAAGGCTTCAGCATAATGTAAGCATTAGTAATTGATTTTCTTTTTAATTAATGAAATTATATGATGTATTATGACTGTGGTGCATGTAATACAAGATCTCACAATGCAGTAGATTTACTTTAATAATTTTTTTATTATATTAAGTCCCAGAATATCATTTTTCAGCCATGAGCAGCAGCTGAAATGTGGCTTTTTTTCATTTTTGTAAAATATTGGTAATGTTTGCAGAGATAAGCATTAAATATCAGTACAATCTGCTATCTGTAATGTGAGAGATTCAAGCATATGAAGTTACTTGTCCTTTTTAAAACAAGGCCTGGAAATTCTTTGAATTGGTCTTAACTGTCCGTGTGTTGAATGTATGGCTCTTCAGCCAAGTATTTATGATGCTGGAAGTGTATCAGTATCCCTCCTGTCTCCTTTTAATTTTCAAGAACTTTGAAGCAGCCAAGCGGTCCTGATGGGTAGCATGCTGAAGCACAGGAGGATAAGTAGGGAGGGGAATTAGGGACAAATAACAGCTGGGGAAAGGGGAGATTTTTATTGAAAAAAATGGCATTGGGGAAGTTTTATTCTTTTATTATCTCTATGGCTAGTTCAAACATTTAAGACACTCAATGCATTTTCACACAACTGATTGGCCCCTTCTAAGTGAGCCTCAAAGTGTCCTGATTTAGAAAAGCAAAAAAAAAAAAAGCTTTTTCTTCTAATTTATTTCTTTTTTAATTCTCTTCTTCTTCTAGGGGTGTGCATTCCTTCATTTCACAACTTAAAATAAAAAATGCAATTTTGGTCAAGCTGGGAAAATAAAATGGCAGCCATAATTAAGCAGCTTCCAGCTATTTAGTAGTGTTGCTTCCATAGGTGTTATCGAAACAAAACAAAAATATGGAAATGTAAATTTTAAAAAATTGATACATAAATAATGAGTCAGAACAAAATGAATGTGATTAACGTATAAAAATGAAGCAAACTTCTGACACATAGTTGAATGTAATCCCCAGCCCTTTTAAAGTATGTTCCATTAGAAGAATAACAACAACAACAACAACAACAACAACAACAACAACAATACATTGCCTTTCTGCATATAAAGGCATTATTCAAGGTAGCTTGCAGCAATAAAACAGAATGAAGGAATCAAGATGCCCTATGGAAATAACATCAAGGGTCTGGATGAAGAAGATCACTACAAATACCTGGGCATACTTCAGGCTGAAAACATCAAGCACACTGAAGTCAAGAAGAAGGTTAGTAGTGAATACATCAGAAGAGTGAAGATCTTAAAGTCCAAACTCAGTGGTGGAAATATCATAAAAGCAATTAACACCTGGGTAATTCCAGTCATTAGATATACAGCTGGAATAGTGGACTGGACTCAAGCTGAATTAGAAGCCCTGGATAGGAAGACCAAAAAATAATGACAATGAATCATGCTCTTCATCCACGCAGCAATGTTGACAGACTCTACTTACCAAGAAGCAAAGCTGGGCATGGAATGTTGGAAGTATACCAGACAGTGAAGAAGAAAAAAGAGCATTGTAAGAATATCTGAAGGACAGTGAAGAAGATGCACTGAAAGTAGTACACCATGATGGCTTACTGAATACCAAAGAGACCAAACTGGCCTATAAGAAAGACCAAATGAAGAAGAGAAAAGAGACAACATGGCAAGGCAAAATATTACATGGCCAGTACATAAAAAAACCTAGCAGGCAAAGCAGATAACAACAAGACCTGGCAATGGCTAAGAGCAAGAAAGTTGAAGAAAGAGACAGAGGGGCTGATTCTGGCTGCCCAAGATCAAGCCTTAAGAACAAAGGCATATAAAGCTAGAATTGAGAAGACAGCAACAGACAGCAAATGCCGTCTCGGCAAAGAAGCTGAAGAAACAGTGGACCACCTTGTAAGCTGCTGCAAGAAGATTGCACAGGCTGATTACAAACAACGGCATGACAAAGTAGCAACAATGGTGCATTGGAATATCTGCAAGAAATACAGTACCACTTGCCTGCAAGCAAGAACTGGTAGGACCACAAAATAGACAAAGTAATAGAAGGTGAAGAAGCTAAAGTGCTCTGGGACTTTAGAATTCAAACAAACAATCATCTGCCACACAACACCCCAAACTTAAAAAATGTTGATTAGAAAGACAAAAAAGTCTGAATAGTGGACATTGCAGTAACTGGAGACAGCAGAATAGAAGAGAAAGAGCTGGAAAAAATCACAAAATATAAAGACCTGCAAACAGAAGTAGAACAACTGTGGCAAAAAAAAAAAAAAGCAAAGATAGTACCAATAGTAACAGGCTCTTTGGGTGCAATTCCAAAACATCTGGAGCACCACTTGAACACCATCGGCATTGACAAAATCACCATCAGTCAATTGCAAAAGGCAGCTTTACTTACAGCTTACATCCTGTGACAATACCTTTAATATTATTAATCAACAACATCTGCCTATCTCAGGTCCTTGGGAAGGACTCGATAGGTGGACAAAAATGCCAAATCCAGTCTAAACATCTGGCTGACTGTGCGACCAACAATAATAATTGTATTATTCAAGTTAGCTTGCAGCAATAAAACAGAATGCAAAGTATGAAATACTATAATTAAGTCAGTACATTTAAAATTAAAATTAAAATCAAGACAAATAAAATCTGTTGTGGGTCTTCCGGGCTGTGTGGCCGTGTTCTGGAAGTTGTGGTTCCTAACGTTTCGCCAGCATCTGTGGCCAGCATCTTCAGAGGGCTGAAGATGCTGGCCACAGATGCTGGCGAAACGTTAGGAACCACAACTTCCAGAACACGGCCACACAGCCCGGAAGACCCACAACAGCCATCGAACTCCGGCTGTGAAAGCCTTCGACAATACACAAATAAAATCAGTTCAACATTTCAAAACTTAATGAAAGATATGTTTTGCCATTTTCCTAAAGACAGGAGAGTAGGGGCTAGAAGTATTCCATTCTCTGAAAGCACATAGGAAAAACCCTCTCTTGTGTAACAGTGCCAGTCCCATCAGATGGCCCAGAAATACACCATGGATGATGCTAATTGTTGAGGCATCTTGGACAGCTAGCACACTCCTTCCTTTAATTTCTGATGTAAGTCATTCACTAAGGCAGGGCTTTCCAAAGTGCCGCCGCTGGCGACACACCAGCGGCGGCGCGGGGGGGGGGGCGGCGGCGCGCATGCACGGTGGCGGCGCGGGGGGGTGTGCGGCGGCGCGCACGCGCACGGTGGCAGCGCGGGGGGCGTGCGGCGGCACTTGGGGCATGCGGCGGCGCGCGCGTGCATGGCAGCCACCGTGCACGCGCGCGCCGCCGCTTCCTGGTGGTGTGGCGACACTCCACGCTGTGTGTGGCGACACACTTTTGTGTCACGACACACAGTTTGGAAAGCTCTGCACTAAGGTAATCAAAGCTGCTTCATATTTGGGCACCCAGATGAAATGGGTGAAAACCAGACTGAAATGGTACATGTAAACAGTTCTTTCCAATGGAACTGCAAGGCTAACCTCTACCTGATCTCCTTACCCAGGAATGAAATATTTGAGGCTGGCTTATATCGATGAAGGTTCTCAGTCATCCAGGTGGAACAGTCTGTAGCTTGAATCATGTCAACTGGATTTCTATTTTCTCAGTGGAAACGTTTCGCTCCTTATCCAAGAAACTTCTTCAGTCTGAGCAAAGTTAGTAAGGGAATCCTTAAATATGTTTCTAAGGTGGCTGTGTGACCTTGCACCTGGGGCTAGGTCATGGTTATTTGAGAAGTTTATTATGGTAATTTAGATCTCTGTCTAAAATGTGAACATTAATGTCCTCAAATGAGTGTCCTTTTTCCTTTAGATGAAGATAAACTGCTGACTCTGGTCCTGTGGTGTTACTTCTCCTGTGTTGGGCCATCCTCCTGTACAAAGGTTGTTTGGTTTCTCCAATTGAACTCTGAACTCAACAGCAGCATGGTAATCTTAACGATCCTCCTTTAGATGATAAAGGGACTTAGAAATAAACATCTCAAATAACCATGACCTAGCCCCAGGTGCAAGGTCACACAGCCACCTTAGAAACATATTTAAGGATTCCCTCACTAACTTTGCTCAGACTGAAGAAGCTTCTTGGATAAGGAGCGAAATGTTTCCACTGAGAAAATAAAAATCCAGTTGACATGATTCAAGCTACAGGCTGGCTTATAGTTACTGAGATCTTCTATGTCAAGGCAGAGCTTTTCAGGCCAAGTCTTTTAACTGGTTCCTTTAAGGAGACGAAAACATATCCCATCTTCAAGGAGGCATTGCCTTTGTTGAATCTCTGGCACTCAGCTGAGACAGCTGCAAATTGTCTTAAATTCTAGTTTGAAATACTGCATTGTTTCCCTCTTATAGTATATAATTTTTGCCCCATCCATAATTAAGGACATGTGATTGAAAACACAATCAGAAGTTGGGATCTACCCAGCTCCTATAACCTTTTTCAGGCTGCTGTGACACACCCATTTTCCTCTGGTCATTGCCTGTCATGGCCATTTGGGTTGCAGTCTGATCAAACATCTGGCTTTCCCAGAGACATCTACCCATGAAGCACTGTCAGGCCTCATGCAGGTTCCTTATACACACAGCTTTAGCAGTCTTTTGGAAAGAGCAGGAATGACTCTCTGAGGGGTCAGTATAAATTAAGAAATAAAGCCAGGTTGTGTCAGCTGTTGCTGCTGGTTCTGTCACCATGGGTGAATTACAGGTGTTCTACTGCTTCTGCTGACAAATAGTTTCATGTAGCTGTACTTTCTACTATTTTGAGTACAACAGGAAAGCTCCCTCCTGCTTCACCCTGCACCCTTCCTCTCTACCTGTGATTTGGCAGCTAAGCTGGTTTTCGATGCAGGATTAGCACCTGCAACTGGTGAGTCCGACACCAAAACTGTGCTTAGAATAAATGAGTTAACCACTGGTGGCTAACTCATTCATTCAAAGCACCCATCAGTAGTAATAGTGTATACAGTTTTTGTATTGGGCTGATCAGATAAGGGAAATGCTGACTCACCGGAAGTGACGTCATAGTCCCTCCCCCCTCCCCCCCTCCCATGATCCTCTGCGTGTTAGCCACCCCTCCCATCATGCAATGCGTGTTTTGCCGGAAGTGACGTGTCAGCCACCCCTCCCTGGACCAGCCGCATGTTTTGCCGGAAGTGGAGTGTGCCCTCCCCCACCCGCGTGCTAACCCAAGGCATGCTCAGGCATGCCCATGACCACATGTCTGTGAGGGAAGGGGTGGTTGCCTCAGCTCCACACTGCCTGTGTTTAAAGCCTTATCAGTTTCTAAGCAGAAGAAAGAGAAAAGCGGGGGGGCAATGCTTTTTCAAAAGGGGAAAAAGTTTTTCTTTCCTTAAGCCTGGCTGCAGGAGTTAAAATGCCACGGCTGGCATAGATGGCCAGGCCTGATTAGGAGGGAAGCATTTTTTAAAAGCAGGGTTTTCTTCTTCTCCACACATGCCAAACTGTTTTTAAAAGCCCAGGGGTAGGCAGCTTTCCTTTTCCCTAAGCAGGCAGTCACCCTGAAGGAAAATGTTTATAAGCATTTCTAATGCAGCAGTAAACAAGGAAGGGTCTAAACAAGGTTTAACATAAGTAAACACCGGGGTCTTTGTACTCACATGGGGATCTGGAGGTGTTAGGCAGACATAACAGCCCAGTTCTTAAGAGGAAAACTTTTTTTAAAAAAGCCGAGGTTTCTCCTGCACACAGCCACAAGTCCCGATAGCACGGGCAGCTTGACTGACAGGAAGTCGCATGCAACAGCAAAGGCCTGAGGGGAAGGGGCATCCCCCACTCCAGCCAGCTCCTAGATCTCATTGGAGTAGCCCTTGCAATGTCCAGCTCGCTGGCTGATAGCAGAAACTGCTGGCAGCAGGAGTTGAAATGGCATTTTTAGCCTCAAAAATGAGCCTGCACACCAGGCCTAGATTTACAGTTCTGAATGTGGAAAATTAGGCTTTAAATGCACAAAGTGTTGCCCTTAAGCAGAAACTGTGCCCAGGCTGAGGAAAAAAGAAACCTGTAAGGGGCCAGGAGAAAACTGGTTATTAAAAGCACAACAGAAAAAAGAGAAAAAACATGGGTATGTGCATGTTCAGGCATGTCCGCAGGCGTGGCTGTGACACGCGGTGTACACGTGACAGGGGCAAGGCTATGCCCAGGCATGTCTCCACAGCTTTTCAGGCTATATACAGATACATCGTTAAGTAGCGGTGCCCATTTGAAAAATACAGACACGTGCTTTGAAGATGGCAAACTCCGAAGCCCATCTGTTTGAAGACAGCTTAACGCCAAAGCCGCCAAAACGAAAATTTAGGGCAAGGAAAACGTCCGAAGCTCCTGGACCGAGCGACCTATTTGAGGAAAACGCTCAAGACGCATGTCTAATACCATGTTACTGTCGATACTGCGACTCGGATGGTGAGTTAAACATTATTTAGAAAACACTAATTTAATTAGATAAAATTGTGAGTCTAATTCAGCCTTATACTCTTTTTCTTTAAGAAACAACATATCCATATGATTCGGCCGCTGTACAGATGGTGAGAGCGTGTGTGATAACAACATTGCAGCAGTGCTTCAAGGCGTGCATGCATGCAGAAGGAGATCAGATGGCTCCCCGGCCACCCACCGAGGAAGAGCTTCTTAAGGCCTTATGCCCCAGAATATCGAGGGGTGAGACCCTTTGGGTCATAATGACAATAGCATGTAAGCTAGAGAAATTATATGTGACATGTGACACCCTTGATGAGCTTGTGGAATTCATGGTGTATATTGAGAGCAGCCCTAAACCACAAGATATAATGGCGAAAATTGGCTCTGAATTACCAGTGGCTTTGAAGAGACTTATTTGTCAAAATGTAACAACAATTAGTTATCAGAAACTGTTAACCTCTACCCAAGGATTGTAATAATAAAATATTTTTACAAATAATACGTTGTCTGCTTTTTTTCTTTTGCTAACACCAGTTTATCCATGTATTGGTGGGTGGGGGCTCAAATGGTGACGTAAAGATGGTGGGCGAGGTCCCTTTCAGCGTCCAGTTGGGACCTTATCTAGACCCACAGACGGAGCAGCTTGCCAGCAAAGAATGACCTGGACACCATGGCTGACCGAAATGTAAGTAATTTCACAAGCAGTTTTGAGAGTCAGAAGGCTGGGGTTTGTAGCAATTGTGGCTATATTTAATTATTGGTATTCTTGTGTTCCCACTAGGATTCTATAACAGATACGCAATGTGTGAAGGCTCAATTAGGTACATTTTTTAGTTTATACAAATTAAATAACTGTATGGCTTAGATGCTTTTAAATATTTCTGCAGCAGTTGTAATGTTTGTCAAATGTCTAATACAGAAGTAGAAGATGATGAGGAGTATGCAGCCCTTACGATGACTGCAGACCCCCCACAAGGCACACAGCCCATCCTAGAACGTAATGACATGGATGGGATGGCTGCCCGAAATGTAAGTAATTTCACAAGCAGTTTTGAGAGGCAGAAGGTGGGGGGGGGTAGTACCCATTTGTGACGATATTTAACTACTGGTGTTCTTGTGTTTCCACCAGGGTTCTGTAACAGATACGCAATGTGTGAAGGCTCTATTAGGTACATTTTTTAGTTCATACAAATTAAATAACTGTATGGCTTAGATGCTTTTAAATATTTCTGCAGCAGTTGTAATGTTTGTCAAATGTCTAATACAGAAGTAGAAGATGATGAGGAGTATGCAAACTTTACAATACCTGCAGAGACCCCACAGGGAACACCGCCTGACCTAGGAGGTATTAAGATCAGGCTGCTTTTGTTTTTGCCCTCAGAAACAAAATGTCTAGTTATAGAGGCATTTCTACAGCAGCTGTAATGGTTCTCATGTCTCTGTTTCTCAGGTTGGGAAGATGAGCAAGTGTTTACAAACTCCCCAGAGCCTCTGGAGGCTGACAGCATAAACTCTACCCCACAGCCATGTACAAGCCATGCAACACGAATGCTTTTAGGAGGTAAAATAACCAAGTGTATTATCCTACTTGAGACCTGTTTTAGAATGTAAGGGGCTGTATTACATTAAAAAGAATGTTACTGAAGCATTGTTTCCCCTTGTTTTTAATCCAGAACCGCCCGGAAAAAAAGCAAAAAATATGTCTGGCGGTGCCCTTTCCACAGCCCCTACAGACAGCGATAGCTGTACAGATGAGCCTATGTCAGAACCTCAACCGGAAGAGGAGCTATGGCCTTCTATGTCACAGCTACAGACCCCTAACTCTCAGAATGTGCATGATGTGTATCTAGAAATGATACAGGAGTGGGAGAGGCCTATCCTATATTACAGAGCTGTGGAATACTACCAACGGTATAGATTTGCTAATCTTGAACGTATCAGATCATTTGTAGAGGCTATAGGTGTTATCCATAATGTGGTACAGACCTTTTTGAATAATGTTTCTAGGGTGATAGAGCCGAATGATTTTGTTCAACTACGCCTAGATGCAGATGGTCTAAATCGACCCCTCTTTACCCTTAGGAGACATATGCATGATTTAAATGCTGATGACTTTCTGACCCGTGTTGAAAACCTTCTACAGAGCAAAGCAGAATTGATGTGGGGGGGCTGTTTACAATTAGTGGTCACTATCGTGAAATACAAAGAGGGCGGCGGGCGTAGGAAGTTAAGCACCGTGATATTCACCAAAGTCCTGGAGACAAAAAGACAGCACCTGGTGGATTTCAATGTGGAGGGTGAATTTCTGTGTTTCACAGGTAGTGTGCTGTATTTGCTTGACAGCGGAGAAGGTACAAATCAAGAAATTGCTACTAGAGCCAGGGCCCTACACACCAGACTGGGCATTTCCACAGAAAACAGGATTGGCTTTTCACAGATACATCTCTTTGAAGAGCTTTTAGGTATAACCATAAAAATTTTGTTTTACAACGAAGGTGGGTGGCGATTTTTTGTCACGGGCAGAGCACAGCGAGAAAAATTGGTGTTTATATTGTTACACGACAAGCATTACTACGGAATCAAAAACATCAAGGGCTTCCTGGGCGAGCGTTATTTCTGTGAATTCTGCCACACAGCCTACCATCACAAATTCAGTCACGATTGCCAATACCTCTGTCGAGCGTGCCTGAAGCAAGACTGCCAGGAGGTGGCAGAAGAGAGGGTAAGATGTTGCATATGCAAATTGTTTTGCCGGTCTAAGGCCTGTCTTGAAAGCCATACACAGATGGCATTGGAAGGGAAAGTTGACTGTAAGAATAAGGTATATTGTGAAAAGTGTGGCCTTTATGTCTTCACTCCCCACACAAAATGCAAGAAAACAAAGTGTGGTCAGTGCTCTGAGAAGGTTGACAGCTTGGAAGGGCATTTATGCTTTCTGAAGCCCTTGGAGCGCCCGCAAATTGGTGAAAGATACATCATTTATGATTTTGAATGTTGTCAAGAGACGGGCGTGCATATACCAAATTACGTGTATGCCACGGATATGCTGGAGGAAGGTGATGGCAAAGAGGCTGTGAGTTGGGGCTGTCATGGCGTTAGCTGCCTGGAGCAAATTGTGAAGAAGTTTATAAATCACAAGTTTAAAAGGTGTACCTTTATCGCTCACAATTCCAAAGGTTATGACGGGTACCTGGTGCTGAGACAGCTGATACGGGAAAAAGTGCGTGTTGAATTGATCAGTCAAGGGGGTAAGCTGCTGTGTATTCTCCTACCGGATTATAAGATTCGGTTTATTGACAGCCTCTCCTTTTTGCCCCTTAAATTAAGCAAGCTACCGAAAGCTATGGGTTTTCGGGGCAACAAGGGGTATTTCCCCCATTTGTTCAACACAATGGACAATCAAGACTATGTGGGGCCGCTCCCTGAAGCCAAGTATTACAGTCCAGAAACCATGATGCCCGGGGAGAGAGAAGAATTCCTGAAATGGCACGCAGATAATGCAGGCACGGTGTTTAAGCTAAAGAAGGCCCTGGCTTACTACTGCAGACAAGATGTGGAGATTCTGAGGGAGGCCTGTATTCGATTCAGGGACCAAGTCATGAAAATGACAGAACGCGAGTGCCTCAGAGATGGTGGGGGAGAGATTGTTGAGGAGATAGAGATCCGTTGCATTGACCCCTTCCAGTATATTACACTGGCCTCTGTCTGCATGGCCCAGTACCTGTTCATGTATTTGAAGAGGAATACCATTGCGTTAGCCCCTTTAGACAGTTATCACAAGACTCAGAAAAGGTACTCAGCACCAGCGATTCAATGGCTGTTGCATATAGAGCACACTGAGAATCTCAATATCCAGCATGCTCTGAAGGGTGGTGAAAAGCAAGTAGGCAAATATTTTTTGGACGGGTTTGCTGTCATAAACGGGGTCCCCACTGCTTTTGAATTTCACGGCTGTTTTTTTCACGGCTGTCCTGTCTGCTACTCTGAAAAAGACTTCAACAAATTACTTGATTCAACATACGGGGGTCTGCACAATCGTACCAGGATTAAAGAAGAGTACCTCAGGGACCAGGGGTATGCCATACGTAGCATCTGGGAACACGAATGGCGGGACATGCTGGAGAACGACCCCGCTTTGAAGCAGTTTCTAATGGAGAACAAGCTCCCAACCCCTTTGAACCCCCGAGATGCATTTTTTGGGGGTAGAACAAATGCCACATGCCTGTACTACAAGCCAAAAGCTGGGGAGCAAATCTTATATTACGATTTCACCAGTTTGTACCCCTTTGTGAACAAGAACAAGGAGTACCCAATTGGACACCCCCAAATCATCTATCAAAACTTTGGGGACATAAAGCAGTATTTCGGGCTTGCCAAAGTCAAAGTGTACCCACCAAGGAACCTCTATTTCCCAGTCCTACCCCACAAATCAGGGGGCAAATTAATGTTTAGCCTGTGTGCAACCTGCACAGAAAGTCTGCAAACCGCCCCCTGTCAACACAGTGATGAAGAAAGGGCTCTGACGGGGACATGGTGTACTGTTGAATTGAATGTGGCTATAGAAAAGGGTTACAGAATTGCTGAGATCTATGAGATCTGGCATTTTGAAAGAACATCAGTCACATTATTTTCAGGGTATATGAACACCCATCTCAGACAGAAGCAGGAGGCCAGCGGTTACCCGTCCTGGTGCAAAACAGAACAGGATAAAGATAAATATATTCAGGAGTATGAGAAGATGGAAGGTGTCCGCTTACGGCGTGAGCATATCGAAGTAAATCCTGCTAAAAGGCAGATTGCCAAACTCTTTTTAAACTCTCTGTGGGGCAAGTTTGGTCAGAACACCAACCACCTGACCACATCAGTGGTGACAAAACCTGAGGAATTATTCAAATATCTTTTTGTGCCCTATTATGATGTTTCCTCATGCGAGTTTGTGGATACAGAGACAGCCATTGTGACGTGGAAAATGGCCAAGAACCAACCCACCAAAGCCACATGTACTAACATATTCATCGCCAGTTTTACAACGGCTTATGCCCGGCTGGAATTATACAGGCTACTGGATGGATTGGGAGATAGATGCCTGTACCATGACACTGATTCAGTCATTTTTATAAGTAGACAGGGGGCGTGGACACCACCTTTGGGTGACTATTTAGGGCAGCTGACAAGCGAGATCCCACCAAACACCTCAATCACAGAGTTTGTGGCAGCCGGACCCAAAACATATGGATACGCCTTGTCCAGCGGAGAAGCGGTGCTAAAGGTGAAGGGTATTACGCTAAACAGTGGCAATGCTGAAAAGGTTAATTTTGACAGCTTGAAAGAACTGGTGGATGATTACTGCCTGACCGGCCCAGAGAGAAAGAAATCGATCAAAGTGGAACAGACGGGTATTTTTAGGGTTAAGAGACATTGGGCCCTAGAAACAAGAGTCCTCAGGAAAACCCTGAAGGTCGTCTATAATAAAAGGGCTCTAAAGAGCGAGGATTACTGCACACTGCCGTACGGTTATTGAACATTATGGAAAACCTTGTACAGTTTGTACACCCTTTCTCTTGCATTATAAGCGGGCCGTCCAATTCTGGCAAATCTTTTTTTATCAAGCAAATGTTAGAGCATGGTACCTCTGTGATGTCTCAAATGCCACAAAATATTGTATGGTTTTATAGCTGCTGGCAACCTCTGTACAAAGAACTGCTTAATAAATTCCCTTATATTAAGTTTATGGAGGGCCTCCCGTCTTCCTTTGAAGATGATGATTTGTTTCCACCAAACCAAACCAATTTAGCTGTGGTAGACGACCTCATGGCTTCAGCCGGCGACAGCGATCAAATAGAGAAGGCTTTTACACAGTACGTTCACCACAGAAACCTGAGCATTATTCTCATACTTCAAAATCTGTTTTTTCAAGGTAAGAAGATGAGAACTATAGCTCTGAATTCCAAATATTTGGTTTTATTCCGCAGCCCTCGTGATCAGTTGCAAATTGTCACACTGGGCCGCCAGATGTACCCCACTAACACCCAGTATTTTTTAGAAGTGTTCCAAGATGCCACTCACAAACCGCACGGGTACCTTTTGGTAGATTTGGCAGCCAGCACCCCAGAAACCTACCGGTTGAGAACAGGCCTCTTTCCCCCTGATTGGCCTGCTGTTTACACTATGAAAAAGAAGAGTAAAAAGCATTAGACTGAATGCCTTAGCACTAGTTCATTCAGGATGTCAGAGAGGGTGCTCAGAAATTTGGCGGTTTTAAAAATCTTAGTAAGGGCTGGGCCAAAACAGAGAAAGGCCATCTTATGCAAGGCTAATAACGATCTGGTGGGGGCAATAGCAGAAATAGCCCTGAACACCTTAAAAGGAAACCTCCCTTTGAAGCCTTCACAATACCGAACTTTAAAGAGGAAGAAAGGTGTCATCAAAAAACTGAGCGATAGAAAGGTATCCCTCAAAAAGAAGAAGCAGGTCATTCGCCAGTCGGGCGGTTTCGTTGGTTCACTGCTGGGGGCTGCTATACCGTTGTTGGCTAACCTGATAGCCGGATAAGCCATGGACTATGCTGAGAAAATGTTTCTGGTGCCACGCCACCAGATGGGGCAACTACAGGGCAGGGCTCCTACTATGGGGACTGTGGCTGCTAATCGGCTGGATGTTGAGATGCGCTCCGTTCTTCAGAGAGCTGATTTGGGCGAGGAGGAAAAGATTAAGCTCTACAATTCTGTGCTGCAGAGGTTTCTACGACTGACCAGACAAAACGAGTCTGAAAAAGACAGACTGAATCTCATTTACCCCTCAGAAGAGACTCATCAACCCCAAGGCTTGCCAGAACAGCCTCCACATGCCGCTCTGCAGGACGCCGCCATGACTGAGATCCTAAGTGGCGTCAGCTCCTGGTATAGGAAAAATGCAGAACTTTTGCTAAACAAAATGAAACAGCACCAGGACATATCATCCTGGGATACACGTGGAACGTTTTTATACAGGGGCATGCCTGTTCCCGGTACTAACATTTTAGACCTGGTGAAAGGCGCCTCGCAACATCGCTCCCTTACTGAGAAGCGGAAACCTAAAGGCTGGGATGAATTTATGACTGCTATGGCCGAGGTGAATGTCCCTACCTCTGTGTTGGGTTCTACGGCTGTTAAAGAGCAGTTAGAAATGTTGAAAGACTCTCTGGTTATTAAGGGGGAGGCTGCTACTAGCCCTGACTCTGTTATGACTGCCCCTTTTGGAACTCAGAAGCCCCTGTTTGCTGTCTCGCCCTCTGGACCCCTGATGGTAAAGCCTAGAAGCAGTATCAGGCTTGGTAACTGGCTCAATTTGTAAAACGTATGCTTTTCAACCTGTTGGCCATGCAATGTTGTATGTACAGCTTGTAAAATGAATAAAAACACAGTGAAAGAAGTAAAACGTTTAAGTCTTTTTCTTTATTTTGCAGTAAGGCATACATGTCTGCATGCACTGGTGATGGTTACAGGCTCCATTCCCCCTCCCCACCTTTATACATTTTACAAAAAGCTTTACCATTTGATCATTTTTAACAGCATCATCAGAGTACATCTTTAAAATATTTCCATAGTCCATGCCTTTAGACCGGTTCAGTAGAAAAAACACGCAGTGATGCCCACATGTTACAGCGCTGGGGTGTTGCAGTTGAAGTTGGTGAAACGTGTACTTCTTAGCTTGCCGCTCTAAGAATATCGCTATGGCTCCAGGAAAGTCAGGGCTGTCTGGAGGCCTTCCATAAGAGTCAAAAAATTCACCATAGCCGGGAGATGGGAAGTAGGCAGCCAGCCAGTGTTCGCCAGGTAGAGTTTGAGGATGAGTGTTTACAATTATGCCGAAAGGTCTTTTGGAGATTTGCCTCTTGGGTAGCAGATCACAGGGGTAGACCCCTAGAAAGTCGGGATTTCCAGAGAACAGCCGGAGGAGCTGCAGGGTGTCCATCCTCACATATAATCAAAAAGAACGTTCCTGGTGTGGCTTATTTCAATGAGGTTTTCAAAGATTGCATAGAGAATCATATTGACGGTATTGGGGAGAGGTAGTGCAAATCTAATTTCCGCTCTGAGGTTGCCGTTCCGGATCAAAGAATAGTGCTCCGAGCACCCCTGGTCAGGACTCAGGTCGAAACAATATAAATTATATCCGTGACTAAACTCTTCACGGCTGATTAGGAGAGGTCTGTCTTTCATGCCTTTGCCTGAAACTTGTACCATCTGCATGTATTCTCTCACAAAAACACCGCGAGCATAATCAGGCTGAAGAGGTTTGGCGGGGACCTGTTCGCCATCGCAATACAGGGCACAAAAATTAACATTGCAGTGCTGAAAATTGAATGGGTTTCTTTCGTAATCTCCACTGAAAGAGGCATTGTCCACAAATCCAATCACTAGCTGTTTAGGTAGCTGGCCCAGAAATAGGTTTTCCTGATTACACACAAGGCTGCCTGCAGGAATGCTGTAAACCTTCATCCCCACACGATCAATGGGATATTTGGCGTTGGAGGAGAGCAAGGCTTCTGCGTGGCCCAGCCGTACGCCTGCTGCTACTTTTACACGCTTTACAAAGAGAGACGCCGACAGGAGCTGCACTTTGTAATTCTCATTGCCATCCCTCATTAGGCAAAATTCGTTTCTGCTTCTTGTGAGTTTGACTTTCACGTCAACCCCATTAATTAGCAGTTTGTCTTGAAAAAACAGATCGCTGTGCAAAGGCCCAAGCAGGTCCCATTTACGACTCCTGGCTGTATGTGCCGCTCTCGCTCTGAAACCAGCGTTGCCCGCGGCTGCCAGCACAGTGCTCTCCATAAGCGCTGATTCATCTTTGTAAAAACCCCCAGCTGTAAATTGGGTTCCCAGAGCATCAGCCCCAAAGTTCAGAATCAGCTCAATCATGGCCCGGTAAGAATAGCAGTGGTGGCTCTGTGTTACGAGCCGGTCTCCCAGGGTAACATCCAGCTGATTAAACAGCGAAGCTATAGGATAGTTGGTCAGGGCCACCCTTGCACCGTCATCAATATCTGTGCCATCAGCCTTTACAATCTTGCAACTCACATACAACAGGGTGTTATTTAGATCTGTGTAATGCTCACCGTGTCCTGTGATAAAAAATTCCAGGGGCGCATTGGGCGTTAGCGCTGATAAAGGAGGGATCTCGACATACGTGCTATTTTCAATACTGGTTTGAGTAGGTGACAGTTGAAAAAGGTCCAGTTCTGATTTAACACACTCCTGCGATGCCTCGTGGATAAAAGCCATTTTGTATTAGAATATGTCCCGGCTGTCACAGCGCTTCCTCTTCTGAGTACGTTTCCTCTTTGTATGATGGCGCTTTCTCACATTCTTTCTCTTTTTAGAGGGAATAGGCGGTCCCAAGGCGTAATTCTTTCTGGCCACGACCAAGCCCGAGCCCTCTTGGCCGCCCCCTACAACACGGGATACAAGCTGCCCTGCCATATCTCTGACAATATTCTTAGCTGCAGATTTCACGTGGGGTTTAACGATTTCTAACCCTTTCCTCAGAAGAGGCATTGCTTTTCGAAAAAGTCCACGGAACAAACCGCCTAGGCCTGTCCCATACATGACGGGTGTTCCCCGGAACCCCGCAAGACCGGCTCCGGCTTGGGCCCTGTAATAGGCCACGTAGTCTTGAGGACTCCCGTACTCCTTGATCACAACCATCCTTCACTTTTCTGAGGCCTGAAATGAAGCTTGACGACAACCTTCCCGTGGTTAAAACGGATGTGTTTGTTTTGATCTGTTTTGATCTCTACAGTAATTGTGCTGATGCCGTGCTTGCTGACTGGAACATAATGGGGCTGGTCATAGGTTACCGTGATGATGTCGTTGTCTTGCCCCCGCACAGGCACGCAGCGCAGTAACGGCACATAGAAGTCACCCACTATCTGCGGCTCCACAATGTCTGTATAAATAAATATGGTACTGAATCCTCCTGTCACATCGGCCGCAAAGGGGAATTTTTTGAAGCGGGCTTGGGGCTTCAAACCTAATATGTTCGCTAGTTCATCACTAGCTAGTATGCTAAACGCCCCATCTCCTTTAAATTTAATTTTTCGAGCAACTGGGTCGTATCGCAGGGTCGCCATTGGCGGATTCTCAGCGTCTGTCATAAGCTTGTTCATATTTTCTAATACCTGCTGGATGCTGGTATAGTACCCATTTCTCAAAGAAAACTCCCACTTCTTTTTTTCGTTAGCAATTTCAAAATATCCACCTGTGGTTAGCGTGTTCCAGCTGTGTGGGTACTGTATCTCCACCAGCCCCACTTCCCATGACCCCGGCAGGTCCAGAGCTCTTGCTAGTTGAACAGTAAAATTGGAACTTTTGTTTTTGGGGAAGGCTGTTGCCGATGCGTTGCTGGGGAGGGTGATATAAAAGCCAGCCATGTCAAAGGTCTTGTACTTCAGCCTCTTTTACCCAACTGTTGAACTTGTCTGGCCAGCCGACCCATTTGACTAGAACCTCTCTATATTTTCCCCGCCCTCTTTTTTTGATCACTTTTTCAATTCTGTATACACGTTGTTGATCATCAGGAACCTTTTGGAGCTCCTCAGGGTAAAAAGTGCCCTTTACTGGCTCGTCTGTGTAATCTTTTAATCTATACACCCCTCTTTCCCCTCTTGTTAACAGTTCTTTGATGATGAATATTTCATCCGTGTAGGTTTGCTGGTAGCCCTTTTCAAATTTTCCCTTCAGTCTGGATATCCTGACGTGATCCCCCACCTTAAGATGTTTTTCCTTTCTTTTACTTTTTAAAATATCTCCATACAGTCTTAACCATACAACCCTTTCATTAGACAAATTTACAGTGCTAGGAGCAGTCCGGATGCTACGGTGGTACGTGTCATTGTAACCTTGAAGAACGGCTGCCAAGATGTCTACGTACCGGTGGGTGTTTCTAGCTGTGAAGTATCTCCAGAGTTTATTTTTTAGGGTCCGATTAAACCTCTCTATAACGGCAGCTTTAGTCTCACTATGAGTGACAAAATGCTGAATACCATAACGTGCTAAAAGTTTCTTCAGAGGTGTATTTAAGAACTCTTTGCCGGCATCTGTCTGTATTTTTCGGGGTGCCCGGCCTGTTTCAAAGATATTCTGGAAGGCGGCAGCAACCTCGCTCCCCGACTTATCAGTCAGAGGGTATGCCCATGCATATTTAGACAACACATCAATGACTGTTAAGATGAACTTTTTTCCATGGTTTTCCTTAGAAAATTTGGACACGTCTATGAGATCGGCCTGCCATTGCTGATCTATACCCGACACCACTGTTTTATTTCGAGGGAAATTAATTCTTGCCGGTTTATGAAGCGCATAAGCATCTTGTCCTGACAACCATGTCTTGACTTGCTTCATGGACAGGTTTTTATCATGTTTTCTTCCCTCCTGAAAAAGTGGGTTTACCCCAGCATAGCTCCCTACCCTACCCGGTGTGTAATAGATCTCTTTTAGAATATTTTCATACCTCATTATGACGAAGGGTCTGTGGCAAAATGATCACACTTTGTCTTTAATACAATGCTTTATTGGTGATACAGCTTTGAGAGAGGTTGTCTAGGGATCCGGAAACATATCCCTCATCATCATCATCATCATCATCAGAAGAAGAAGAAGAAGAAGAAGAAGATAAAGAGCCATAAAACCCTGATTCATCTGTACCCTCCCAACAGCGCCCTTTGCCACATTCTAACAGGTCTTCGCATAATTTACAGGTGTTGTCATGTTCAGGAGCAGATAAATCGTCAGAAGATGTGCGGCCGCCGGTATACGATACGGCCCTCCTTCGGTATCTTTGCTTTCTAGGACTTGGTAACTCAGGTACTGTAAAATATAAAACATAACCTATTAGCACCCCTAACTGGGCCCCGTCAACATTTACATTGTCATCAATAAAAACATATTTACTTACCACTGCTGGAAGGTGTTGGTGCGGAGCTCACCATTTCACACGCTGCCCGGTAAGTATCACAAGGGAAGTCTTCTGTTTCGCTCTCCGCCTCATCAGTAAAGGCACAACATGCCATACCGCAACCATACAAAACAGGTCTGAATATAAAATTTTCTTTGTTTTCTTCACCAAAATCCTGACAACAGAGTTTGTTGCATTCTACTGGCACCGGCCTTGTGCTAGAGCATACGGCACTAGGTTTCGCTATTTTTCTATTAAAATTTTTTGAAGCAGCTCTTGCCATGTTTCTTCAAAAGAGAAACCTTTTCTCTGCCTGGGATTTGGTTGAGCCTCGGCCGCTGGAGAAAATTAAATATGCCAAAATATAGTAAATACAAAAAGTTGTGTCCATTGACTCTCAAGGAAAAGACAGGTCTGTATATAGCCTGAAATGTGGCGGAGGTTTGCCTGGTCATAGCCTTGCCCCGTCACGTGTTACCCGCGTGTCGCAGCCTGATACGGCGCTCTCCCGCCACGCCTGCGGACATGCCTGAACATGTCCATACCCCATGTTTTTCTCTTTTTTCTGCTTTCTCCCTGAGTGCATTCTCATTTTGAGGCTAAAAACGCCATTTTAACTCATCCTGCCAGCAGTTACTGCTATCAGACAGCGAAAGAACAACAGGCAACATGTTATTTGTAAAAATATTTTATTATTACAATCCTTGGGTAGAGGTTAACAGTTTCTGGTAATTAATAGTTGTTACATTTTGACAAATAAGCCTCTTCAAAGCCACTGGTAATTCAGAACCAATTTTCGCCATTATATCTTGTGGCTTAGGGCTGCTCTCAATATACTCCATGAATTCCACAAGCTCATCAAGGGTATCACATGTCACATATAATTTCTCTAGCTTACACGCTATGTTCATAATGACCCATAGGATCTCGCCCCTCGATATTCTGGGGCATAAGGCCTTAAGAAGCTCTTCCTCGGTGGGTGGCCGGGAATCCACCTGATCTCCTCCTGCTTGCATGCACCCCATGAAACAATGATGCAATACTTTTATCACACAGGCTCTCAGAATCTGTACGATGGTCGAATCATATGGATATGTTGTTTCTTAAAGAAAAGAGTATAAGTCTGGATTAGACTCACAATTTTATCTAATTAAATTAGTGTTTTTCTTAATTTTCAATGTTTAACTCACCATCTGAGGCACAAAATCTACAGTAACATGGTATTAGACATGCGTCTTGAGTGTTTTCCTCAAATAGGTCGCTCGGTCCAGGAGCTTTGGACATTTTCCTTGCCCTAAATTTTCATTTTGGCGGCTTTGGCGTTAAGCTGTCTTCAAACAGATGGGCTTCGGAGTTTGCCATCTTCAAAGCACGTGTCTGTATTTTTCAAATGGGCACCGCTACTTAACGATGTATCTGTATATAGCCTGAAAAGCTGTGGAGACATGCCTGGGCATAGCCTTGCCCCTGTCACGTGTACACCGCGTGTCACAGCCACGCCTGCGGACATGCCTGAACATGCACATACCCATGTTTTTTCTCTTTTTTCTGTTGTGCTTTTAATAACCAGTTTTCTCCTGGCCCCTTACAGGTTTCTTTTTTCCTCAGCCTGGGCACAGTTTCTGCTTAAGGGCAACACTTTGTGCATTTAAAGCCTAATTTTCCACATTCAGAACTGTAAATCTAGGCCTGGTGTGCAGGCTCATTTTTGAGGCTAAAAATGCCATTTCAACTCCTGCTGCCAGCAGTTTCTGCTATCAGCCAGCGAGCTGGACATTGCAAGGGCTACTCCAATGAGATCTAGGAGCTGGCTGGAGTGGGGGATGCCCCTTCCCCTCAGGCCTTTGCTGTTGCATGCGACTTCCTGTCAGTCAAGCTGCCCGTGCTATCGGGACTTGTGGCTGTGTGCAGGAGAAACCTCGGCTTTTTAAAAAAAAGTTTTCCTCTTAAGAACTGGGCTGTTATGTCTGCCTAACACCTCCAGATCCCCATGTGAGTACAAAGACCCCGGTGTTTACTTATGTTAAACCTTGTTTAGACCCTTCCTTGTTTACTGCTGCATTAGAAATGCTTATAAACATTTTCCTTCAGGGTGACTGCCTGCTTAGGGAAAAGGAAAGCTGCCTACCCCTGGGCTTTTAAAAACAGTTTGGCATGTGTGGAGAAGAAGAAAACCCTGCTTTTAAAAAATGCTTCCCTCCTAATCAGGCCTGGCCATCTATGCCAGCCGTGGCATTTTAACTCCTGCAGCCAGGCTTAAGGAAAGAAAAACTTTTTCCCCTTTTGAAAAAGCATTGCCCCCCCGCTTTTCTCTTTCTTCTGCTTAGAAACTGATAAGGCTTTAAACACAGGCAGTGTGGAGCTGAGGCAACCACCCCTTCCCTCACAGACATGTGGTCATGGGCATGCCTGAGCATGCCTTGGGTTAGCACGCGGGTGGGGGAGGGCACACTCCACTTCCGGCAAAACATGCGGCTGGTCCAGGGAGGGGTGGCTGACACGTCACTTCCGGCAAAACACGCATTGCATGATGGGAGGGGTGGCTAACACGCAGAGGATCATGGGAGGGGGGGAGGGGGGAGGGACTATGACGTCACTTCCGGTGAGTCAGCATTTCCCTTATCTGATCAGCCCAATACAAAAAAGGTATACACTATTACTACTCCCATCTACCACCCCAGTTGAGCAATAGCTGGTTATCAAGTATCACCTCAGGTATGAAGCTAGAGGAATCCATCAGTTTGTTAACTTATTCTGCATTAAAATGGTCCAAGATCACCACAGACGGTGACTGCAGCCATGAAATTAAAAGACGTTTGCTCCTTAGGAGGAAAGCTATGGCAAACCTAGACAGCATATTAAAAAGCAGAGACATCACCTTGCCGACAAAGGTCCGTATAATTAAAGCTATGGTTTTCCCAGTAGTAATGTATGGCTGTGAGAGTTGGACCATGAGGAAGGCTGAGCGCCGAAGAATTGATGCTTTCGAACTGTGGTGCTGGAGAAGACTCTTAAGAGTCCATTGGACTGCAAGGAGGTCAAATCAGTCAATCCTAAAGGAAATCAACCCTGACTGCTCATTGGAAGGACAGATAGTGAAGCTGAAGCTGAAATACTTTGGCCACCTAATGCAAAGAGAGGACTCACTGGAAAAGACCCTGATGCTGGGAAAGACTGAAGACAAAAGGAGAAGGGGACGGCAGAGGATGAGATGGTTAGATAGCATCACCAATGCAATGAACAGGAACTTGAGCAAACTCCGGGAGACAGTGGAGGACAGGAAGGCCTGGCGTGCTATGGTCCATGAGGTCACGAAGAGTCGGACACGACTAAACGACTGAACAACAACAACAAAAATCACTACTGGCTGACCTCATTAGTGAGACAGAATAGAGACTGTCAATGACCGTAGTCCAATTTATATTCTATGTTCTGCAGCTTACAGACTGAAGGACAGCAGTAGCTGTTTGCATGTGTTCATAGTGTGCTGCTGCTGCTGCTGTGCCAGTGAAGTTGGATATTCCTCTAAAGAAGAAAGAAAGGAGGGACAGATTAGAAAAAGAAGGGGAAAAAGTGAAGCTCTCTCTTCCCAAATTAGTACATTAGAAGTATCTGTTTCAAATCATATTTTAAAGCTTAATTTCTCTCTAATGCACATTAATATCATTGCAACAGTCATAGGGGTAGTGGTGGGGCTGGGGGTGGTAGGGGTGAGAGTGGAAAATAGTGAAATCATTCTCAGAGAGTGAAATCTGGTCTTTCCAATTTTCTTAAAAGCTGCAACAGGTTCTTCCCCACTGGGGGAATGTTACATTAGAAAACACAGAAAGGAAATAGCCTTTCAGTGCTCCATGAGTTTGCTGGAAAAAGCTGTGGAAAAATATGATTCATGCCCCTCCCAGTATGATACTAGAATAAGGGAATAATTAGAGGTTATCAGTGAGAAAGAATCAATAGAAGAGGAATAAACAGATGGGGAAAAAGCAATGCAGAATTGAGAAAACAGAGAAAAACACAAATTCTCCCTCCTTTCTGGCCTGCCATTAGACCTTTGGAGAAAGCAATTCCCCATCTTCAGATTTCCTTGTCCCCCTTGACAAGGTTGCCATGTTCATGCATGTTTGATCTAAATGTATTGTGTCTGAAAATATACATGGATAGGTAAAGGTAAAGGTACCCCCTGCACATTTGTGCAGTCGTGTCCGACTCTAGGGGCCGGTGCTCATCTCCGTTTGTTAGCCAAAGAGCCAGCGTTGTCCGAAGACACTTCCACGGTCATGTGGCTGGCATGATGCATGCAGAACACTGTTACCTACCCACCGAAGTAGTACCTATTTATCTACTTGCATTTGCATGCTTTCGAATTGCTAGGTTGGCAAGAGCTGGAGCTAGTGCGGGAGCTCACTCCATAACGCGGGGCTAGGGATTCGAACCTCCGAACTTGCAATCTTCCGATCGACAAGCCTGGCGTCTTACCCACTGAGCCACCACGCCCCTATACATGGATAACTGAGGGCCAAACTACACATTAGAACTATGTGTTTTCTGTTTCTTAAATGAATACCTATTTATTATTTATTCACTTCTACCTCTCCTTCCCCCTAGGAGCAACACATGGGACTTTTTCAGTCACACTGTGGCTAGGGACCAAATGAATAAGCACTATGATTCCCCCCACCAAAAACCTGAAAACACATGAAAACATGTAATTTGGCCCTCAGTTCTGATTAATATGAAGGTGAGAATAAGTTTTCAAATTCAGTTTCTCATAGGGATTTGCCTGGGTAGAAGTCTTCTGGCATCCCTAATTCCCTTGCATTCAATTTAACTTTGCTACCTACTGCAGTAATGCTAAAAGCTGTCGTTAGAAATTAAGCAGAAGATGATGTACAAAATACTACTAAATTAGACAATAACATAGGATTATGTCAGAATCAAAACAAGGTTATCTGATTCAAAAGCCCAGTTCAGCCATCTTATAGGCAGATATGAGGAATCCTGACTGCCAGCTACTGCCATAGGAACTCTGAAAACACAAGTGCTTTTCTTTGATCATAAACACAACCCAGAAAATAGAAAATATAATAGTTAGATTCAACAGCGATTAGGGGCAAACAGTGGCTAGTCTGCCTCCTAAGAGATAATGATGGTCTACTGCTGTAAATTTAAAAGAAAAATAATGAGCATATGCAATGGCATTTTCTGGAAGATCTCTAGTAGCTATAATGTTGGAATAAGAATGTGGAATTAATGGCATTGAGGGAATTGAATCATGATTTATTTACAAGCACTATGGATTAGCTTCATGAATGCAATGGACTGCTGTAACGAGACCAAAATTAAATCCAATTATGACAGTGAACTAAAATATAAAAATTATAATAGGTAATGGTATTGAAAATCAGTCACAATTTATATGAAAATATAATTTTACATTGGGGTACAAGATTGTTCAAAAGAACAGTGGAGAACAAAGCTGTATAATAGTCAGACTCAAAATATAGCGGCATTCTTTCCTTCTCATACAGAAAGGACAAAACTATTATTATAGTAAATGTTACAGTTATGAAGCATCTTATAAAGTTAAAATGGCCTTAATGTCTAGTACAGAGACATTTTATATAGAGTAAGCTCAGAAATACATTGTGGGTCAGGGGAAGTAATACTTTCCTTTTAGGAACAGAAACTCTGACAGTATATACATTGGAGGAATGAAGACATATTTGCGGATTACCCTAAGCATCCTTACATAACACATCTCTTGCTGGGCCTTCAGATGGAAGACTATATATTTGAATACTCCTCCATTTCACTTGCTGCACTTATAAAATGGGCAGCACCTGTTTCAATTACCTTGCAATTTGCTAATCATTCTGTCCTCTAAACTCAGATAGTGTCAGCTCCAGTAGGTAGACCAGACCAGGAAATCAGTTTTCCAGGAAGGCTGGAACTTCTTTCACTAAGATTGGCTATAATAACAGAATCTTGCAAGTCTGATTGCACCTCCTCCTGCTTCTTATATTCAGTGAATTAGGCTCTACCTGAGAAGCTTCCAAATGTTATCTCATTGTTTTGGACTTAAAAAATGTTTCAGCCGGTTTGCCTAGGTAACAGTTCCTGCATATTTCTGTCAAAGTGGAAGCAGCTGAAACAAGAAGTAGCCAGATGTGTTCTGGCCCTGCATTTACCATGCACAAATGCATGATCTGGAAGGGTGCTTCAAGGCTGAAAGAGCACCAATTGTTCCATTAACTCAGTTGAAGTGGGAAGACACAATACCGCTCACCATCCAAAACCTGTGTCACTTAAGAACGGGTGAGTGCTAGAGAAGATCTTGAATAACCATGGCCTGGCAGTGGGCTCTCTAATACTTGAAGGGCTTGATAGTCCTCTACTGATATCACCAGGTAATATAACACTGCAGTCTGAGAATCATCCTAGATTGGTTGCTTCTCCACCCAGCACTGCCCCTTAAAGTTGGCAACTCCAGTCCCCCGTACTGTTCTGAAAGTGGTCTGCCTTGAAAATAATAGGACCCTCTTCTATTTTTCTTCCTGAATCCCTTTCATTCCTCCTCCTCTGCCCTCCGTTTGGTAATCTCTTATTGAGTTGATACTATGGCAAACATATAAATCCCAACTGGTAGAGCAAAATTTGGAAATTTTATATTTTGCTGCAGTGGGTCTAAGATAAGGAAAAAAAAATACTGGAATGAAGCAGCAGGAAGGAACCTGGCACTGCTTCAAAACAGCCAGTCTTTTAAAAATTAATTTTTTAAAGTAGATTAAAGAGACCTTTTGGCTACTTCATAGACTTCTTAAAGTTACTGTAACTTTCACCTATTTATTATTTCTAGAAAATCGGAATGAAAAATTTCCAGATTGGCAATCTGTTTCCCAAAACAGACATTTAAATGGAGTGGTCCTATCCTGGGCTAATAACCCATAGCCCTGGTTGCACTGTGCCAGACCAGTATGTCTCTTGATTGTACCCTGTACATCTGATTTGAAGTATCTCCAGCACGTAGGGGAAGATACTACCCTTGATAGTGGATGGAGGTGGGTGGAGAGGAGATCAGGTAAATATGAGACATAACTGATGATTAAACAGCTTGAACCATTCATGAAAGCCTGGTTATTTATTTTATTCCACTTTCAGCATTAAAACAATGTTAGTCACACTAAAACACACATTGTTTTCTCTGAAAAGCAAATACGCTATGAATTTGGGGGAGTTGGGCGGTGATAAATCCAATAAATAAATAAAAAATAAATAAATAAAAATAAATTTGGTGCCATATATTTAGAATAAAGATTGCTCTTTAACAAAAGTTAACATTCAACTTTGACAGAAATTTCAGAGATCTGTTTGGGGGGGATATCTCCAAAGATAATCCTGAACCTGAATCTCCTGACCTCTCAGAGGAACTACACATTGAAGAGTATAAATGACAGAGAAAGTCCCAGGAGTGTTAAAGAATTACTTCTGAAATGTGAGATCCAATTTACAATGACTCTTCATCCATCAAGGTCTAGTTTAAAACTCTACCTGACCAGTTGAAAGTCATGTAGGGAAAATGACTGGAACATATGTTCAGTGTATTTGTGGGGAGTGTGTCAGAGTGCTGCCATATTAGTCCATTTCATGCCAGATGTACAGTATTTTATAATTCATGCTCATCTCAAGAAAGACAAATAAAACTAGCTAATTTCAGATTTACTATAAAAAGAAACATGTTTCTGCTATACAAGCATCTTGGAAGATTATTTATATTGAAAGGCATCCTGAGGCCAAACTGTTAAGTGGGGATAATGGATATAAACCACCTAAGGCATGTAGGTGACTCATTAATGAATTACTTGTAAAACAAAGTCAGATGTTCCACTCAGATAGAAACTACATCTGAATTACATGCTATTAAGAGAGGAAGAAAACTGAGGGGGTCATGACATGTATCCTCAAAACTGCAAGCTAAAATATTGCATTAATATCTTACATTAATGTTCTTCTAGGGTTGTTATGCTGCCCTTCAGAATTTATAATATTTATATGGAAAGTTTTTACAATGCATATTTTAGAAACTGAAGTTAAAATGCTTTACGTTTTTATCTGGCAGGAAAAAAATCAGAATTATATTTTAATTGGAACCATTATTGGAATTTCTTTGGTTGAAAATTAAATGGGACAATTTCCTATGTAGATCATACCCAAAAAATTGGGGGGGGGGGATAAATGTTGTCATCTTTGCTCTGTGCTTGATACTGGGATTTTGTTTTAAGGGCAGAGTTTAGTACATGAAGCAGCTTTATCAATAGCAATATTGTGGTCAAAAGGACATATTTTGTGAATGATAAATATAGGCAGACATAGCAGTAGCAATCATGACAGTTATATGGAGATAATTGTTCTGATCTAGTGACATTGTTCAAGTATACAGCCTGACCAAGCTGGTGACATCCAGATATATTGCAACTCAAGTTCCAAGTATTGCCAATCAGCATGCTGGCTGGGAATTCTAGGAGTTATCGTGCCAATTTTTCTGGATAGCACCAGGTTGTGGAAGGTTGGAATAGTACAAAAAAATAACTTATACACTGAACTTCTTGTGAAAATAGCTTTCCCATATATGTTATTGAAGTGAAAGAAACTGAAGAGTTGTCTAACTATTGGAATGTATACAGTACATATGTACTGTACTTAGGGACCACTGGCACTCATATGGAGATTTTGTGTGTCCATGGCCATATTTGTGGTGGCCAGCTTTCAAACATTGACCTCCACATGACAACTATAATGCTTTAAGCACTATGGCTATAGAGAGTTCATTCTTTCAGCTGTGGTGGTATAATAATCAAGAAAATAAAAGGTGTCAGATCTTTATGATAAGCAAGTCAGTGATTTGTCTGTTGCTCATATAGTTATCTGGTTCTTCATCTTCTTCTTCAAGAACCACTAATGTGATCAATCACAGTAACCCTCAGGCCAGAAGCAATTCCAAAGCACAGATGAGCACAAGAGAGTTTGCACAGCTGGCAAGTGAGTTTCAGAGAAGAGATCAGACCAAATGTTTTGCCAAGGGCCAGTCAGAAGTAGGCAACTGCCAATAGCTGGCCCTGACTGAGTGCCAGTACCCAAAGAGTAAAAACAAAACAAAACCTGTTTTCTAAATTAAGGCCACTTGAAAATGGACAACAATGAGTAAAAACAAACTAGGGAGACTCCTGAATTATTATTGGTTAGTGTTCTTGAATAAAAGTTTGAGCCACTTTTTTAATTATTTAATTGATATTCCTTTGAACAGGAAATAAAACAGGATCGGTGGTTTGGCAATTTAGATGTACATCTTTTCTTTGCCCCACCAAATGGAAAGAGCAGTTTGACTATGGGATGTATGAAGTATGATTAAGAAATTCTTAAATTACTGATATAATTGAAAGGTTTCAGGATAGATGCAAGCATTAAAATTAATATTCCCACCAAAAGATATTTTGCTGGATGAAACTGTAAATTGCGTTTCAGACCATTATATGGCTAGCATTATGACCCAATTAATTCTTATGACAGCTTTTCTGTGAGCATGACAGGAGTACGGTAGGGCCATCAATGGCCCATGTCCAAGCAATGCTCATGTGGAGGTGTAGTTTGGAAAATATAAGATATCTGGGTTTATGTTTCAGCACTTTGCATGATTGTGGCAGCTCCTTTTTGGCCCTTATATACTCCCAAAGTATGTGTGCGATTACCAACAATATGGATTTGCCCTCTGCAATTGCTCAAGGACAAAACTGGAGAACCCACTGATGATTTCAAGCTTTGAAAACAAGATAGGTAACTCTCAGGGCTTCCAAAATATTGCAATGATTTTTGGTCTGATTGTATTAGCCATTTGTAACCTAAGAACTGTCATGCCATGTGCTTGCTACAGGTTCCCTGAAAAACAAGTAACAACTAATATATCATATATACTACTTTATTCTGATTCAACCTGTCATTATAACAGATATTTAAGTCTCCAACTCTGATTATGAACAGTTGTACAGACTCTCATACATTGCAGACTCGCACTTGGTAGAGTGGTGATGAAGGGCTTGGAAAAGATGCCAGGATGTGTCTGTATCTACAAGTTCAGAATCATGAAGGCAATGGACCTGTGACACTCTATGGAAGCCAAAGTTGGATTTTGAAGAAGCAGGATAGAAAGAGTATTGATGCTTTTGAACGCTGATGTGGAGAAGACTCCTGAGAATACCAGCCAATAAGACAAACAAATGGATCATTGAACAAATCATCCTAGACTTCTCATTCGAGGCACAAATGACCAGCCTCACATTATACTACTTTGGACACATTATGCAAAGACCTAGCTCTCTGGAGAAGGCTCTCATGATGGGAAAGGTGGTGGGAAGGAGAAGAAGAGGGTGACCAGCAGCAAGGTTGATGGACTCTGTTACAATGCTGAGGGGTGTGCCATTGGAAGACCTGAAAGACCAGGTTAGGGAGAAATCATTATGGAGAAAAGTTTATCTATCTGGTCACTAAGAGATGGCACTGATGACACATAATCAATCAATCCAAAGCACATTTTAATGGGTTAGATTATCTATATGCATTTATTATTTAAAAATTTTGAAATCATTTGGAGGGAGGGGAGAGAAGAATTCCAATGACAGAATTTATATCTTTTTATTCTTAACAAAAATCTCAATCCAAGTAACATTAGTAAAGATAGAATATGGAATGAATTTTCAAATCAATACTGCTTTCAGTATTGATTTGAGGGGCATGATCAAATCAGTATTGATTTGAGGGGTGCAATGGCTCAGCGGGTAAGATGCCAGGCTTGTCGATCAGAAGATCGCAAGTTTGGAGGTTCGAATCCCTAGCCCCGTGTGACAGAGTGAGCTCCCACACTCGCCCCAGCTCTTGCCAACCATGCAATTCGAAAGCATGGAAATGTAAGTAGATAAATAGGTACCACTTCGGTGGGATGGTAACAGCATTCTGCACACGTCATGCCGGCCACATGACCGCGGAAGCATCTTCGGACAACACTGGCTCTTTGGCTAACAAATGGAGATGAGCACCGGCCCCTAGAGTCAGACACAACTGTGTGGGAAAACCTTTAAACTGCTTTCAAAGATCATGTTTATAGCCATCTTGCATGCAAATAGATATTTAAAAAAAACAGGGAAGAAAACAGATTTGGTTGCATTACTAGCCAATGAAATACAGCAAGGCTTTTCTTTCTGCAGCGATGGACATCTAAAAGCGAGGCAAATTATGACATGAGAAATAGGGAGGGACACAGTTTGTGTTGTGACATTGCAATGCTCATTTCATTTTTAAAAAGACATTGTATTCTACGGATGCTTCTGCCTGAAGTACTTTGCCTTGCTGGGGATCCCACTCCTTATGGAGAGAATAGCTTGGAGATGCAAAGGATTCATAGGATTAGTTAGCAGCAGAAACAGAGAAGCTGGAAGTTTTGCCCACAAAAAAATGGTTTTGTGGCTGGGGGAGACTTAAGTTTTCATTTAATCAGGAATATCAATAGGGGAAAGCAAGTTGACTGCGTGATCAAAGCCCCACACCTTTTTACACGCAAAACATGTAAAAAAAAAAGACGTGGGCCTTCAACTATGCAGTCCTGGCTACCATTTTGACTTTTTTAACCCCCTGCAACTCCACAGAAGCCACAGATCCCAATCTGACTCTAATATCCAAGGCAATTCTGAAATTTTAGTCTGTAGCATTGTGTTTAACGATTTCTAATCTCACAATGCTGCATTTACTTTTTTTTTCTTTGCTATAACAGTGGAAGATACTGGTTTCCTTATTATCAGTCAAATGCAGCTATTTCATATTCTGGAAGGTATATTTATGGTTCAAAACCTACTGGCTTTCTAATAAATCTAAATCTAGTTTTGTACTTTTAAAATATTGTTTATAATTTCTGTACTGAAGTCGATTTTGCAAGCCTAATGATTGCTGTCAGTTATGTGTTTACTCTGTTAAAGGTGATCCCTGAATTTAAAAAAAAAGGTTTTGGCAATGGAAAGATTTGTAATTGAAGTACAATTTGCATTCTAGGTTTAGAATTTAGCCTGGTATGGCTTTTATGTGATTGTCCACATTATCATATTGTCTGGAAATATTCTTCAGATCCATAGCATGAAAGTGCCATACAAGTGTAGAATGATTGATTGATTAAAAGCTGATCTATGCAAGGAAACTTCAGAAATCAGAACATAGAGGACCACAAATGAAAATACTGATTAGACTTTGGAGGGATAATTTTCAAGCATTATAATAACGACCTTGAAGACTGCCCAGCAGCATTGGTATGCATGAATTTCTTCAAAGACAGAAATATAGGTTGATATTCCCCTGGTAATTTTCTGATATCAAATGAAAGACAGTGGGGACAAGGGAGGGAATGAACATGGTATACAAGACCAGATTTTAATTTAGTGTCACATAAGACTCAGAAAGCTTAAGATTTATCCAGAGTATTATTATACATGAATAAAAAACCCCACAGCTTTATTGGATTTATTATTTTTATAGATATATGCTAGTGTCAACTCAAAATTGTAGAAAGAGAATTCTGAATACATGGAAAAGAAATGAGCATGGAATCAGAAGAGCCACAGTAATCAAGCTGTTGGTAGTTATTCAATTGATTGCTATTTTATCCAAAGAGTACATGAAATACAAATGAAACTAAGAAAGAAATGGCTGGAATTTTACTTGAAATAGAACACTCCATTCAAATAAAATAGATGAATGTGTATATGCAATTATGGATGTAAAGAACATAGGTGCAGGTTTGTCATTAACATCAGCAGTGTTCCAGGATTCATCTGGGACCCAGTGAATTTGCGGGCCACACTCACTTTGCTTCTGGGGCAGGAGAAAATGCATTTATATTTATGCGAACTAGTTATTGCAGAAGACTAGATGTGTATGATTAGAGATGGATCAAGTGGTTTATTGCCAAGACTAATAAAATATGACTATTGCTGGCAAGAGTAGAGCTGGATCAAGAGCCTGAAGTTTATTTTTGAAACTGGTTTATTGCCAATAGTACTAAAATATTACTACTACTGGTAATATGTTGAAGCTATAAATGAAAATGGATAAATGGATACACAATTTTTTTAAAAAAAATACATTGCTGCCAAAAATCAGCAGCAACTTGAGAGGCACTTTAGGAGCAATCCAAAATAGTAAGTGGCCCATGGGCCATTAATTTATTACTCTTGCTATAGAATGTCAAATATGGATTTCACTTGGTTGATTCCTAGGAGTTAAACTAGAAAACATTTTTACTACCTAGCTGTGTATAGGAAATCAAGGACTCTCCCTATATTCCTGCATATCTCTGATCTTTGAAGCACAGTGGCAACGCCTGGGAAATGCCTTAGAGCAGAGCTTTCCAAACTTTTCATGTTGGTGACACACTTTTTAGACATGCATCATTTCGCGACACACTCTTACAGCAGGACACAAGGCAGGCACTAGGACCTGCGCGGAATCCTGGCAGGGCTCGGAGGCAGCAGCAGCAGCCGCGACACTCCCAGACACTGCAGCCGACACACTAACGTGTGCCGAGACACAGTTTGGAAAGCTCTGCCTTAGAGTGACATCTTGCAAGACAAAACGAGAAGCCTTATTAGTCTGTAGTTACAATGTGACCTTAGATATGTCTTAAACATGAACAACAGATCTGAAAAGCCAGGAGATTATCCCAGTCCATTACAATGTGATTCTCAAGGATCAAAATGTTTCTTCCACATCTCCTCTCTGACACCTCTCAATAATTTCAAGAATCATTCCATTTTTCCATTCACTTAAAATATATCAATGCCACCCACAGGAGGACTATTTTGTAAAATTCAGCACAGTTAAATGCTGACTAGTTATTCTGTGTTTAGATGACTTGAGGTTGAATTTCCTATTAAAGCTCCCAGATTGGAAAACATACAATTAAGCAATAGAGTGTATTTCATTAGCAATGTTAGTCCTTCAGAATATTGGGCTACATTGAAGAAATTTTGACTCATACATATGTATCAATACAGAGGAAAAATGCATCAGGATATTACAGACTGGGAGAATATATATTTCTTTATTTCTCACATTTCTGCACTGCCCATCTCGCAAGCGACTCTAAGGATCTCTGTCTCTGTCTCTGTCTCACACCAGTAAAGGAGAGATAATTTGTGCCTGCCCTTCCATGACAAGGACATGCAAACCAAAATTAAGATTATTACCTCTGTTATTATAATTGCTGTTTTCTATGCGAATAAATATTTCCTTATTACAGAAATAGAAATTGTATCAGAGGAAATATCAGTCAAATTTTTAGTTATAGACTTGTATAATTCCTAAGAGATAAGATCTAAGTGAAGATTTAATGGAATGGAATTGTCAATGATGCTGATTTTACTAAGATTATGTATCCTCGTGGCACAGGTACATGTGCTTTTTTTAATAAGAATTTTATTAAGTTTCAAATAGAGATAAAAGCTACAGAAAAACAAAAAACTACAAAGAGAAAAAAAGAAAACTAAAAAAAATGTGGAAACACAAGAGAATTTTTTTTAAAAAAGTTACAAAACGAGGTGACTTCCGACTTTTAACAGCAAGGATATACAACAAATCCAAAGTCAATCCCTTACTCAATAACAGACCAAGATCACATTATTTCTATAAATCATACCATTGGCACATTATAAAAATCACTAAGTATAGTTGCTCCCTCCCCTAGAAAGAAAGAAAGAAAGAAAGAAAGAAAGAAAGAAAGAAAGAAAGAAAGAAAGAAAGAAAGAAAGAAAGAAAGAATATATATATATATATATATATATATATATATATATATATATATATATATATATATATATCTCAATTACTTTATTTCACTTGTGGCTTGCAACTCAATCTCTCCCTTTAATTTCTTCAACTTAACTATCCAGTCTTCCTCCAGAATCTCAGCAGAAGTCAGAGACATTCCTGATGCTGTTAAATTCCTCAATTTCATCCACAACATCCCCAACCAGATGAGACATTTTAAAACTCATATTTTCCACAATATCCTGAATGCCTTGCATTACTTGGTAAGAATCAGAAAAAATCTGCTTGAAGTCTCATTGGAAGTCTAAGAAAATCTGTTTGATGTCATCCATATCACACAGTAGATTATGGCGCCCCCTAGAAGCTTAACCAGCGAAAGTCGAAGATACGAAGGAATGTTTTTACTTAAGCAAGACTGAGATTGCAGACAATTCCCCAGGGAAATAGAAACAGAAAAGTGAACGTTCAAAACAGCCAATTCAACGTGTAGGAAAACGCTAATTTCTTCAAATTTAGTACAAAGATAATAACAGGGAGACAATATTTACTCTCAATATTCCTTAATATTTGGATGGAAAACAAGCCAAAACTTAAAAAAAGCCCGCGAGCACAGCTGTTCAGTCCGCCATGTCCCCACCGGAAGTTGTACATGTGCTTTTTCACTTGGTCAGCAGAACTGAAATTTATTGGGGAGACCACCAGCTTAGTTAAGTCTGTATTAATTCTGAGGAACAGAATTATATTTTAACTCATTTATATCACTGCACGTAATCTTTAAGAAAAGCATATGCCAATAAATGTAGTTTGCAATTTCCGAGTTGCCATACTAGCTGCAGTCTCTCAGATAAAATGGTCAGTGAATTCATAAAACAGTCTTTTTTTTCTTACTTATAGTCTAATTCTCATTTGAATATACATTGTGGTCTAAATTCTGTTCTGTAGTTCATTATCCATGTATTAGAAATGCAAAAAAATATGAACAAATCCATAGCTTTGTCTCTCTTCCATATTTTTGTTCTAATAGTTTCCCACAGCACCACAAATTACAGAAGAAAGTTTTCTTTATTCATAAATAAAGCCTTCTTTATGCACATAGGCTATTGTACGATTTAGAGCTCTCCAGACAACAATTGTGTATGTAGTCATTGTATAGACTAGCTCAGGATAAGCATGCTGATCTATTCCAATCTTGACTGGATATCCATTGGCCTAACTGATAATGTTGTATTATTCTACGTAGTCAATTAGGCATACAGAACCAATACGCATACCTACAGCTTATACTTGCATGTGTGCATACTCTTTTTTTACAAGATCAGATCATTCCCCTATCTCCCCGCTCCAGATACATATTGATTGTACAAATATTTATTTCACAAAAAGGATTTTGATACCATATATAACCCTACCTATTCAACTTGTACACAGAAGACATCATGTGACGTGCTGGGCTTGATGAATCCAAGGCTGGAGTTAAAATCACTGGAAGAAACATTAACAATCTCAGATATGTAGATGATACCACTTTGATGGCTGAAAGCGAGGAGCTGAGGAGCCTTATGACGAAGGTGAAAGAAGAAAGTGCAAAAGCTGGGTTGCAGTTAAACCTCAAAAAACCCAAGATTATTTATTTATTTATTTATTCCAACTTTTATCACCACCCATCTCCCCCCACAAAGGGGACTCTGGGCGGTTTACAATCAAGTTAGTGATTAAAAGCATATAAAATACATTATACAATATATGAATCATAAATTAAATATAAATATATAGAATCCAAGAGGCTGTGATGTTATATTTGTGAGAACTTCTACGGCGCAAGCCATCCCCAAGAAGAGCTATTACTCTTCCCATCCCAAGCGAGGTGGCAACCAGCTTGATTGATAACTGGCAAATAGAGGGAGAAAACATGGAGGCAGTGACAGACTTTGTATTTCTAGGCTCAAAGATTACTGCAGACGCTGACTGCAGCCAGGAAATCAGAAGACGTTTACTTCTTGGGAGGAGAGCAATAACAAATCTTGATAAAATAGTTAAGAGCAGAGACATCACACTGACAACAAAGGTCTGCATAGTTAAAGCAATGGTATTCCCCATAGTAACCTATGCCTGCGAGAGCTGGACCATAAGGAAGGCTGAGTGAAGGAAGGTAGATGCTTTTGAACTGTGGTGTTGGAGGAAAATTCTGAGAGTGCCTTGGACTGCAAGAAGATCAAACCAGTCCATACTCCAGGAAATAAAGCCAGACTGCTCACTTGAGAGAATGATATTAAAGGCAAAACTGAAGTACTTTGGCCACATAATGAGAAGACAAGATACCCTGGAGAAGATGCTGAAGCTAGGGAAAGTGGAAGGCAAAAGGAAGAGGGGCCGACCAAGGGCAAGATGGATGGATGATATTCTGGAGGTGATGGACTCGACCTTGGGGGAGCTGGGGATGGCAACGGCCAACAGGAAGCTCTGGCGTTGGCTGGTCCATGATGTCACGAAGAGTCAGAAGCGACTGAACGAATAAACAACAACATAACCCTACTGAAAACTCCTCCTCCACCAGACCCCTGAATTTCCCTATTCTTGCTTCTGAAACTTACAAGCAAAGGATCATATCATACTGGCCAGATTGCTAAATGTATTATTATTTCCCAGTCATAGGGAGTTAATAATTTAGTTAATAATTTTAAATTTCCAACACATTCAGAGTAGCAATTCTGTATAACTTTTGGATGGGCTCTTGAGAACAATTCAAGGCTTTGGGGATGATTGGGCTGGTCACTGATTAAAATAAAATGCAAATAATTAGGGTGGGGGGAAAGATCTCAGAGATTCCCTTATTATATTAAATGAAGAAGTATAAGGATGAAGTATTGAATACAAGCCTGACCTCCAGTGTCACCAATCAGATTCAATATCAGGAATCTGGTCAAATTTATCAATTGGGGATAATTCTGCATTTATTTGGTTTGTCATATCTCAACTGAGCTTAAGGCTACTGAATTTTGGCTGAAACAGGAGCTGACTGAGATTTTATAATAATATCTATTTAGATATTATATATCAGATAACATATATTATATCTGTTTAGATTCATATTTTGCAAAGTTAACTTAATGAAATGGTTGATCAATTATGTGACTAAATATAAAATCCATTGTCAAGTGCATGACATATACAAAAGAAGTTTCCATTTTATGCTAAGAATTTTAGCAGCAAAAGCCAAATCACAATGTTGAAAATGTAAAAACATTTTGACAGTGAATTGTGAAGCTAATTTCAAACAGAAAACATTTGTTTAAGTACAGCTCACATGTTCTTCATGGATGTTTCATTGTGATTCACATCATGTACCATTTAAGAAGTTGTCAAGGATTGAAATACAAAAAAACTATTTAAAAGGTAGAATTGAATTGAAGGGTTCTTCTTGGTCGGTAACACTGAGTGGCAGAATGAGAACAATTTTTAAAGCTATGATTAAATATAAATTTTATGAAAGGAGTCATAAAACATCATAGCTTAAGGCTCTTTAAAAATCTATGCATATTGAAGGATTCTAAAAATAAGACAACTTTTAAAAAATCAGAAGTAGCAAAATTATATGCTGCTATTTAAATTTGTTACATTATAAGAGCTTTGTGTCAGACCCCCTTCTTTCTGAAAAATTGTGGGCATTAACTTCATCAAGTAGTCATTTGATGTCATACACAGGCTTATAAATAGCACAACGCATGAAAGTACTGCTTCAAGTCCAAATAAAAGACAGAAATAGAACAGATAATATATATTAGATGAAAATATTGAAGAGAGGATGACTCTCTTCAAGTATGTGGCTAGGGTCTAATCTATTCTCTCTTCTCATCTCCCAGTACTGATACTTACAAAATTCCCATACCATGTCCAGATGAAACATATCCCAAATAATTAAATATCAGTTATAGAACGTACATTTAGTTTCAGAGGCTCTTGTATTATAGGTTATGATGCAACAGAATCACATAGGTTAAAGAGGGCAAACAATTTCATTTACTGTATCTACTTTAGAGTAAAGAGAGTCAGTTTGGCATAGTGGTTAAGGTACCAGGATAGAAACTGGGAGACCATGACCTTAGGCACCAACTCATCTGGATGACCTTGGGCCAGTCACTTTCTCTCAACCCTAGGAAACAGGCAATGGCAAACCACTTCTGAAATCTTGCCAAGAAAACTGCAGGGAGTTGTCCAGGCAGTTGCCAAGGGACAATACCGACTTGAAGGCACACATACATACATACATACATACATACATACAGTACTTTAGAATAAGTAGCAGACTCTCCAGAATATGATGGCAGAAAATATACAGAGAGGATTACGGGAGTTACAGTTTTTGACCCTCTCAGTGTCACTGTGGAGAAAATACAAAACTACACTTTCAAAGATCTCAAATTATGTACCTTGAACATTCTTCCTTTTCAAATAAGGAAGTGGAAAGATAAATATGGAAAGGAAATATCTAAAACATACAGTCACCAAATGTGGGGCTTCAATGGTTATCACTTGCTGTTGAATCGGAGTCAAAGTAGAAGCAATAAAAACCTGTAAAGGTATTACTTTCATCATTATACACTAATGACTGAGACTACCATGGGTAGGACATATTACAGTATTTGATATGAGTTAAAACATGCAAAGCTAGGCCAAATTCTTGTCCAAGAGAGGCTTTTTAACACTACCAGCTATTCATATTGCCACATTTCTAGACAGTTTTGCACCCCAAAATATTTTTGCCCACAGTACACTAAGCTATAAACCTCATTGTTCTAAAGACAGTAGAATCTAATTCAGATTAAACAACACCTTTCTTGTCTGAGATCTGTTTCTTTTCATAATTTTGTTCTTTGTTAATGCTTTGATTATAAAGCATTAGCCTGCTTTAGCCCATAATTCTGCTGAACTACTGAAGGATTAAAGGACTGCTCTGGTTTTGATGGAAATGAAAAATAGGACTGGGTGTTATCAGAAGCATGCTGATGACATTCCATCTAAAACTGTCAACTAGTTTTTGTAAGTGGTTGCACAGCTGTTGAAAACCAATATTTAATGTTATGTTCAGCCATGAAGTAGAGAAGCTATTGCTCTGTGCTCCCCTTTGACAGTGAACAATTAGATAAGCACCAAACAATACAATGTACTCCTCTTCCATCTATCCAGATCCTTTTAAAAAGGATTTAATGATATATAGTATAATTTATGACTAAAAATACAAAATGTATTTTGTATGAAAACAGGCCTTAAAGTAAGCTCCAGATATTTCTATAAAATTTTATTCTTCAATCAGGATTGGTCTAGTTCTTTCAGCATAAATATAATTCTCCTTGAGTATCAAGCCACAGGTTGACCAACAATTCCATTATTTTTAAAGTCTCAGCCATAGACAACTGTGACCCAGGAATTGCTTTATTTCAATGTCTGGGTAGAGTACATACCAATTCAGAAAGAAAAACATTCCATCTGACGTTTTAGTGCACTCCTCAGACACACTCACCAAAATACTGGGTGGAACTTGGACAAAAACTAAACTTGATTTATTTATTTTTAAAATATGATCAAAATAAAATAATTTATGTTATTCTCTAAGCATCTTGTGACAAACCTTAATTTTGGTATGGGATCACAGGATCCCCTAAGAACATGGCAAACTGATCCCATGCCTGAATAGACAGAATGCAGCTTTTGTTACCTTAAAGAATGTCACCCCGTTCCTACAGAAGCAGAACTTGTGAAAGCCAGATTGCATCACTCTATCTCCATCAAGAATCATCAAGAATGTCTGATTTACTCAAGTCTTAACTATATTCTCTCTCCTCTTTCCCATAACCTGCTAATTATAAACCCTAGAACCCAGATTCATAATATTCAAGTTATTTCCTTGCTTCTTGTGGCACCAGTTTTACTAATTTCCCTAACTTTACCCCCTAGATTACAATAGTAATTATATGAATTTTGTTACCTTAAAAATCACAGTTGGGTAACAACTTCTGGAAGTCTCTGTGACCTCACCCAAGTTTGCAGGGGTCACATGTAGCCATGAGGTCTCAGGTTGTATACTTTTGTTCTGGATGACAGAAGTTAAAACTAACACAGACTGACTAGTTGGCCTTAGCCTGAATAAGAAAAAAAAGATGTCCAAAATTAACTTGAGAAGTTAAGCAGGCATTAGAACAGATCTTTGTAAATAAACAAGAGGCTGATGCCTGATGCACAGATGATGGCAGTTACAAGGACTACATGAAGTCAAATGTTACCTCACCTCCATTTTTGCTGTTGCTACCAGCTACATTCAATACAAAGAAGTTGTCCAGGGCTCATGAAGTGTTTCTTACCCCAAATTAGTTAGGACAGAACAAAGAGGAAGTCTCAAGCAGGCTGAGAAAATGCAGACTTTTACTACGGAAATAGGGGAGTAGAGAACTTAATGCTAGCTGTAGAGCAGTGTTTCTCAACCTTGGCAGCTTGAAGATGTGTGGACTTCAACTCCCAGAATTCCCCAGCCAGCTTGGTGGCTGGGGAATTCTGGGAGTTGAAGTCCACACATCTTCAAGCTGCCAAGGTTGTGAAACACTGCTGTAGAGAGTGATTAAAGGAGAACTAAAGGTCATACTTTGGTCACATTGATTGGCCTTCCAAGCAACTGGAAAATCTCACTATGAAAATCATATTCATTTTTTATTAGCATTATTACCTGCAAAAATTTACCTTGCACAGCACTGTTTTATTTAGTTGTTTTTAAAATAACATTTACAAATGACTGGATAGCTCCCTTTATTTCAGATATCTCAGTTGAAAGAATGTGCTATCTGGTAATGTTGAATTAGGAATAGATGCACATACTTTTTAAAGTTATTCCCCAGTAGGCTGAATATTAAGATGGGACAGAGCCATTTAGACAGACAACTCTAATGATTCCTGCATTTTGCTGCTGGTAAAGAATTGAAAGGTGGCTGATTTGAATCTTCCTTTCAATCTCCCATCAATAAATGAGAGACACGGCTGATCCAAAACTCCATCTGGGAGAGTCATGTTTTTATCATTGCATTTTGCCTTCAGGCGTATGAAATCCAGAGGGCTAGGAATATGGTTTCAGAAAACTGGATTAATTTGACATAAATTAATTTGTTTGCAGTCCCTGGGTAGGTAGATAGATTAGATAGATAGATAGATAGATAGATAGATAGATAGATAGATAGATAGATAGACAGACAGACAGACAGACAGACAGACAGACAGACAGACAGACAGACAGACAGACAGACAGAGTGCCTGTGTGTGTGTGTGCATGTCATTTTATACATTAATAGTCTGGACAAAGAGAGATCTATGTGAATTTTTTCCCCAAACATTTCACTTTATTTTCTATTTTTGTTTGTTTTCACACATACTGTAACAATTGATAAAACAAATACAGAAACTTTGTAGACAAAAGTACTTTCTTTGGTAACAGTGATTGTCAGATTTCTACAGTGTTTTTAGAAGATGCTAATCTTTTGATGCAGGCACACAGAATTACAAAAGAAGAACTGTGATTGTTCATAGCCGATGTATCGGTAATGTAGTCAATGGCCTTTGGGAAACAAAATGGTAAGGAAGTAAATTTGCACTGTAAAACACTCAAATAATGCTGTATTAGAAAGACACAAGATGGCAAAATATCAAGGGATGCATTTTTTGAAAAAGAAAATTGAACAGTTTTTATTTTACCCTGTGACAGAAAATACTACAGTCCCAGCTACAATATTAGCATCAGTCTACAGATATAGCTAATAATATCAAGGATATTGTAAAATAAAGAAGGTGAAAACAATTCATGGATGCAGTTAAAACTGAACATGAGTGTGTTTTAGTGAAATGTTTCTGACCATATAATATTTTCTTTAGGAACAGTCCCCCTTTTAAAATATTTACTGATGTGACATACAGAGGAACTAATTATTTGTAAGAGCTTGAAATGGGGTTATATTCTGCATATACATATAAAAGGCAGATATCCCTATATTTAAAAATAAATGATTCGGTCTGCGTTGTTAGCATTGCTTTAACTTGTGGAGAATTTCCTCCACCACGCAATGAAACCTGATATGGTGCCCCTGGCCATATCACAGCTCTGTTTGATGCTTTGAATCAATTTACCTGATCAATATCTGGAAGACAAAATGTAGTTTTTTAGGATTTCTTATGTGGGGAGCATATTATACATACATACAATTAAAAGCTCCAAGAGTGCAAGACATATCTTGGGAAGGGGCCCTGATTGATATGAATACAGAAAAAGCCCTACTGGATCGGGCCAAAGGCCAATAGAGCCTAGCATTCTGTGTCACATTATGCTCCAGGAAATTCATTTGATAAGCATAAAATCATGAATGAGAAGACCACAGCCCACTTCTGCAACTCATCATGCTTGTGATTCAGAAGGTGGTATGTACCCATCAGGACTACAGGTAGCCCTACCCACAACAGAGGAGTGCATTGTAAAGATTATGGAATGGGCGGGAATGGCAAAATTGATCTGTTTCATCAGGAATAAGACAACGAGTACTTTTATCAGAGACTGGAAACCTCTTAAGAACTTTTTGCTGAAAATGGAAAAAAATGAATGGGTGATTTATGGATTTGCTGATTGAAAAGGATTGAATATGGGAAGAAGATAATTAGGATGCAATTTTAATGAGGGAGGAATGAGGATAATATTGTTTGTAACTGCTGTAAAGAAGATCGGAAGTCGTTTCTTTATATATCTTTTCTTTTTTTCTATTTGTACGTATCTCTTTCTATACTCCAGCAAAGGAGATCGTTATCTTGTCGTGGTGCTGGAGCTTGAGCACCTCAATGAAACCATGAGCAAAACCGTGAAGGGACACCCAAGACGGGAAGGTCGTGGCAGAGAGGTCAGACTAAATACGATCCCTGGGGAAGGTAATGGCAACCCACCCCAGTATTCTTGCCGTGAAAACTAAATGGATCAGTACAACCAGAGATATGTTGGTATACCATCGGAAGATGGGACTCCCAGGTTGGAAGATGGTCAAAATGCTACTGGGGAGGAACAGAGGATAAGTTCAACTAGCCCCAGATGTGATGACGCAGCTAGCTCAAAGCCAAAAGGACGGCTAGCGGCCGACGGTGCAGGTGGTGAACGACGAATCCGATGTTCTAAAGATCAACACACCATAGGAACCTGGAATGTAAGATCTATGAGCCAGGGCAAATTGGATGTGGTTATTGGTGAGATGTCAAGATTAAATATAGACATTTTAGGTGTCAGTGAACTGAAATGGACTGGAATGGGCCACTTCACATCAGATGACCACCAGATCTACTACTGTGGACAAGAGGACCACAGAGGAAATGGAGTAGCCTTCATAATTAATAATAAGGTGGCAAAAGCAGTGCTTGGATACAATCCAAAAAACGATAGAATGATCTCAATTTGAATTCAGGGTAAGCCATTTAACATCACAGTGATCCAAATATATGCCCCAACCACAGATGCTGAAGAAGCAGAAGTAGATCAGTTCTATGAGGATCTGCAGCACCTACTGGATAATACGCCAAAAAGAGATGTTATTTTCATTACAGGAGACTGGAATGCTAAGGTGGGTAGTCAGACGACACCTGGAATTACAGGCAAGCATGGTCAGGGAGAACAAAATGAAGCAGGACATAGGCTGATAGAATTTTGCCAAGACAACTCACTGTGCATACCAAACACTCTCTTCCAACAACCTAAAAGACGACTTTATACATGGACTTCACCTGATGGTCGCCACCGAAATCAGATTGACTACATCCTTTGTAGCCAAAGGTGGCAGACATCTATAAAGTCAGTAAAAACAAGACCTGGAGCTGACTGTAGTTCAGATCACGAACTTCTTATTGCAAAATTTAGAATAAGACTAAAGAGAATAGGGAAGACCCACAGATCAGTTAGATATGAGCTCACTAATATTCCTAAGGAATATGCAGTGGAGGTGAAGAATAGATTTAAGGGACTAGATTTAGTAGATAGGGTCCCAGAAGAACTATGGACAGAAGTTTGCAACATTGTTCAGGAGGCGGCAACAAAAAACATCCCAAAGAAAAAGAAAACCAAGAAGGCAAGATGGCTGTCTGCTGAGACACTGGAAGTAGCCCAAGAAAGAAGGAAAGCAAAAGGCAACAGTGATAGGGGGAGATATGCCCAATTAAATGCAAAATTCCAGAGGTTAGCCAGAAGAGATAAGGAATTATTTTTAAACAAGCAATGTGCTGAAGTGGAAGAAGACAATAGAATAGGAAGGACAAGAGACCTCTTCCAGAAAATTAGAAACATCGGAGGTAAATTCCAGGCAAAAATGGGTATGATCAAAAACAAAGATGGTAAGGACCTAACAGAAGCAGAAGAGATCAAGAAAAGGTGGCAAGAATATACGGAAGATCTGTATAGGAAGGATAATAATATTGGAGATAGCTTTGACGGTGTGGTCAGTGAGTTAGAGCCAGACATCCTGAAGAGTGAGGTTGAATGGCCTTAAGAAGCATTGCTAATAAAAAGGCAGCAGGAGACGACGGTATCCCAGCTGAACTGTTTAAAATCTTGCAAGATGATGCTGTCAAGGTGATGCATGCCATATGCCAGCAAATTTGGAAAACACAAGAATGGCCATCAGATTGGAAAAAATCAACTTATATCCCCATACCAAAAAAGGGAAGCACTAAAGAATGTTCAAACTATCGAACAGTGGCACTTATTTCACATGCCAGTAAGGTAATGCTCAAGATCTTGCAAGGTAGACTCCAGCAATTCATGGAGCGAGAATTTTCAGATGTACAAGCTGGGTTTAGAAAAGGCAGAGGAACTAGAGACCAAATTACCAATATCCGCTGGATAATGGAGAAAGCCAGGGAGTTTCAGAAAAACATCTATTTTTGTTTTATTGACTATTCTAAAGCCTTTGACTGTGTGGATCATAACAAATTGTGGCAAGTTCTTGATGGTATGGGGATACCAAGTCATCTTGTCTGCCTCCTGAGGAATCTGTATAACGACCAAGTAGCAACGGTAAGAACAGAGCACGGAACAACGGACTGGTTTAAGATTGGGAAAGGAGTACGGCAGGGTTGTATACTCTCACCCTACCTATTCAACCTGTACGCAGAACACATCATGCGACGTGCTGGGCTTGAGGAATCCAAGGCTGGAGTTAAAATCGCTGGAAGAAACATTAACAATCTCAGATATGCAGATGATACCACTTTGATGGCTGAAAGCGAGGAGGAGTTGAGGAGCCTTATGACGAAGGTGAAAGAAGAAAGTGCAAAAGCTGGGTTGCAGTTAAACCTCAAAAAAACCAAGATTATGGCAACCAGCTTGATTGATAACTGGCAAATAGAGGGAGAAAAAGTGGAGGCAGTGACAGACTTTGTATTTCTAGGCACAAAGATTACTGCAGACGCTGACTGCAGCCAGTAAATCAGAAGACGTCTACTTCTTGGGAGGAGAGCAATGGCAAGTCTTGATAAAATAGTTAAGAGCAGAGACATCACACTGACAACAAAGGTCCGCATAGTTAAAGCAATGGTATTCCCTGTAGTAACCTATGGCTGCGAGAGCTGGACCATAAGGAAAGCTGAGCGAAGGAAGATAGATGCTTTTGAACTGTAGAGTTGGAGGAAAATTCTGAGAGTGCCTTGGACTGTAAGAAGATCAAACCAGTCCATACTCCAGGAAATACAGCCAGACTGCTCACTTGAGGGAATGATATTAAAGGCAAAACTGAAGTACTTTGGCCACATAATGAGAAGACAGGATACCCTGGAGAAGATGCTGATGCTGGGGAAAGTGGAAGGCAAAAGGAAGAGGGGCCGACCAAGGGCAAGATGGATGGACGATAATCTGGAGGTGACAGACTCGACCATGGGGGAGCTGGGGATGGTGACGGCCGACAGGAAGCTCTGGCGTGGGCTGGTCCATGAAGTCACGAAGAGTCGGAAGCGGCTGAACGAATAAACAACTTTCTATACTCTTTTTATTTTCTTACCTCACATTTTTCTTTTTTCTTTTTCTTTTCTTTACTCTTAGTCTACATATATTATTTCATGTTTATCTTTTATTTCTGTGAAAAAAAGTCAATAAAAATTATATGTATAAAAAAAAGGACTATAAGTAGTCCTCGTGTTACAACAGCATTTGGGACTGGAATTTCCATCACTAAGTGTTGAGGTCATAAATCACGAAGTCATGTGACTGCATTGGTTTGTGACAGCAATTCCAGCAAGCCTGGTTGCCATCATTAAATGAGGACCACATGGGTCATTAAGCAAGGACCTCACATGATCGCAACTTCCGACTTCCTGCCTGCTTCCCCGTTACTTTGCTTGTGGGTAGCTTGCAGGGAACATCTGATCATCGATCATGTGATGATTTCTTGCTGCAATGTCATAATTGCGAGCCAGGCGCCAAGTGCCCAGATCGTGATCATGTGACCACAGGGACACTGCGACAGCGGAACTTTGAGAACACGTCGTAAGTACCATTTGTTCAGTATGTTGTAACTTTGAACGGTCACTGAACAAATTGCCATGACCTAACAACTACCTATAGCACCTGATGCTCTTTTAAAATATGTAAACTGGCAGCCATCATCATATTCATAGACAATGATTTCTATAGTTTATCCATATATGTAAGAGTTGCTTTTATTGGCGTGGAATCTCCCTGCTTTCATATTCAGTGGATTCACCCCATGAACTAATATTGTGAAAGAGGGAGAAGTACTTCTCCATGTCCATATTTTGTCATAGCATCCATTATTTTATGTTATCACCTCCTTATATATTGTGTAATAGAAACAGAAAAAGTCCCAAATGCAATCAATCTGCTGTAATCTCCTAACCATTTTGTTGCTCTTTTCTGCCTGTCTTCCAGCTCTGAAACTTTTTTGAGATGTAATGACCAGATAATAAATGCAGCTCCACATTTATTATCACAGCATTGTTACATAGTCATTGTTCTTTTCATTTATTTCCCTATGATACCTTGCATAGAGTTTGCCTTTTTTTAAAAAAATAGGAACTTCAAAAAGGGTCAGTATTTTCTTTGATCTGCTCTACCACAACTCCAAGATCTCACTGAATCAGTTAGTGTCAGGTTAGATCATATTAATATACAGTATATGTGACTGTTGGAATTTTTTGGTTTTGTTGCTCCAACATGCATAATTCTGCACTTGCTTTAATGAAAGTCCATTCACCACTTTAAAACTCATTCATCTAGGGTGGAAATATCTTTTTGTAGCTTTTCAAATTACTTATTGATTTTACTACTCTAAATAATACATTCAAACGTATCAATACTTCTTCTATCCTGCTTCTTCAAAGTCCAACCTTCACTTCCATAGAAAACCATTGTCTACATAATTCTGATCTTAGCAGGTGTAGACACATAATGGTATATGAATATATTTACCAAGACCTTCATTGCTACCCTACTAAGTGCGAGTCTGCAATGTATTTCTTGACTGCTGATTCCTTTACTGTTGATAGTTGATTGTGAAAGGCATAAGCTATCCACCACTTCAATATCTTCATTGTCAGTTCCAATGCTGAGGACTTTTGGATGTGTTGGCACTCCCCTGGGTAGAACTGGTCTGAAATTTGATGGTCCTCCTGGGCTCTTGGCTCCTGCTGGAAGAGCAGGTGGTACTCATGGCCAGGAGGTCCTTTGCACAACTTAATTGTACCCATTCCTGCATTGGGAGATCTGGCTCATGGTCACTCATGCCTTAGTCACCTTCTGCTTGGATTACTGCAATGTGCTCTATGTGGGGCTGCCCTTGAAGACCACTTGGAAGTTACAAGTGTTCAAAATGCCGTGATGTGGGTAGTTATGGGTGTGCCTATGTTATATCACTACAAGTGCTGCAATTCACTCTAGAGTGAGATGGGCAGTGACAAAATTTGAAATAAAAATAAATAAAATTCAAAGTGCTGATTATTATCTAAAGGCCTTCATGGCATAGGGCCAAATTATTTGCAGAACTGCCTGTCTCCTATACGTTCTGCTCATCCCACCTGAAAGAGTTGAAAGAGTTGGCATGTTCTTGCCCCTTCTATCAAGCAATGCCACCTGATGGGACCCAGGAAATATGCCTTCACTGTTGCAGCACATACTCTGCAGAACAGCTTGTCTCCCAAAATTCAGATGGCCCCAAGCATATTGGTCTTTCATAAAAGCACTGAAGACCTGGCTATTCTTGGAGACAATGGTGCAAAATTTTGGATGAGTCACCCTCTAAAGGGTGTTGTAGTATATTGGTTGATGTCCTTGGTTGCCAGTCTGTTATATTTGCTTCCGATGTGTACTCTTTTATTGATTGTTTTTAAACTTGTTGTAAGCTGTTATTTTGTGTGTTGGGTGACCATACAAATTGAATGAATAAACAAACAAGCAAACATAAAAATTTGCTGAATTCCTGAAATTCTGTTTTCATAAGCTCTCACTCATTATTTAAACATATTCTTCTTTGGGTCCAAGGAAAGTTTGCTCTCATTATTTCTTTATTATTTTTATCTTTGCTTATGAAATAAAAAATGAGGTGTTGTTCTATTATATATTTAGGGGAAGACTCAAATATTCCTTTAGCCTGTGTCATTAATGTCTTCTGTGTCATGCATTCTTTTTAGGGCTTGAGACAGAGAATGTGCACTGAGAAAGAAAGAAGAAAGAAAGAAAGAAAGAAAGAAAGAAAGAAAGAAAGAAAGAAAGAAAGAAAGAAAGAAAGAAAGAAAGAAAGAAAGAAAGAAAAAGGAAGGAAGGAAGGAAGGAAGGAAGGAAGGAAGGAAGGAAGGAAGGAAGGAAGGAAGGAAGGAAGGAGGGAAGGAGGGAAGGAAGGAAGGAAGGAAGGAAGGAAGGAAGGAAGGAAGGAAGGAAGGAAGGAAGGAAGGATATAATATGTGGTTCATTGTGCAAAAGTATCCTCTTTTAAGAACATTCAAATATTTTTACCTTAATTTAAAGATGAAATTTTAAAAATGTTTTTTCTATAAAATGTAAAAAAAAATGATGCAGAAAAGTCTGCCTTACAACCCTGTAGGTACATACCTTACATATGCCAATGATCAATTTACAAAATAATTTTATTTCAAATTTACTTCTGTTTATTCAAAGTGTTACACAATTCATTGTCCTAGTTTGAATGTTAAATATAAACACAGCATATTTTACTTGTGTTTTAAATACGAATACTACAAAAAGACTGAAATTAAATCCAGACAATTTTTAGAGTTCTTGAAATTCTGCTCAAAAGACTGAAAAAGGAATGAACGTCACTTTCAGATTAGGAAAGAAAAAAAAGAAGAAGCTGTTTGCAGTCCTACCATCCACCATCCCTTTGAACTTTGCCTCAGTTTATAAAACAGTTTAGCCTTATTCCTTATCCCCAAACTTATTTTCCAATAACAGGAGCAGCTAGCAGAAGAGAGGTTGTTCCACAAGTTTGAATTTGCCCTGAAATTAATTGTTCAGTTTAAGTGGGTGATCCTTTGTCTTTTTTCTAAGAATTAGAAGCTTCAGCAAAGTATAAATTTGGGGAAAGAGGTGGGGAGGAAAGAAGGGCACAGGAAAGCTGAAGATAGTTGAGATCTGAAAGATGAATAAATGGAATAAGAAAAACCTTCCTAGAATGCTAGAGAGCTTTCAAAAGCTGTTCAAACTTTCTCCTAGATAGTCAGTGAAAAGGTTAAGGGGGAAAAAAACATCCAAACCAAGATACAAGGACTTCACTTTTCTTTAACTGTAATCAGCAGTGGCCTTAAAAGTCAGGAGCAGGATCATTGACTTCGACTTGGTATACTTAACTTTCTTTGAATTGTGCCTTATGTGAACAACAAAAGCTTTATCCATCTTGGAAAGCTCATATAAAAGAGCCTTATCTCCTAAACAGAAATATTAAATTAATGAGATTACAGTTGAAACCCCATTATCCAGATGTTCCAAGACATATACCATCTGATTCTAGCAGATGGTTATCAGAATATAGAGATATCGTTGTCAGGGGGAATGGAATAGCCCCTTACATCTCTGTATTTAACCAAGGGCTTCTGTGGACATTTTCTTTCCTTAATCATCATGCCTTAAAGACACATTTACAGGGAGGCAGAAAGAAAAGAAAAAGGAAAGAAAAAGCTTTATAGTCTTTGACAAGATATGAGTTTGATAGTGATATAAATACAAATAGAGAGAATTACTGAAAAGTAACTTTGAGTTGCCCTTTTCTAAATGCTGGAAAGTGTAGAGAAGCCAAAACAATAATGTTATTTTTGATCACTGAAAACTGGCCTGTACCTATAACAAATCTATTTGCGATCTCAAGAACACTATTACTGTACATGGTTGAAGCTTACATTCTTATCCTATATATCTTGATCCCATGGAACATGCTGGTAATTTTTTTTAATTAACTGTGCAGACCTTAAAATTTGTCACTGATTTCAGTGAAATGTGGATTGCATATTTTGTAATTATGGGTAGATTGCTGCACAAAGTGTCTGCTTTAAAACTGATTTGGCCATGCAGCAAGGAGCTGGGATAATTCTAAAGCATCCCCACATTCATTTAGTTATTAGTCTTTGCACAATACGGTGGAGTCATTCTGCTGCATCTACACATAAGTCACTGCTCTGTACTTGTTATCATTGATTTGCTTAACTTTCAGGCATAAACCCCAAAGGAAGTCTCTGAGAGCAGCCAATGCTTCCTTTGGACATTTTAGAAAAGTAAAAAGTGAAGCTTATCTTTAATTTTAATTCAGAAAAAGTATGTCTTTATCAGTCATATGTGAATAGAGAACATTAGAGAATAGCAATACTCTGTTCTAATTACTATTAATACAGCACTTTGGGGTTCTCACAACTACTGGGTTCAATTTATGAGCCTCAACATTGGAGAGAAAATGTTTACAGTATTTTCATCAGGCAACGGGCTAGAAACCAGGAGATTGAGAGTTCTAGTCCCGCCTTAGGCATGAAAGCCGGCTGGGTGACCTTGGGCCAGTCACTCTCTCTCAGCCCAACTCACCTCACAGGGTGGTTGTTGTGGGGAAAATAGGAGGAGTATTAGCTATGTTCGCCACCTTGAGTTATTTATAAAAATAATAAAGGCGGGATAGAAAATAAAATAAATAAATAAATAAATACACATACACATACACAAAAGCATATTCTGGAAATTGACTGTTTTGAAGAAATAGTCGGTAGCTATCATATAAATATGCAATTCATAGACACTCACTCACTCACTCAAAACACAGAAGTAGAGGGCTAGGATTTTTTTTTTCAACCAATCCTCCAAATTTAGCCCAAAAATTTAGAGTTCAGAAGTTCAGCATAACCTTAATGACACCATGCAGTAACGTTATTAAAGATGCATCGTTGGAGAGAATTCCTTAAAAGTCTGGACATCAGATGGGAAGGTCAATGCAATTATATTGTGAAGTAGTAACACAAGACCTGTCATATCTTGTTGCAAAATGAAGTATGTATAGGCTGTACTCATATGCTTGACCATAATGTCATTTGGTTTTGGCTTAGCCTATTTTGTAAAGCCAGCTAATTTGCTTGTATACTGTGATTTATGGTTTAGTGTGTAGTAGAGTTCAACCAACTGTGGTTTACTTAATATTCCAAGATTAGGTGAATCTAATGCAAAAAGGTGCTTCAGAGCACTCATGGGCATGAACATAACGCCTGCATACAATACAATACAATACAATACAATACAATACAATACAATACAATACAATACAATACAATACAATACAATACAATACAATACAATACAATACTTTTATTACAGTCATAGACCAGTGCAACTTTCTCTAAATCCACTTGCCTCTCCATGTCCTCTACCCTTTGTCTCAGGATTTGTTTTGCCTTATCGTACTCCAACTCAAGTATTGAAGATGGAGAAAAGCCTAATTTTGCAAGGTTGGACTCAATAGCCTTGCTCCATGAAGAGGAGAAATTATCTTGGAGGATTAATGGTGCAAGGCCTTGCATACAAGTCCTAACACCAAATGTGTGTTTTTCCAGCAGCTGATTTAAAGAATTGCAGAAAAGGCACACTCCAAAACACCAATTGGCTTTCAAATCCAAAGCACTGCACAGCATAATAGTTAGATCCCTTATACTCAGAAGTAATGCAATGCTTGGGACTGCTGCCTTGAATGTATCTGGTGGCCTACTAGTGCCATGTTTTCCCTCACAGTTGTTTAAAAGCAACATATTTGTACAAACAAAACAAAATAAGCCCTCTTTAGACTACTCTCTTTGCTCTGACAGAAAACTTGTGTTTTAAGCCAAGATTCCAGATTGTTTTTTGAGAAAACACTTCCACTTGTCTGAAAGTGTATATATAATGGATACGTGATCACGATAATGTGCTGCAGAAGTAATCTCATGAGATATGGATGCCTCTCAGGGGACTGAATATTGTAGTGGGTTACCACTACAGTGAAAGAAAATTGGTATTCTAACAATATGGAGAAAGTATTTGACTTCAACCTCAGAATAAAAATGCCAGTTCTCATTTATAATTCAGTTGTTGTTGCTGCTGTTGTTGTGTTTCTTTTCTTATAAATATAAGTGACAGTTCTGAAGGTTCTTACTGATTTCATACAGGATGGAATGTTACAGTCATAATCTTGCTCTATTGCAGATAAAATTGGATGAAAAGTGCCAGATTCTTTTATCTAATGAATTGATACTGGGGTAACATTGTACCCAACCTCTGATATATGAAGAAGCAAACTATTATGGCTGTGGACGTTGAACAAGAGCAAAAATATGACCTAATATCTTAGTGAAAAGTCAGACAATGTCCTTGAGTCTATAATATCAACTAGAATGTAAGAGTCAAAACACACAATCAGACATAACTGTTAGTAACCAGGGATATGGCACTAGTTCCTGTTCTTTTCTTGGTTCAAATGCTGTATTGAAGGGGTCTCTAAACTACATTGTTCTGGTTCATTAAAAGATGAGTTTAAGGGCAGAAAAAGCAGGAGCAGCAAAGGAAGATGTAGTCACATGGTTCCATCCTGGGCTGATAACAATGGTTTATAAGAATGGGTTAAGGAACTAGATCAGTTTGTATCCACTTAGTTCCTGCAGTTATGTGAAAAGATTATTTGAGCTGCATATTCAAAGGAGATAAGTTGCTTTGCTTTGTTTTGCAATTAATGCATTTATTGAAAGTCTTGCTATTATTTTCAGTGCTTGAAATAATCTCATACTTTTGATGAGATTATCTCCTTTGTTGACCCCCCAAATTATTTTCTCTCTCTTGCTTCCCCAAATAAAATACTTAGTATTGTTAGTGGCATCAAAACAGCCTGTGAATATTCCCTTTTATTTGGAAAAAAAATCACTTCAATGGAAATGATGCACTGTCATGACAAAATATTTTTATTATGAGGAAAGATAGGAACCCATATTTACTTTGGCAGCAATGGTAAGCCATGTCCCTAAAGCAGATTAGATTTCACTAAACCAAACCCCCCCCCAAAAAAAACCCTCACTTAAAATCCCATTTTTACTTTTATTGCAGGTAATAACTCCACCAAAAAATGTAAGGGGAGGGAGTCTGTCCTTCACAATAATTCCTGTTCTATAATATTTTGGTTTCTTCACACAGTAACACAGAAGATGTTAACTTTGAATTAAGTAGCAAGAATATAGGCTTTTTCTTTTGAACTCTGACACCAAAACAGACGTTCAGTTTTAAAATGTGTCTGTAGTAAGGTCATGGTTAGAAGGAAAAATACAACTGTGTTAAATCTCTTCAGAAAATACGCAAGTTCTTCATATTCTTCCAGGACCAAGACATGGTAAACGCAGGTCTTTCCAGAGAGTTAATATTATAGTGAGGTCGTAACATTTTACTAACATGAATTCATAAAGAGACTCTGGAGATTAACAATAAAACACAACTCTATAATAGAAAATACTACATTTCTGTGTTGTCTCCCCAAATCAGTTAAATTTGTTGAATCTTTACAAGGGATGATTTGCCTGTAACATCTCTATTGCACTAAAAATAAAACACAATCAGCATCCAAGAGACACACACAAGGTGGCCCATTTACTGCTAATCAGAGTTAGTATGCCACCGCTCCCAGACAGAATTTTTCTCTTTTCTTTCCCTTCCCTCTCTATAAAAAGGTGAACAGATTAAAGAAATTATGAACTACGCTAGGCTTGAATACAACGTAAAATTGTAGAGCTGGCTTTTTAGAAACCTTTTAATGTTCCATTTCCCAAAGGTGAGATGCCAGGCACCATTCTCCTCTGTTTCAGTTGCCCTTGCCACTTCAAAATGTGTCTGGAAACAGCTCTGCAGATGGCCTCATATGTTTTACAAGAAATATTACTTAAATGTTGGACAGGATAAAATTTCTCCTTTTAGGAATTACAAATCTGGATTTCATTTTCTCCTCCCAACCATGAGAAAAATATTACTGTTACATATGTCGCAAAGGAAGTATTTCTTTAAAATATATAAAAAAGAGCACTTGAGTTACAAAATACACCAGATAATTTTGAAAGAATTCCTCTGTTTTAATATAAAATAATAGCATATCAAAACAGCCTTCTAAAAAAAATTCCCTCTTCTCCCACCAAAGACTAGAAAAATATTGCACAGGATCTTAATATTTTGATTGTTACATTCGGAGTAGAAAACAGTAATAAAGTTCTGTTTCAACTTAACAGCCCACTTATTAATATTTCAAGCATTTCTTCTACTGAATTTTGATTTTGGAGATTTACAAAATATATTTTAGCTGAAAGGATGGGTGGAAGAGCTGTACTATCAAGGGGGTGATGGTGGTAATGCCTAGTTGTCAGTTAAATGTACAATTAAAAAATTGCAAATGATGTCAAGTTTACTGATTCTGACATTAATTTGCTGCTCAAAAGCTTCAGTTTCTATACTAACATCAAGTTCTTTAAATCAAACTAAGGGTACACATTTTCCATATAAAGTAACCTTTTTGTGTAATTCATTAATTCTGATCTTCCATCTGCCTTTATACTGACACTTCTATAAGAGTGAAATTACAAGAGAAGCCATAGAAAATTAAAAAACTGATCCCTAGAGACATATTATTTAATATGCTAGTTCAGAAGATAACAATTGCTTCAAAATTGTTATCTTTCCAGCAAGTTCTGCTGTGGAGAAGGTTTAAGGAAAAAATGAATTATATTTAGTTTTACTTTATAAAGTACCTTTAATGAAGAAGAGTAGATGAAAGGGAGGTTAATTATTTATCATGCTATAAATTTAAGTCTGGGAGAATAAATGTGGATGTTGCTACCATTGCTTAGCATTTATGGGACATAAGCAGGGGCAAATCCAGGGAATTCTAGATGATCATGTTGTGAAGTGGGCAGTCACTGCATGCTTTACAACTGATGTGTAAAAAGAAAAACCTCTAAACAATGCAAAACAAAGAAATGAAAACTGCTATTTTCCAATACTGATTTTTTTAAAAAAGTTATTTTTTTAACTAAAAATCTCAACTTTAAACAAATCTTAGCAACATCATGCCCATTTAACACATATACACACAAGCACGCACACACATTTTAAATGGGCATGATGTTGCAGGGAGACTGTAAGTTTTAGTACTGTCTTAAGCACGAAACCAGCTGGGTGATCTGGGCCAGTCCCTCTCTTTCTGCCCTAGGAAAATGGCAGTGGCAAACCACTTCCAAAAAGCTGCCAAGAAAACTAGAAGTCAAAACTGACTTGAAGGGATAGATAGATAGATAGATAGATAGATAGATAGATAGATAGATAGATAGAGATAGTAGAAAGGCAGACAGACAGAAAGACAGAATACTCATTACAGTCATAAACCTGCCTAGACAGATCACTTACTATTACTTGTTTTTTAAACTCAGAACACATGCAATGATGAGTAGTTATAGAAAGCCACAGAGATGACCTTGAAGAAACTATACAGAGATGGTTACAACAATATGTACAAAAATATGCTGTAAGCCTGGGAAACAAATAAAATATTAGGAAGAAACTCAGAATGGCTCTGCTCTAATTCGCTGGGGTATAAGAGGAAGAGAAGGGAAAACGTAGTGAGGCTTTCAAGTCTGATGAAAGTCTTCAAGATAGGACAGACCAAGACACCAACTTCTCACATAAGTTTGACTAGAACTGTATTTATGGATATAGCATATAGTAACAGAATCTTGAAAGCCTGACTACGTTTCCCCTTCCCTTCTTATAACCCAGGGAATTACAGCACAGCCAATCTGAGTTTCTTCCTGATGTTTTGTTTTGTAGGCTTAACACATGTTTTTCTACATGTTGTTGTAACCATCTCTGCATTGTTTCTTCAAGGTCATCTCTGTGGCTGTCCACAGTAGGGCTGTGCAGAGTCTGAGAAGAGGAAAGTACTTTGGAATGCACATAGATGGGCATCTAGCACTTGAGGGCAACTCTTTAAAGAAAGGGTGTTTTTCCCCCAGGATTTCATTGCTGTGGGAGGAGGCAGCCACACAATCCTGGGAAAAGATGCAGCTGCTTTAAAGCATTGCTGCCACTTGTGGGTGCAGCAAGACACCTTTCTCCTTTCCAAATCCAAAGTGCTGCACAATCCTAGTGGTTCGCATTAGCTCCACAAGGCCTTAACATAGCCATGTCAGGCTGGAGGAAAACCCTAGTCACGTTTGTCCCTGTCTATTTCTTTTAAAGTTGTAATTGGGTCTTGTGTCCTGTGAAGTCCTGTCTGCCGTCCCAAGGTGTATTTCTTCTTGCATCACTTTGCATCACTATGGCTGATCAATCCGCTTTGCAAGGTGGGTGGATTCTAAAATTCCCTCACTCAGCAACCCGTTGAATGATTTGCTGTAGGCTGCAGTACGAACCTACATGTCCAGAGGTCCTTGTGGGAAGCCTCCAGCTGTCAAATTTGTCAAAGTTTTTCTGCCGAAGACCATACGTTCTGTTTTGGGAGACAGTCATGGTGAATACAAGTGTTACAAGCATTAGCTTAGAAAAAAGGAACTAAAAGTACAATAGCCCAGAGAAGCAAGGCATGAAAGTACTAGGAAGGTTTGATTCAAGCTGAGAAAGGACATATTAATATAAGTATGTGAAAAATTAAATCTGTTTCTAATTAATAATAACTTCATTCCTTTTATCATGACAATCAGTCCATCATAGGCTAGCAATGCTTTTTTAAAGATAGGGGAAGGATCAGAAATTTAGCAGACATTCTAACTATGTTCAGTCAGCTGTAAGTCTATTGAGTTCAGCTTCTGGGTCTTCTTAATTTATTATTATTATTATTATTATTATTATTATTATTATTATTTCCTTTAAAATGATACACTGATCTTTAAGACAGAGTTTTCCCAACTCGCATCACACAGATTCATTGGCTAAATGTATTCAAATGTGCACATAACTAAAGCAAATACTTTCTCCATTTTTGGATAGTGGTATGTGTGTTTTGAAAACATCTTAGAATAGGCATCCCACAATACCTGAAAAAGAAATAAATAAAAATGCCTCTCAGACAGATGTTTCTCACTTAAACTTTTTATAACAGCCATTGAAAGAAAAAAAAATAAACATCATTTAGTTGAATCATTTTACATTAATAAATCAAATACTGTAAACCAATTTACCTAAAAATAGTCACCACATGAGCTGAGGATATGAATTCATATGAGAAACTTGGCTCCAGAAAGACAACAATGGCTTTTTTGGTCAGAAAAAGTTTATATTAGTCTTGGTTTTTACTCCCAAATGCAGACTAAAACTCCAGTGCATTAAAGAGCATTTATAATTGCTCGAAAACAATTATCAATATAAGTCTGACTTAAGAATGATTCCCAAGTCTATGTACAAAATGAAGTCACATTTGTTGCTACCATAGTTCTAAATGGCAAAAGCAAGCCAAATGTAGAAGACACATGAAGAATTTCAAGATGATTAGTGTTCATTTCTCAAGATTCAATTCCACATCAAGGTCTGGATTAATAGACCTGATAGACTTCAGGGAAGGATTCTGTACGGCTTGAACCTATAATCTTAAACAATATTGTAAAGCACCCTAAGAGCCATTTGACAATTCTGCCCTCAAAATCCTACCTTGAAGCATCTTGAGTCCTCAACAGTGAATATTTTGTAAACAGAAGAAAAGGTAATTAGGAAATTACAAATCATTGGAAAATCTCATTTTGCAACATTTGGCCCTTTGTTTAATGAATCTTAAGTCCTACCATATTTCATCTTGTACCTGGTACTACTGCAGAAGGTTGGTTGCATGAAATAGTAATGGGGTTTAAAAAATGGATGTGGATAAACAGGTATTGAGAATTTGCAATAGGAAAATTAGTTGTACCTTTCTATTTTGCCACGAAATGAAATCAAATGCCCATAAAAATTTAAACATTTTAAAAATTTCTCTCTAACTACTGCTAGCTTTATGATATAGTTCATGTATACAGTATATGTGTTTTCCCTCAAGGAAGTATTATTGTCATTATAATTAAAGCCACTGATAGAATTCTGGAACTGGTTGGTGCATAACACAAATCTGCCAAATAATTTGGCACCATTTTCTTTCATTGGCAGCCTTGTCTGAAGAAACGCCCACTGGTGAAATAGGGCTGCTGAGAGCAGCTTCTGACTGCACTGGAATTTGGCAGAACTTGAAGCTTTATAATGTCAATATGCAGTATATCTGCATATACTCTATCCGACTGTTTTTTAGGCAATTATATTGCTATTTTCTTTCCCATACAAAAATACAATGTATAGAATTCACTGTCAATGAAACAGGGATGATTTTTCACCCTTAACTTTGAATTTTCTTTCCATTGTACCCGTTATAACCTTAAACGGGGGTGGGGGGGTAGTTGTACTTAGTTGTAAATCTAATGACTGCTGATGAAGCAAGAATAAAAATTATGGTGCAATCAAAGAGTATGTGAAAGAAAATGGATTTTACAAGTGCACACTTTTAAGCAAAGGAGCCAGTCTGATACATAAATAAAAGAAGCCCAAGGGATGACACCTCTGACATTAAACAATCTTGTCATGAAGCCCATTATGGAACACATTTAGAAACAGCTAAAGAGCATTTAGGTGACATTGTGCAGTTCTCACACTGTCCCCATTCATTTCAATGGAACTTGTCCAGGCAAACTTTCTGCAGAATTGTGACCATTATCTGGGCCATCTTGAGGATTGTCCCCATAGCTTCCTAGTAGTTTCATTAAAGGTGAGGAAGAGGGAATTTACATTCTAAGACACTGTTAGATCTTTCAAAAGTGATGACTTCATTGGCATCGAGGTTTAATTTGTTGACTCGAGGTTTAATCATTAGAGGCAGAGGGAAAAAACTGTTCTTGTAGCATCCTAAAGTGAGTTGTCTGGGATAAAGAAATAGCATTAAAGTTAGAAGGCCAGACACTGCTATCAGCGAAAATCTTTTGGCTCCTACTTCAACTAAAAGAAAACAGTGGAAAGGCTTACCTTTACAGGATATCAATGCAAAACATGTGATATGCATAAAATAGAGATTTAAAAACAATAGAGCAAATTGTAAAATGTGTTTGAAAAATTATTTGTCTTTTTTCTCTGCTGGTTTTGTAGGGTAGGCAACTTCTTAATCACGTTATATTAGCTTATTAGGTATTTTTGTGTTTATGCATGTGCAAATAAATTCCTAAAA